>JAQSVV010000329.1:0-600000 GCA_036375495.1 Agrotis segetum | reverse complement strand
TCTAGTGACTAATTGGAATTCATAACTTTTTAATTAGATTTTTGAAATTATTTAGAATTTACGATTTGGTGTTTAAAATTTTTCAAACTTTTTCTTTGACTTTTACATCAAACAGTCATTTATGCCATCTAGAGACATAATTATGGACGCAAAACCAGCCATTGGGGTGATTAAGGTGACATAGATAAGGAGATATAACCAGAAATGGTCGGTTTAATGCTCGAATATTTCCAACCAGTGGTTCAAAATATTTGAAACTAGTGTCAATTAAGAGACGGGTAATATCACCAAACGCCGTGATCCAGGAAGAAAGTGAGCAAGGCCAGAGAAGACGTTAAACCGCGCAAAGAGAACGATAATCTACTACGCAGATCATACAAAGTCCATTGCGACCAGCAACAAGCTCCCATAGAATTGACAAGACAATTTCGAATCGACACTATGAAGATTAAAAATATTCGAGAAGATTCTTGGTTCCCCTGCAGTTAACTGTGAGCGGACGGTGCAACTCGTTAAACATTTACAAAGGAGAATATTTATTGAACTGTTTTGACTGGGCTTCAGTGCTTCTTATACTGGGTTACAGCTGGGTTATTTTTTTAATAAGGACACATCTATTAGAGTGTAGAGAAGATCTAAACAACAGGGTTTCAGATCATTTAACTCTTGAAACAGAATTTTCGGTGAGTTCTAAATTATAATCTCTATCTCGCAAAACTGAGCTTTTACTTCCTAACGAAGTTACGTAACTGCTCAAAATTGCGTAGAAAAGGTGGTTCAACTCCACATTATTCCATTCGCACAGCAAGTAGTACCTGAGTTCATCTTCGATCAATCGCGACTACCAGTGCATAGATTCGTTTATGCTCGAATTACGATGCTACAATTGGTCACTCAGGCTTTTTACCTAATTTCTATTGAAACGGTATAGAACATGTTCGTTATTTAATAGATAACATTTCACCTTTAGTAAAATAACACAGGGTTTAAGAGAAAAAAGAACATTATTTTTTCGATTTCATTATTTTATATGAAACTTGACACATTCCTGTAATTTCTCACTTTTCATTCAATTTCGCTTATTTTTACGATTTATTGGAATGCTAACTTATTTTTTTGTATGTTCTATTCTGAGTAGTATCTCATCATCATCATCATCATTAGCCGGAGGACGTCCACTGCTGAACATAGGCCTCCCCCGTATACCGCCACGCCGAACGACAATTCGCCACTTGCATCCATCGGCTGCCCTCGACCTTCAATATGTCGTCGGTCCACCTGGTGGGAGGCCTGCCTACGCTGCGTTTTCCGGTCCGTGGTCGCCACTCGAGAACTTTTCTTCCCCAAATTTTATGAGCTGTGTCGGTGACTCTGGTTCTTTGCCGAATATCCATGTTCCGGATTTAATCCCGCAAAGATACTCCGAGCATGGCTCTTTTCATTGCTCGTTGAGTGACTCTTAGTCTCTCTAAAAGGCCAGCAGTCAATGACCACGTTTCGGAGCCATATATCATCACTGGCAACATACACTGGTCAAACACCCTTGTCTTGAGACACTGTGGGATTCTCGATGAGAAAATATCACGTAGCTTCCCAAACGCTGCCCATCCGAGTTGGATTCTTCGGGCGACCTCTTTCTCGAAGTTGGACCTACCTAACTGAACAATCTGTCCAAGGTAAGTATAATGGTCTACAACTTCGAGAGTATCGCTCCCAACAACAACCGGTAAGGGTGCCACATGGACATTCGACATGACTTTCGTCCTGTCCATGTTCATTTTAAGGCCATCCCGTTGGGAAACGATACTGAGGTCGCTGAGCATAGCATTGAGGTGCTCCAACGATTCTGCCATGATGACTATATCATCGGCAAAATGAAGGTGAGTGATGTATTCACCATTGATGTTGATGCCGAATCCGTTCCATTCCAAGAGCTTGAAAATGTCCTCCAACGCGTTCGTGAACAGTTTCGGAGAAATAACGTCTCCCTGTCTCACGCCTTTTATTGGATTGGTTTCGTGCTCTCTTCCTGCACGCGTAGCATGGCGTTATTTCATCGTTATTTCTACACAAATCGACTGTTTTTTTTGCACAAATGTGACACCATTTGAACACTATTGAAGAAAAGGACGTTTATTTTCTATATTTTTCACATTACCATGCTTAAAACGATAAAAATATTTCTACGTTCTGTTATTTTGTCTATTCTTCCGTCGACAAAACCCCTTTCTACGGCGCCATGCTACGCCTGCTGAAATCGGATGGACATGGTGGCGTTTCTATACAAACACTTCGACACTTCGATATACCTATAGTCGTGACATCGTTGGAGGGACTGCAATACTGCCCAGGTTTCGATTGAATCGAAGGCTTTTTCATAGTCCACAAACGCTAAACACAATGGCCGATTATAGTCCTCTGTCTTCTGTATAGTCTGGTAGAGCGTGTGTATGTGGTTTATAGTACTAAAACCTTTTCGGAAACCGGCTTGTTCGGGAGGCTGGAAGTCATCAAACCTGCGTTCGAGACGGTTCGTAATGACTCTTCAGAACAGCTTGTATACATGGCTCAGATTGGCCTGTAGTTCTTCAACAAGGTGTTGTCACCTTTTTTGAAGAAAAGAACAACCACACTCCTGTGCCATGCTTCTGGCGTAGAAGCTTTGAGTATGACGGAATTAAATAACTTCTGGAGGACTAGAGTAGTACCGGTTTTCCACCCGCTCTCAGAAGTTCTGTTGAGATTCCGTCCTCACCCGGCGACTTGTTATTCTTGAGCTGTTGAGCCATTCTAATCTCGTACAGGCTGGTGTCTGGGATATCCTCAGTGTAGTGTCAAGTCAGTTTAGCTCTTGCGTCTCAAGATGTACCGACACTGGGTTGTCGTATTGATGTATATAACTGTCCGTAAAACCTCTCAAGCTCCCTTAGGTTCTCTGGTTTAGTCGAAATGATGCTGCCGTCGTTAATCTTCAGCTTTGTCATTTGGCTCTGCCCAATAGACGAATTCTTTGCGAACACTTTTGAGCCCCGGTTCCGCTCGATTGCCTCTTTGATCCATGCCGCACTAAAGGAGCGCAGGTCACGTTGCATTCATTTAGAGATTCGTCTATTGAGTTTGCCATATTCCGACATATCAGCTGAAGATTGCAGCCTCATCTCGGTCCGGTCCTGCATCAACCGGATTTTTCCGTTCGAGAGCTTTTGAGGCTTATTGCGGCGCGGGGTCTTAAAAAACTTGGACCCCACAGCTTGGACAGTTTCCACCAACCCATTATTAATCTCGTCCACAGTTTCGCATTCGGTTAGGCACTGGAAGCGATTGTGCAGTTCAAGTTGAAAGTCTTCGGGGTTCCTGAGTAGTATCTGTTTTTTGTGAATTTTATTCATGAATAAAATTCACAAAATAATATCAGGCAAAAGAGCCATGGCCGGTTGAGTGCTTGAGCTTCAATGCTGCTAAGACGTGAATTTTTCCGCAAAAAGGAGCCAATCCGACTCGGTTCTATCTTTCTGAGGTGTAACCGTAAAAATACAGGCTATCTTGACCTTTTTGGGGTGCCGTTGACATCGACCCACAATATTAGTCCTCTTATTGAGTTGGCTGCAAAAAAGTTAGGTACATGAAGTGGTACAGGTTTGCCAAATCCCAACTCGATGCACTTGAGTCAATTTAATAGCACCCGGCATTGATCGAGGCCACGATCTGCGGGGCAAGACGGAATAGGAAGTAGTCACCTCGATTCCTTATGCAAAGCAGTCATGCTAGCGAAGTAGGAGGTGGAACACGTGAGGGAGAACAGCCGCGTGACGTACGACGCCGAGAAGCGATTTCTATTTGAGAGTAGGAGCATGCCTTGGTCACTGGACTGTCTTATCAGGTAACGGTGGCCCTGGAACGTAAAGGGCTATTTAAGGATCACCATGGATATTAGTCAATACTAGAGTCTGGTAATAAATCCCGTCCCGCTCGGGAGGACGCATTTGATGATTTTACCAAAAAAAAAAATACAATGCAGCTGCCAAAACGGAATACCGCAATTGACTGGATGCCGAACCTGATACAAGACTTCAACTCTCTTCGATCAAACCTTATAAAAATACATTGATGAAAAAAAAAACTTTTTGAAAAAGTACCGACATCAAAAACGAATACAAAAAGTTTAAAACAAAACTTTTCCCTGGTAAACCGCTACCTCAAAACGATCAGATCAATTTTTCACGGATTTTCGGGGCGCACGTTAGAGAGCCAAATCCTGCCGGGCGTCGCGGAATTGTCTTATCGGGTATCCATAGCCTCGGATCGCAATGGGTTATTGAAGGACACCGTAGATTTTAGTCATTACAAGTTTGTATGTCCCTCCTGTCCTTCCCTGGGTGGAAGGGCTGATCTGATGATTTTACCACGTAATAAAAAGCCATACCACCAGGGGCATGACCGGTGGTATGGTGGGTCCCGCAGCGAGCTATATTATTCAAACGAACTGGAATGTTTGGGAAGTTAGCAAGTCTGAAATTACATATAATTACCAATTCAGAAAAAAAGGTATCAGAATTATTTAAATTGTTTTTTTTTTTGTATTATTTACATTTTTTTTTTTTACAATTATATCCACATTCGAATATAGTCGGAAAATTCAATCAAATTAATTCAAAATATTAGCTTGTATCAAGAAAGGTAGGTTAAACTGTATTCTTGGCGACTGGGAAAATTACTGGCCACCACTCATGACCTGCGGAAAATTCGAGGTACTACATTTTTCACATGGAATTTGATGTCTTGACAAAGACACTGGCGCCGCGTGTAAAGGTCATGAATGGTGGCGTGTATTTTAAATTTTAATAATTACGCAACTAATGTCAAAATGGTTGCGAGCGATACGTCCTCCCTCAGAAGGCGCCCCGCGCCGTCTAAATCAAAGAAGAAACCGTTCTTGGTTTTATATTGAATTTTGTCATTGCATATTATAATTGTTTAATACTATTATTTTACTTTTAAATGAGCTAATTATTTTTTTAATGCAAGCTAACATAGTAACCTTAGTTACTCAATACTTTTTGATTGAATATTCAGTAAATCTTGATAGATAAAAAATATAATTTCGGACGAAAAAATGTCAAATTCTTCCTGTTTTGAAAAATTATTTTTGGTTTATTTCTGAATGAAAAATAAAAAAGTGATTAATGCAGTCCAATTTTATTCTTTCAGATGTACCAAGGACATTCTCAAATATTATTTTACTACTATACCTTCTATGTAATTCGGTACCAAAGTATGACAAAAAGTAGAATTTTATGAAACATCCTTTACAGAGACAAGGTTTTTACATATGTATGTAAACAAATCTAAAAATGTGTTTAAAGCACTCCACGCAGAAAGAATCAAACTTTCTCGAGTATATGTACTTTTTTTATTTGTGGCAATGTCATACCCAGAATCAGGTTCCAAAAGTCGCACAAAATCAACGAACCGTGTGAAAGCCCTCTTAAGTTTTGATGTAGATAATTGTTAATCAATTGCGTCAGAACAACTGAAAGAGTTTTGCTGAAATTTTGGCACATTTTTTTTGTTATACACTTTTTATCCCAGTATTATAATACAATCCTCTGGGACGAATGCCACGCGGCCAAAGCTCTGGCATAATTATTATGCTAAAGATAATGTGTAAACTTCGAACATTACTGATACTCAACATTGAAATTCATGAGTCGAGCTTTCAAATATCTGTTTGCTTCATAGATCAAAGTAATGATTCGATAAGGAAATTGCACATACTCATTGTAAATTATGTTAATGAACTACTAATTCACCACGTTTATCTGCCTGTTAACGACTGATCTCGTAAACTCGTAGTCTCTTGTAGCTAATTAATCAGGAATGAGAATATCCTTTGAGTGGAATAACTAAGATGCCCTTTGCTGAACTCAAATAAAATAATGCTGTAAAGTAAAAGTAAGATTACGAAAATACGAGATATTATGATAATTATGATTTAATTATTTACTATTACTATTTAAATACTATAAGTGTTATTTGATCTCGTCAACACACTTTTCATTAATGGGTACTTTAATTACAGGCGCTAACTTAATGTTATTTTTCGGAGACAAATCTCCTAGAACCTGTTATAAAATAAATAACTGTTATGAGTGAATCTTCAATGCCGTAACACGCCATTCAAAGCCTATAAACGTAGCTATTACTAGAATACGGACATTGGTTGAACTATGACAATAAACTAGTAATACTGGCATCTGAAAATAAACTTCAGTGCAGCCTGGCACGCCAACAATCGTGAACGAGCAAGGGTGGAGTTCATCATTCGTTTAACTAATTCAAGGCTCCAGCGTCACCATGGCAACGCGTCGAGGGCGGGCGCCGCCCAACTTCCGCCCGCCTTAATAATTTCCCGGACGATTGGATGCCGCTAGTTGCCTGTAAACAAAGGCTATGCAGCCAATTTAAGTTTCTTAGAAGAACTTTTTGGTTTTTGTTGTGCAGTTGAGGTAGCTGGACACCTGCTGAGTCAAAAACTATTAGCATTCTTAAACATGATTTTAATTTAGAACGGTATCAAGTTTGTAAGCATTGCATTCGTTTAGTTAATTAAAATTCGCAAAACAAACACTGCAATACCTTTGCATACAATAAAGATAATGGATTTGTATTTTAAATTCGTTTGCCATTTCTAGCCAAAAATTTTTGAACGCAAATCACGACTACTTCACAGTTACAGATTCGCCCTCAAAACCCGTGAGAACTTTTCAATCAGCGATGGAATTAATTCAGTGCACTTCAATTTACAGGACGGAACTCGCTGCGGAATCAATTTCATTTCAAACGGAGAGCATAGCGCCAGCTCTAAAGCCAGGGGATCAGAAAGAATAGGAGAGATAACGCCCGCAGGACAGGTCCCCCAACGCAGTCCACTGGGAAAACTCCTAAAAGCCGGTATTAGTACAAATCACATTCCCACTCCTCCCTTTATCAGAAAAGTGATAAAGAATTCCCGTATTGCTTGGGACAGTAACATGCTGTCGGATTTTATTACCGCAGGGATATAAGATTTTGTGGTTATTCGGACGATTCGTATAATATCGAAGATTGTTTACGGTATCGAATATCTTAGCTTACATAAGAGCCTTTTTCAGACAAAAAAAGTTTAATATCAGAAACAAACAAGCTTTTCACCAGGTAAAATTCTTGGAGAACAAACTACAGTTATAATAAAGGAAATACTGTTACTCGCACACATACGTGCAGCATTTTAGCCAGTAATTTGTACTTAGAAAAGTTTTGACGGGTCCCCAAAAGTTTAGTCGTATTACGGCAAAAGTTAAGACCCGGCGACATTTTCCCATTTGTCATAAGCTGCAGCCCGAGCGAGACGACAAGTAATCCCTATATTACGGGGAATTATCCCGAAGGACCAAATGCCTCAACTTACTCCACAAGATCATACGTAAAGGATGGTTCAAGAAGGGAAAGGTTTATAAAATATTAGACAATAGAATATTATAGTGCAGAGTTTTAAAATTATTAAAACTTCCGTCGGGTTTTGTAGGATGGTGTGGCGCTGCCAAGAGATAAGGGCCATTGCAGCGATAGCCGGGTGTTTGCTAGCAAACATTTTGCGCAGCGACGGCCGTATAGCCGCCAGCTACGCCGCGGGGTTCGAGATACAGCCTCTTTCTTCTCGTTGTTACAAGGAAATAAAAGAACAAAGAAGCGTGATAATAACTAAATAAATAATTCATATAACGTCTACGCACAAGGAAGTCGTGTTGAAAGATTTGATAACAGAAAGGTGAAACTTTTAGGTGAGGAATTGCAACATTCATAATACAGTATCGATTTGTAGAGGAGGTCTCATTTCATTAGCAATAACAGAAGTGGAAAGGTAAACGTGACGACTGAAGGGAATGTTCGCAGTAACATTTGAAGAACCCTTATTCGACATCGTCCTACCGGTCATAAACCCGTCAGAGCCACCACCTCATAAAACCTCCCCTTGAGGATCCTTGAAGGTGACCGACACGAAGGTAAAGAGTATAAACGACACAAGACATCGGAATTGTTATAAAATTTGCAAGATTACAGCCGTGAAACCATTTTTAAATTAAACGTAAAGCGATCAGAGGACTATTGCCAAGAGATCCCAGTTTTACGAGAAAGCTACCCAAATAAAATTACCCCCATATAGATTGCGGATTTGTGGATTCACAAAAATGGTGGTGGTGATAAAAACTTTTCGAGTGAAACCAGGCGCTTAGATAAAGGAATAGAATTACAAATGTATGTGTTCGTGCAGCTTTAAAAACACTATGTAATGTATTGAAAACGTTTATTTTGTTTCGTTCTGTGGCTTCCTACTAAGCTGTATTTCGTGAGTCTGGTCTACATTTACAATGTTAAATAAATACAAAATCCAAACAGTATAAAGTAGGTTGTTTCAGGCCAGCGTAATACTAATTGTAAATAGTGTTTCAAAATGGTTATTCAACTATTGACCCTCTTTGATGACTATTGTTTGTAGTATGGAGTATGACCTAATGACGTGACGCAACAAAAACTGGCCTGGTAGCAAAACTAGTTTAGGCCAAGTGTTTAAGTAAATTATTTCCGCTGTTATTTATTAGACTCGGGTGGCAGCTGAGTTTGCTGAATTATTTATTATCTTTGCCTCAAATACGTTCTTTCTTTCTTAATGGGATGATGATGGGTTTTTTCTTCATTGTAGAAATTACAGAACAGTGAAGTAATTAACAGTTCTGATAGCAAACGCCTCTAATTGTGAGGCGCAATAGCGAAAGTATGCTATTATTATAATAACACTGTATGACACAATATCGGCTAACTGTGAGATGAGTGAGCGCCATTATGTGAGTCGTGTCATCGACAGCTGTATTGTTTTGCAAGTCCAACCCACACAACCACGATGCACGATCGATATTCTAATCGATATGACTCTATCGTAGTAATTGGGACTGGCGCCAAGGCGTGAGGAATCTTTGCTCATTTGTAAGCAAACACTAAATTGTAGACTGCTTGTTTGAATCCAGGCACAATAGATTTATGGTTACGTGTTGAAGTTGCAATAAACAGCAATTCAAATATCCATAACCAGAAGTTTTAAACGGCTACAGGAACACTTGTAGGTCTCGATAAGAAACATAAATCAAATCTAATTTCTGCGGAAATCATAACGCATAAAGCAACGCATCAAATTGAAGCAAAAATTACACGGAGTCAAATTTTTTTATCGTCAAGGCGTTCCAACCCCGACTATAACTTTCGTTTTATAGCTCCGGTTATAACCACACCGAATTTATCGAGTCATCATTGTGGGAAAACCCTTGGAGACGCTTGCGCATAGGCACTTCCTGAACCGGCTTTCCCTTTGCGCATATTATTTTTTATTTATTCCTTTATCAAGAGGATTGAACTCCCAAGTATTGTATTGTAATGTGGATGTTACAAGCTGAATTGAATAAAACACAAGGGTTTTCTATTTAAATGTTTAGGAAAAAGGATTTTGATAAGACAGGCTTACGTTCCAAAGTTGATATAGGACATTTGATAAGCCCCTGAAGACATTTCCCTCCGGTAATAGCGTAATGTAATCGCGTTGTAACGGGACAGTAACCACGCTCCCTACGCGTACGGTTTCGGATATTGACGGCATGCAAATGCTAGTAATCTCATTCGACGTACTGTTTCAAACATTAGGAATGCTACAAGTATTCTTATATCGTACATAACGGAGTAAGATTTACATGACATATTTGCATACAATATGATCTTATTAACACGGTCGTGTTTAGACAAGCAGAACTTGATTTTCTTCTGTTGTGCGTGGAAAATTACAGAAGCCTTAATTGAATTTTCTACGACTGGGTAATTAAGGTCAGAGAAAAAATATTGCTGTGCTGAATCTCAAACTAACTACATTTTGACTAATTGTTTAAACAACTAATTTTGGTCACAGTAAATTTCCAACAGGCTTTGTTGTAATTTGAGAGAGGCAGTTGACGTAACCGTGACGACCACAAAAACGTATTGTCACACGCCACAACGCACGATCTTAATAAACCCAAGAGAATTGAACGCTTCCTAAAATAAAAACGTTAGGTGAATGAAACGGGAAATGTTTTTCTAATTACTCTCGGAAACTTGGTAATCTGGGTGTTATGTGAAGTTAGACACGGTTTGCGGTAAAACAATAGGCGACTTCCCAAAACAACGGTGTGGGTAATCTAGTTTTGAGGTCGAGTGTCAGCCAAGTCGCCATTGGTAGGACCGGGGCTGACTCACACAGGGCACACCGCACAATGGACTCTCACAACTAAGAGACACGTGTTACTAAGTATACACGTTTCCAATGTTGGAAGGAAACGTTGTAAGGGTTATTTAGTTTCGATACAATTGCTTTACTCGAAATTTATTGGTCAAATTACATCTATACGTGGCCTCGAATTCCAATGAATCGATTTGTAGGGACTAGGGCCATGATACATGTGGAGCACGTAACTACTTTAAACACTAGGCAAGTTATTTTCTGACAAGTTCTCAACTATGTCCTTCAATCTCTCATCCTGTAAAACTTGTGAAAGCTTTTAGCAGCTGTAAAAGTTTTATTGGTGAGTTCACAAACTCACTAGCGCTCCAGTCCACGGCTATCACATGCTCGTTCGCGAACACCGTCATTAAACTTTGACTGTAGCAACTGAGTGAGAGAGCCAAGTTAGTTAAACAATTATCTACTCGAGTATCATGCGGACGAAAACTTTTGTTTGTCTGAATCTCAACTAGGATAATTTGGGACTTTTCGTTGAAGCTCTAAGCCAACACGCGTGTAATGTTATCATTATCATTGTTTTATTTCCTCAAGATTAGAACTTATGTAACGCATTCTTTCAGTATCAAGACAGCAATTTATAATTTTATCATAAATTATCTCTAGAACAATAAATGAAATGACAAAGGCCCTCAGTTCAGAGTGTGATCATGATCATAAACAAGTTTAGTCACCTATTTGAATTAAATAGAAGATAATAATGTTTATCGTTGCTAGATAAATAATAGTTAAATCGACAATGGGACTGTATCTCAGAGAACAAAGCGGTATAGTCCTTGGCCAATAAGTGTGGCTGGCCCGCCAACATACTTTTACTATTACGAAGTCTGTTGTCTGTCCCATTCAATTCAACAGCTGATTTAACAGCCTTAATACATCATTTCATTATTGGTGTCAGTAACATTAGCACCCACATTTTCGTGTTAACTTAATTATTTGTGTTCAGCTACGTCTTCTAAAGAGACAGTCGCTTAATAACAAGAAATTAACCTCTTTCTTATCTAAATTCCCAAATACAACAAAGAGAGAAATTAATAGACTAATTCTTCATAGCTTTAACTAACAATAATAAACTTTACTGTTATTTAAGTAAAACAGCACCTAAGTGCAAATACAAGCTGAGATACGCAGTTTATAAAGTATTTAATTAAAACGACTAATCTTATCGGGCATTATCTTTTTCATTATTTTCTGCGGCCAAGTTCCCAGGGGTCGAGTGCCGCTTTTCCTATTTATCTGCTGTCTCATCACCACTGCCATCACAATAGACACAATGGTATGACTCCCACACGTCAACAAGCATTATGCGTAGCCGCATTACCAGTTCATTATTGCTCTCAAGAGCAGCGGTAGATGTCGTTTTACCACCCATTATCCCGATGAATAGCTACTTGTATGACGAAACTTACTTTCTAATGTTACTGCAATGGCCAGTAATTTTATTTGCCTTGTTTTGTAATGACACAGCCAGGTTTATTGCTGTGTTAGTAGTTTTTACGCTGTGAATGCTGTACCATTACCACCATGATTAATAGGACCCTTCGTGGACACATAGTAGCCAATTAGATAAACAGGTAACTCCCATAGCTCTTTCAATACCATATAAATTAAACAAGTTTCAAAAGCTGGTTCTAGTGAATATCCTAATTTAAATTTTCATCTAAAATCAATTGCACTGGATTCGAGTGCTGTGCGCTCAGAAAGTTTCACGTTCCCCAATTCCCAGTACAATTCGGATATTGGACATTTCTATTGGTGGCGTCGTTGTATAGCCAATATTGTAGGCTAGGATATGCAGTGGGCCTTGTCAGGGACATTTTTCCGATTGGTACAACAGGCAGGTTTGATCGATAACTAACAAAATGCCATTGTTACATAGCATCAAGCTGTATCAGTTACGTGCGTAGCGTGGCAACTGCATTCTTAGCGATGCAAGTTTACTTACTGTGAAACAGATAGGTTTAACACGCCTGACTCATAAACTTGATGCTGAAGTAACGAGTGTAACTAGTACTTATTTTATTGCTATATTTTACGATTCCATTTACCTGTTCAATTGGTCTGTTAGTCGGAAGATTTGTATTAATTAAAAAAAATGAGAACATTCTCCTTTTTTGTAGTGTGTTAAAAAATCAGTTTCAATCAAACCATACATTTAAAACAAAAACAATGAGCGTGAAATGCTCATAAAATCAAAACTACTGAACTAAACTGAATGTTTTATTATGGGACCTAATAGCAATAGTACGGACCAGAAACCACGGAGCAATCGGTGTACATTCGAAAATATGGAATTGAGAACTTCCTCCTTTTTGAAGCCGGTTAAAAAGAGGAGCTGTTGGTGGTAACATCTGCACTTGATAACAATTTAAGTGCAGTTCCACCAAACAGAAAATATTTTACCGACACGGACAAACAAGGAACAGATATTCAAATCAAAGGGAAACGAAATCCAGTTCCAAAGCTTGCGTGTTTCTCGTACAACTCCAGTAAATCAGTTCTAATGAGGGAAAGTGACCCGAAACAGTAAATACCATGTAAATGACTGCAGGCAACTAATGTCAATGATCGCATATAGCAGTTAAACAATAACCCGTAGTGAAAAGTCACCGTAAATGATGCATGCGTATACGCTGCGTGCGTTCTCTTTCTCATCGGGTCTAAGGTCAATTAGATACATGTAAACAACTAAAATGATAGTTTAATGTATTGAACAATACGATCCTTTGCAATTCTCACGTTCTATTTATTATTTAACAAACGTTTGGCCAAGTTCCTTCCACGTAACGAAAGCGTGGTGCTCACATAAATCCCGTTGGTGGTTCGCGCGAATATCGCGTGTGTTCGCGATATAACGGACCTCAGTATCGTTCTATGCATGTAATGATATTACTTGTGACAATCGACTGCCGCATTGCTTTCGCAGAACAATGGTACCCCCCTTTTTTGCGTATTCGTCACGTTTATTTTATCGTTTATTACTTCCTAATTATAATGTGCCAAGCTAAACAATGAAAATGTAATTTACGGTTCAATAATAAATAAAGTTGTAATCACACTACGTTAGAACTGTTTGATCACGTTCGGGCTTCGGCAGTTGGTTGCGACACAAAAATAACATCACGACGTTTACATTGCAATAACGTGTGTAATAAAAGTAGCAAAAATGTAATGTTTACAGGAAGTTTGCGGGTAAACGTCCCGACATTTATATCCATCGAGATGCGATTAAAACCGTCGATCGCGAGCGACTAAACGATAATTAATTACTGAAACTGAATGTTTTTATTTGTACTGTAATTTAGAAGCACTGTTTTATTTCAATTGAAGCCATAACAGAGTAACAGAATACTAATTAACTAATGTACATAATACATTCACGGTCACAACACTCGTACGACAAGTCTGAGCAAAGTGTAAACTGGATTATAGTACAAGTCTAACGAGATTGGCGCACTCCATCACTCGTAGACACTTGGACACAGCATTGATCATTCAGCTGACAACAATAAACTTAATATCTCAACATCGTAATATACATCTGTCAAAACATAAAGTTTTCACATTAAGGGGGATGCTCCAACCAGCCCGCGAAATTCAAATTTTTTTACGTTTTTTGCAATTTGCAGGCCAGTGACATGTTGTAACTTTATAAATATTTGTGTTGCGCAAATAACAAGTATAATTTTAAATATAAAAAAATATCAAAAAACTCGCTCCATCAGCTCTCACATAGAAAAGGTGCATCATGTTAAAATCTCCGAAATCTAACTACGATGCACCTTTTCTATGTGAGAGCTGATGGAGCGAATTTTTTGACAATTTTTATATTTAAAATTATACTTGTTATTTGCGCAACACAAATATTTATAAAGTTACAAAATGTCACTGGCCTGCAAATTGCAAAAAACGTAAAAATATTTGAATTTCGCGGGCTACATCGACGCAATCACCTTAATTTGATGCGATGCCCATTAAATTATTGGGCCATAATAAAATTCCGATAACGTAATATGGCATGTTAGTGATGAAAAACATCCAAGCGTAACGTGAAAATTAAATCTATGCGCTCCGGGAAAATGAGCAAATTTTATTTTAACCTCGCGGGATATTCGTAACCCGAGCCAGTGATGTCGCCACGGGCGAATTTACGTGGAAAATATTGTAACAAAATATCAAAACTGGAGGGACAAGAAAAAAGTATAATAGAAAAATCTGGAGATTACCACCTGTTATTTTGTAGAGGAAGGTAATTGCATCATAAGGGGAAGGATATTTTGCTTTGTTCCTTTGTATCTTGCCTTGTTTTTCTTTGTCTGAGTTGTCATAGCTTTGAACCGTTTTTCTTAGTTGACTTGCTAACCGTTTACAAAGGTCCCCCAGTCATGTTTCTAAGGAGCAGCATGTTATTTACTTTCACATACAGTGTTAAACATAAATGTTTCTTTATTTTGCTGTTTCCCCTCGTCTGTATAGAACTGCCTTTGAATAAACACATCTCTTTCATATTTTATCAGGCATGTCAGTATGATGAAAAGCGTACGACACACTGATTTTGTCATACATTATTTTGTGCGAAGATCGCTGGCTTAGTTCCTCGAGAACTTATACTTTACTTTACTTGAAGCAGTATTAGAAATTGTTAAAAAAAATGAATTCCCAGTTTTCTTCTTAGCGTTTCGATGGCAATGTAAATTGTGTCGGCCCAGAACTGAGCCTTATTTCAAAGATACAAAAAAGTCAAAGCTAAATTCGGTTGTTTGTCTGAAAGCTTTTTGTAATCATAATTATATCCTACATTCCCATTTATCTATTATAACCATTTTCGGCGCGTCTAGCCCAGAATTACAAATGTCTGAGTGCACTTTGTCCAGCTTTACAATATCACACCGGTGTAACAAAATTGTGAACATTATTGTGGCCTGTTATAGCCTGGCATCTAAACAAGTTTGATAGCTCGTATAAAACAGCCTTCGCCATAACTTCGCCTTGTCGCGTCACGATTTGCGTAAAGCCTCCTGCAGACACACGCGATTAACCGCGCGTGGCGATTGTTGGAAAAACCTACTTAGTCCATTTTCTATGAAAACGCCCATATCTGTTCACACTGAAGCGGCGCGGCGTATCGCGTTTCTAATATTATTATTGCGACGGCTTGCGACAAGATTGACGCGCGACAAGTGCGTGACGCCAGGCGACACAAATCAGTCCAAGTGTAGAACATTTTGTATAGAACCGATTTTGCCACCGCGGTTCCGCCGCGATTAACGCGACGACACGGCGACATTCATATAATTATTATAAAAGACTAGCTTCTACCCGGGGCTTTACCCGCGTTATTTTAGGCGTCTGGCTCCAATGATATTATAAGTACAAAAATAATATCATTGTCTGGCCCTATCAGAGACATTAAAATATATAGGTGCTTACGAGCAACAGACATCACGAACAAAATTGTGTTCTCATTGCTCAGAGAAAAAATAATTCAAGAAGGCTTCAATAGATGGCGTTACATGTATCGATTTGTTTTTGAAGTTCAAGAATCTGTTTTAATTTGAGGTTGAAAAAATATGTCCTTGTTTTTAGAAATCCCCTTAGCACAAAAAAAGGAATAATGGGCTGCTAGTTCCAAATTCCATGATTTTATTAAATAATATTACTGAGCACAGCTACCTCTGGTGAATACAATTTGTACTACCTTGTCGTTTGCTCACTCATTTAATGTTTAGATATAGATGGCGTTTTTATAATTTTCTGAGTTTTACTACACACCTCAACTTTTTGTATTTTTTTCGAGATCAGGGATTGATTCTGTTGACAAATCGACTTTTTATCCGAATTTTTTTACGGTTTTTTATTTTGGGTTAATTCCTAAACTACTGAAAAATTTCCTCTAAAATTTTCCTCAAATATTTCTAATAATATGCTTCTGTCAAAAAGCTATTAATACGCTATTGTAACTGGGAGATAAGCGATTTTGAATCATGTTATTTAGAAGAATGTTTTGAGTTAGCAGCCGAAATAATATTAATTACCTATTAAACTTGATAAATACAAAAATTACATTAGTATTGTATCTGTGTGAACCAAAACTAAGGGCAAATCGCAGAGATACTTTTTTCACTTTAGGCACAGAAAATATTGTTACGTCGATCGAATTGTGAGACCTATCCTCGAAATTTCCACAAGCTTCTCGACAATTTTACTAAAGATCAGCCAGGAAATTTCTAGAAAATTCTACCCTGTTCTATATAGTTCTGTAATGGAAGATTAGTAAATAAAAAAAATTATAACCAAATAGGTACTATGGAGGCTTTTCGTACCACGCATAGCGTAAATTCAATCAGATTCGTAAGTTCTAGTTGGTCTAGTGGTACCTACTGTGGTATATGAACGGATCTTGACGGACAGGTCGGGTTCGAATTTTGGAAGATTACAGAAAATCATAAGAATATTTATTAATATTCATTTGTAACTTTTATTTTATTTACTTTTTTTTAGAGTAATATATTTTCTGTAAAGAAGTAATAAAGTTCCAAGTTGTGAAAACATTTGCTGTGCAAAATAGGGAATAAACAAAAAAGCCGGAGGCCAGCAAAAAAGAGCTTTTAAACTAACAAACAAAAACATCCGGAATTGTAGTAAAGTACAGCTTTACTCTTTACTTGGCCAGAACGTGTTGAAACGGAACTAGGGTAAATACGCTAAATGTCGGCCCCCTAACAACTTTTTTGTTTTGGGATCGGTCTGATTCCATCAATTTGCAACGTAAGGATAGCTTCCGATGCGGTTTTGGATAGTTTGATAAATCTATTTTATGTTTATGAGCATAAGGTTGACATTTCTATTGCAAGGAAAAAGTAATAAGGTTTAGATACGTCGAGGACGAAAAAAACCTAAATTCGGCCATTCATGGCCCATGGTCGGTCGCGTTTTTCCCAAATGTCGGCCGGGTATAGGGTGTCTTAAATTAAGACAGGAAATAGTTATTTGTGCAACAAGAGAGCAAAGTCGTTTTTTGCTGCGAGTGCTGATTTTGAATCTTGAGCAAGCGAAGGATTCAAGGATTGAATCACGAGCGTAGCGAGTGATTCTAAAGTTGAATCCTGAGTGTAGCGAGAGATTCAAAGGCACGAGATGCAAAAAACTTTGCTCTCGTGTAACACACATAACTTTTCACTTCAGCAGCGAGAACACTTTAGGAGATAAAATAATAAATAGGAATAGATTAAAATAACTTTTTTTTTAAAGTAGCTTTCAACAATAAGTAAATACTCCGCACTGTAGATAATCGTCTCGTCTGTGATAAATCTAAAAAATAAGATAGCAATACCGTCTCCGAAAAACTGCTTGCGCCCTTTGTTAAGTCTCCATTCATTGAAGACATGGTATGGTTTCAGATATTTAATTAGAGTTAGGAAATTTAATTCTGCATTAATAATTTGTTGATTTAAATGGTTATGTTAAAATAAGTACTGTTCTCGTCGCTAGTTTTACGCATATTTTTTTTTTTAACTTATTCAACTCTTTACACCAGCCATGAAATTTTATTCCCGGTCTTTTATTTTTAAATTAAGGCGTGTTCGGAAATAGCATCCATAATATTTTATTATTCAAAATATTTATTAACATAAATTGAAACTAGAAATAAATATTTACAGTAAATGCTTATTTTCATTTAAATACAGCAATCAGTTAAAATTTCAATAAAATACATTCGAAGACAATTATTATCTTTTTGCATTTCTTTGGTTAGTACAAATTTCCGAACGTGTTTGTCTTTGAGACCAAATTCAAAATCGGAACTTCGAAAGGGCTGGTGTTTGTCTCTCTCTCTTTCTATTGGCGGGAAAGAGATAGAGTGTTAATGTTTCGAATTGTATGATTAACTCAAGACTGAATATGATATTCGCGGCTTTTTTTAAAACAAAAATTAAAAAGCTACTTTGTCTCACTAGTGAGCAAATTCGCATTTTGCTCATTGATTTCAGGCAGCAAAACCTACATGTTTGAGCTACTGAAGTGAAAATATTATTAATATGATTTATTTTGGCAGGAGTCTCTCTTAATGCCTCAACTTATTTTTGTGCGATCGTAACTGCATAATTTTCATTGTTTCCGGGAAGGCCCTGGTTCTCCCTGCTCTGTCATTGTAGTAAGTACCTTAAATTAAAAGCGTTAATTCTAAAGCCAGATTTTTGTGACATGCAGGTTTAATGAATTAAATGATGAAATGAATGAATGAAGCCAACCAATCATTAATATTTTTTAAGCTAATTAACATGGGTTTATTAAGTAGCAAGTTCCAAAGAGCAATTTACATCTTATATTCCCAATCCGTAATAAATGTTTTCAATATTGAACTCCTACATTTAAACTTAAGTCTTTATGATAATAATAAATTAAATGTGTAATAAATATTAAATTTTGAGAAAATAAGAAAAGTAATCAGCCTGTATAGTTGGGCTTAAATTCGAGGCTGGCCGACATTAAGATCTTTAATATTTCTAAAGCCGGCCCCTATTTCGTGTACATTATTTCACGAGATTCAACTAATATCACCCCGGCCGGTATTTGGCGATTGAACGTAAAATAGATTTATTTGCCTATATGCGTTGCGAATTCTCTTATTAAGCTAATGGAATAAGTACAATTGTAATTTATAAAACCGACTGAATTTACTTTAAGTCGGCCACGGCCGAGAATCCGGTTTTAACTCAAAATTGGCATTCTAATGGCGGTCTCCTATTTTTCCTTTAAAACAATACGTAAATCATTGAAAAAACTATCTCATAATATAGTAAAAATCACTAATTATTGATAATAAAGCTAAAAACAAAAAAAAGGAATGTCTTATCTTTCTAATATCAATCCCCGAAGTGTGGGTTTTCACAGCCAGTAAGGTACTTTATGTATGAAATTGACGCTTCGACGGCGCAATCGCTGCTGACGCTCAGTGTGCGAAGACTGAGTGATGTATTCGGAAAATAACGGTTTGTACATATAGAGTATGAACTAAGGTTGTAATTTGAGTGGCAAACTTGTCACTTCATTACGTTTTAAAAGAACGCAAGCCGAAAATGTGCACACGGCCGAAGTTTGGGGAGGGGCCGACGTTTGGCGTATTTACCCTAATTTTTTTTATTTCTGACAGCGTTTAAAAATCTTTGATATTTGATGTAAAGTCGAGTCCGCTTAAATCTGAAAGTATACCCGATGACTACTCGGCCAGTGACGTCACAAATGTTAGGTAAATGTACACTTTATTAAGTTAATTCTTTATTTCTGGATTTGAAAACATACCCGACGCCAATACGATCTCTGACGTCATGAGCGTTGGCTGAAGGTATAGTTTCCAAATATGCGTCGAACTGAGAACCTACCTAGTTTACTTTTTTTTAAGTCTCTTTTGGTGCGGGGCATGCCGGCAGCGAGTAAAGGGCAACTCGCTGCCCGTCCATGGACCATGCCCGGGTCGACGGCGCGTTGTGTCCCAAGCGCGCCTCAAAGAGCGTCAGCATAATGACGGGGCCCCCTTTCAGAGGGCCAAAGTCTGCCGGGGTCTCGGACGTGGATGCGAGTCTGACTTATTTGATGATTTTACCATATTATTAAGAGGGTCTCTGTATTTTAGGTACTTATTCATTTATATGTTTGCATAAATCATGTTAGGTATGTTGATCATTTCGAATTGGTTCAAAAAAACCGGTTTTAAACGCCCACATGGTCGGTTCAACATAAATAAAAAATCGCATTAATAATAATAATATCCAATATCCAACTTACCTAGTCGCATTATAATAATAATATCCAACTTACATATCTACAATTTAAATCAGCGCAGATTTATTTATTCTAGAAAACTACTGAAAAATATTAGAAAAAAATAGTTTGCAAATAATATTAAAATAAAAGTATGCATAAAATTATTTTTAATTAATTGAAAACTCACACAGGTAATATGACATACAAAAAGAGAACCACGAAAAGTGGAGTGGAAACACCAGGATTTGATCCTGAGACCCTTCGCACGAGAGGGAAGCAGATTACTAACCAGACTGGGTGGTTCGTTGACAATAAGTTTCAAATAGCGGTTCTTAGATTTTATTAGATTTTAGATAATGTCCTAAAATCTTCTAATGTAGCTATTGTAAAGTTATTTCCAAAAAACGCATTGTTGGTTTGTGCTTTCTCTAACGATTCCCCAAATCTGTTAACAAAAATAAAGTAAATATTGAACAAAATATTAGTACAATGAAATGGTTTTCTGCCGCGCGCGCAGCGCCGCCCGCTCCCGCCGCGCCGCCGCCGCCGAGCCAGGGCTAGGGTATTACTGTTGTCATCTTTGTAATGTTATCGATGTCGATTAAATCCCAAATTTATTTTTGCTTATTAATACACCGATTGTTTTAACGGAAATACATATCTAAGTATTAAACGAAGATTACGATTTTTCTAATCCAGTAGAATAGCGATTAATACAAAGTTCGCTCAAAGTACTTAATAATAAACTTAACCCAGTCTGCAAAAAAATAAATTTCAACTTTAGCCATAAGTTTCCCTTTGTAGGTACTAAATAAAACGTAAACAATAACCACCACTTCGGCACTCACAAAAAGGATGAAAATTTTCATTTATGAATTTGATGTGGGGCGGGAAGAAAGAAACAGAGCAACATTACAGCTTTAATAAAAAAGAGCTCCTGATTTTTATTAATTTAAAACTAGGCTGTAATTAATGCCAGTTGAACAAAAAAATATTTAAAAATGCAATAAGTGCGAAGAAAAATAGTTTTACAAATGAATAAAAAAATCAAATAAGTCTATTTTTGTATTCTTCCCTACTGAAATACTTTATTTTTGTGAAGTCTGCTACATTTTTTTAGCTTTAAAAAAAACTATATTCCGACAAAAAAATGTTGGCAACCCTATTTGTCGGCCGGCGCGGCGGCGGCACCTTTGATTCTTTTTACCGCTGCCGCTTCCTGGAACTCATTTTTGATTTATTATAGCAGCGACGGCGACGGCGGCGCGATCAAAGAAAAAGTATGTGCCGGGCGTTTTCCTTTGAAAAATTGTTGGATGGAATTTAGACCTTATTTTATAACTATAACGTTGTAATTCGGTTGTGAATCGAGACGACAAATTTCTCAGAAAACCGCGCGCGACGTTCTGAGAAATAGGCGGGCGATTTCTTTTGAAGAATAAATTGTTGGATGGAATTAAAAAGCCGACCAAGTACGAGTCGGACTCGTCCGTAAAGGGTTCCGTAGCAGCAAGTTACATAATATAAAAGTTCTTGTAGTTGGTTGTAACTTTAATTTGAATTTACCTAGAATTGCGGTTTACGATTTATGACATATTAAAAAGAAGTAGTAATAACTTGATTTCGTTAAAACCAATTTTGAGTGGTAGTTTGCATAGTAATGTTTAACATTTTTATTTTTTTAGTTTTCATTCTTTTATTTTAGAAGTTACAGAGGGGGAGGTGGGGGCACACATTTTACCACTTTGGAAGTGTCTCTCGCGCGAACTGTTTAGTTTGGAAAAAAATTAAATAAGTTACCTCAATATAATTTTTGATGAATAAAATTTTCAAAAAATTAGGTCCTTCATACAGATGTGCCTGACCAATTTCTCATTTTGCATGAAATACCATTTTTTTGAGAATTTCCAGTAGGTAATCTTGGAATAAAAATTAAGTTAAGTTAGTAACATGGGCTGGGTTACCCCACGAGAGGTTTTGCGCTTTTGGCGTTAGACGTTGTATATCCCACACGCATGAGTTTGGTGAAAAAAAAATTGAGTTTTAATTCTAATATGGGGATAATATATCTAGTATGGGGAACCCCCAAAGTTTGTTTTTTTGAATGTTTGAATTTTTTAAATGTTTTTTTGAAAGTCCTAGTGCGGCTCACATGATACATCTACTTACAAGTTTCACCTGGATAGCTCTTATACTTTCGAAGAAAAGTGGCTGAGACATACGGACGGACAGACGGACATGACGAATCTATAAAGGTTCCGTTTTTTGCCATTTGGCTACGGAACCCTCACAAGCAGTGTTCACTTCTTTTTGGGGTGTGGCTCTGCGGTGCCGCGCGGCGCTCGTCTTGTCGCGCGGCGCGCGCCTTTTGCCGCGCCGCGTCGTCGTGTCCTTACTGTAGTAAATTTAGAGTTTATATTTCTGTGGCAATTTGTCGCAGCGGGAGACGCCGCGTTGTCGCGCGCTGGCGCTGGTTGCCAATGTAATTTCCACTCTAAATGTACTACGATTGGACTCACTTCTCTTTGCAGGGCATGGCTCCGCGGTGCCGCGCCGCGCGCCGCGCGGCGCGCGCGTCTTGTCGCGCGGCGCGTCTGTTTTGCCGTGCCGCGTCGTGTCCTTAATGTAATACATTTAGAGTTTATATTTCTTTGGCAATTTGTCGCAGCGGGAGACGCCGCGTTCCGCGCGCGCTGTCGCTAGATGCCAATGTAATTTCCACTCTAAATGTACTACGATTGGGTTCACTTCTCTTTGCAGGGCGTGGCTCTGCGGTGCCGCGCGGCGCTCGTCATGTCGCGCGGCGCGTCTGTTTTGCCGCGCCGCGTCGTCGTGTCCTTACCGTAGTGAATTTAGAGTTTATATTTCTGTGGCAATTTGTCGCAGCGGGAGACGCCGCGTTCCGCGCGCGCTGGCGCTGGTTGCCAATGTAATTTCCACTCTAAATGTGTTAAGATTCGGTTCACTTCTCTTCGCAGGGCATGGCTCCGCGGTGCCGCGCCGCGAGCCGCGCGGCGCGTCTGTTTTGCCGTGCCGCGTCGTGTCCTTAATGTAATACATTTAGAGTTTATATTTCTTTGGCAATTTGTCGCGGCGGGAGACGCCGCGATCCGCGCGCGCTGTCGCTAGTTGCCAATGTAATTTCCACTCTAAATGTACTACGATTGGGTTCACTTCTCTTTTCAGGGCGTGGCTCTGCGGTGCCGCGCTGCGTGCCGCGCGGCGAGCGAGTCTGGCCGTGCCGCGTCGTGTCCTTACTGTAGTACATTTAGAGTTTATATTTCTGTGGCAATTTGTCGCGCGGGAGACGCCGCGATCCGCGCGCGATGTCGCTAGTTGCCAATGTAATTTCCACTCTAAATGTACTACGATTGGGTTCACTTCTCTTGGCAGGGCTTGGCTCTGCAGTGCCGCGCCGCGTCATGTTATAATCGTGTCCCGTCGTGTCGCCGCGTAGCGCGCTCTTATGTGAACAACAATGCGGCAAGGAAACGCGCGCGGTATCGGTGATGTCGCCACGCGCGGTTAATCGCGTCTGTCTGCAGGAGGCTTAATGGACACAAAACCGCTCGCGGCCAACCAAGGGCCGGTTTCAAAGATATTCAATCATATTTTATAAAGTCGATAATGCTTATAGCGATGTGATGTGAAACATCGTTAATAATATCAATTTGCGGAAATTCCTGAGCCATAATCTCGGTAATTCCTACAGAACCGAGTATGGTAAAGACTAAAAACATTTTCATCAGCAAAATGTATGGAAGTAATTTGGCTCGATGAGCCGGAAAGGGAAAATAAGAAACTAGAAAGTAAGACATCTCTCAGCGGGACAGCCACCGCCCATGGAGTAACGAAGCAGGGAGACGTAAACAATTTAAGAGTGGCCGCTGCACTTCAGCTGAACCAACCAGGCGAATAAACGCGTCGGCTACTACCCGGGTAAACACGGGAGACTAGAGACGTCCCGTGCCCATCTGTAAAAACCAGACTATTTAAATTGGACGCTCAGCAAATTTCCCGTGGTGCTTCTGCTTCCATTTGCAGAACATTTATCTTAACGATGTTTTTTCAAACGGCGCTCAAAGGACCTCTAGAATTAATGAGGTTAGCACGATAATAGAAATAAGTTTAATTGTTGTTTGCTCTTAAATTCGCTGGGGCCAGTGAATTCGCTGGGGCCAGTGAATTCGCTCGCTTTTGTTTTTGTTATTATTACTTTTCAGTTCGACATTTAATGCAATTTAATTGGGTTCACGTTTTATCTCTGCGAGCAGCATTTGGTTTGTTTGCGAAAAGAGAGAAATGGTAAACAATTTATATGAAAAGAAAATACGTCTCGTATGTGAGAGAATTTTGGTGCTCATTTTAACAAGAGCATTTACATTAAAGTTATTTATTTCATGGCTCGTTTGGGCACTATAAAGTGCTTAATATTTTTTAATAGCATCCAACGTAAAACTGGTGTATTAATTGTCCAGACTTGTTTTATGCCTTCTTCTTCTTTCCCATAGAGAAAAACTAATTTAAGTAAGAAAACATAATTTCTTCAATTTACCAGGTGAAACAAAGCCCCATTAAGTAGAAAAATACATTATTTAGTACGCCGCATGATCTCGTCAAACATAACTGAGCAAATATTTAAAATGTGTTCAAGTGAACACGAAAATAATAATTTCAACAAACCTTGAAAACGATTAACAGGCGCGATCATTTTGCTAAGAGTATGATTTACATCTAATTACCTGAAACAGAGAGAAAATTCAGTAAGTCGAGTTTTCATTTAGATTCAAAATGAATAATTATAATAAACTCTATTTTATTT
Organism: Agrotis segetum; assembly: GCA_036375495.1. Classification (NCBI taxonomy): domain Eukaryota; kingdom Metazoa; phylum Arthropoda; class Insecta; order Lepidoptera; family Noctuidae; genus Agrotis; species Agrotis segetum. The sequence goes on along the minus strand of JAQSVV010000329.1, from coordinate 575,056 downwards.
GAGTTTAGTAGACAGCGATTTGACATTTAAGAAATTGAAAAAGTCAACTGAAAAAATTATCTTTCATTTTAAAATAATAGAGACGCAAGAAATATAATAAAATAGCATTGTAACACCATAACATTATGATTAGAAAAACAATATCTGGCAGGGAGTCGTGTTGCCGGCGCCAAACGCTTTCAAGATTCTGAAACTTTTCCCATTACAGTACCGTTGCGAGGCAGCCCAAAACTGGGGGCGTAAAATGTCGCTTACAGACGAATCTGCTGAATTACGGCACTATATCCCTTACTTCCAATTGCATTAGCAGATGAAGTGGGACTGTCTTTCAGTCTGTATAAGTTAGATTTTAGGTATTCCCATTGTACAGTACCCTGAGCACGAATTTTCAGTATTTGAGACGTAAAGTAAACTGGAACTTTGACAATGTCAAATTGACAATTTTCAAGGAAAAAATTAGTTCTTTCTTCGCACACCAGAGGAGCTGTTCCATTTTTTCACACAAAAACGCTGTAAATACTGGAAAGACGCTGTAAAGTAAAGGAGTGAAAATTCGTGCGAAGGGTACTGTTCATGAAACTATTTTCTGAGAACCATTTTACTTTAGATTATCCCGTCAGCATCAGAATTAGAAGTACTTACTTAAGGCGCTGTATAAACTAACAAAGCGAACTATAACTAAGCAAAGGGCTTTATTAAACTAAAGGAGAAGGACCCCGCTGTCTAGACATCGTATTGTACTTTGTAGTCTGAAAGCGTCGAACGCGCTAAACAGTAATCGAGCCAATCACTGCACTGTGTGGGTAACGAGAGGGGCCAATTACTGCCAAGTCTTAATGTTAACGACACTAGACGCCGACTGGAATTACCGTCCGCTCAATAAAACTTATTCCCGAATTCATGTGAGACGGAATAATGAGCCATTTTATATTCTAGGAACCGGAATTGCAAGCTAGCTTGACTTCTTTCACTAAATCTTGCTTCGCTTGATGGTAAAGTTATTTCATCATCAGCCTATTAATGTTCCCACTGCTGGGACACAGGCCTCCTCTCTGTGAGAGGGGGTGGGCCATAATCCACCACGCGGGCCCAATGCGGATTGGTGGATGTCACATGTCTTCGAATTTTTGGTTCTAGGACATGCCGGTTTCCTCACGATGTTTTTCTTCACCGTTTTGAGAGCAGTGGTGATGAAATGAATTACACAAAGTAATGCGCCTGCCGGGATTCGAACCCACGACCTACAACTCGTAAGTCGGGGCCGATACCACTGGGCCACCACTGCTCAAGTTATTTAACGTTGTTTTATTGGCAGTGTTAATTATAAACTTCCTTACGATTACGAGTATTAATGACACATAGATGTTTAATTAATTCTTTGAAGATTATTTATTAAATGCTTTAAATAGATTCTTAAGCGTTGCCAAGCTAAATAATTATAGTTAGAAATGAGTGTACACGAACATTGGACGTGCAATGAATGAAGTCAGAATTTTAGAATAAACTATGACTATTGCAGCATTGCAGCTAGGGATGCTTAAGGTGATTGCGTCGATGTAGCCCGCGAAATTCTTTTTTTTTTTTGCGTTTTTTGCAATTTGCAGGCCAGTGACATGTTGTAACTTTATCAAAATATGAATTGCGGTAATAACAAGTATAATTTTAAATATAAAAATTATCAAATAATTCTCTCCATCAGCTCTCACATAGAAAAGGTGCATCATATTAAAATCTCCTAAATCTAACTTCGATGCACCTTTTCTATGTGAGAGCAACATGTCACTGGCCTGAAAACGTCAAAAAACGTAAGAAAATTTGAATTTCGCGGGCTGGTTGGAGCATTCACCTTAAGCCTTGAAATAGGACGATATGCGTCTACACTGATTAATTATAGTGATTGATATTGTAATGTGTGTTTATAACCTTCACAATACGATCACGTAACTCTGACATTATAAGGTTATGACATGACCCGCGCGTTTGCCCAAGTCGGCAAATGCCACCGCTGCAAATGGCGCCCCATTACAATATAATGCGGGCGAGACGAGCCCTACCTCAACACGGAAATTATTATCACAGTCATAAATCAAGTCAGGGTTTACAAAGACGTGGTGAAATTTGTAACAATCTGTCACATGGAAGAAGACGCAAAAGTTTCGCACCGAAAAGAAATATATATTATGACATTTCGTAGGGAGTGGGTTGTAGGGATGTGAACATTTCCTTTATAATGACTCATTAAGTCGAGGTGGTAAAGGTGTTAAAGTGAGGCTTCTGCATTGAACGATTAAACTTGCACGCAGCCATTACACCGTGCACGCCAATAGTTTGTGGAACTCCACTAACTCACATTGTACTAACATTATGGCCACAATCAGTTGTGAATGTAATGGCTTTGAATTTGAATAAGGTTTGAATAGGGTTTACGTTGGAATTACAATACCAAAGCCATTTTGACCACTTTGTGGCAAATGACAATAAGTACCTTACTTTGAGAAAAAGCATTGTTTTTGGCTGACTAAAACTACACAGGTTTTGAGTCTTGATTGGACGATACTTTTTCTAGCGACAAGATTATCTACCGAAATGTCTGGCCACTTTTATAACCCTTGAAAATTGATTTATGAAATATCTACTTAAATTCTACCGGTATGTAAAGATAACGTGGACATTTATCGACGGAAATAGAACCAATAAATTAAACAATAAAATCTTCTGACGTCGTCCGATTTGACTACCATTTACAATAGAGATATGTTTGTATCATTGTATCTAATATTTATTATACCGTGACAAAACAAATCGATAAACATTTGTGGGTATAGAATGGTAGATAGGGCGGGAGTGGCGCAGCGGCGCGCATCGTCATCCGCGGGACAATGGGGGCCGTCCTTGAATTAGCACCGGAACTATTGTCACCGCGCACAATGGATAGGATTTGCCTAGATTGCCGTCGGGCCTGGCACGCGCCGCCGAGCAAAAACCGCACACAAAACGTAACGACCGAAACCGGAGAAACGCTATTGCGCCGTATCGCTGACATTGGAACCCTGGAAAATTTATCAAACGCCACAGTAAAATGTACAAACATTTTAGCGATAATAACGAATCTAGGAAACACAAACCATGATCACTTGAAGATAGTAAATCTGCCTGAAATACCGAGTAACATAATTAAATTCAGACAACTTTGGCACTGAACCAAAGGAACTGATTTGTATTTATTGACCCAATAACTTATTAACCCTAAGGGGTGCACGGTTCGATAGTTTTTCGAGTAATACGTCAATGTCGAGAGGGAATACATAAGAAAAAAGATATTGGGGTTAGAAAAATAGAGCAATGAAGCTGTATAAATAAACTTACATTTGCAGTGTTTTCATATTATTCAAGTAGGTTATTACTCGTAAAGTTGTAAAGCCTACGTCGTGATAGGTTATATATCGGGGTCGTCACGCACACCCCCAAACATGTAGTGGACGTGTCATCATGATTAATCGACTTGTTGACATCAAGTCACCACCCGTGGCGAATACTATTGCAAAAAAAGGGTTACTTTTAAACCTCGTCACAAAATCTCATCAGGTATTAAAGTGCAGGCAAAAACAATGGGAGTGGTTGACCGCAAATTGCTTTTTAATAACATGAGGCTTAACCAGTCGTTAATAAACTTAGTATACCTAGGACCTCCGGTGATTAATGATAGCCAGCATCTGTTACCACTGTTCAGCAAACTCATACCGCTAGAAGTCCGAAACGTAGAGACTAGCTGAATTAATAGTACTGTTGCGTGACAGTGAAACTCAAGGTTAAACAGAAGTTCTGATGTTGCTAATTAATCATCACTTGTGAGTTTGTTTGTTGAATACAAACACGACATGAGGGTAAAGGTTTGTTGTTGTTCATTAACTACACATATTGTACACCGAGACCGATATAGCAATTTTGTTGGACCATAAATCTCTTTGTAATATTGTGGTGGCCTCAATCCTGAAGCGGCTGCCCGACGACCCTTTTTTGCAACATCCTTTATGAAACAGTCCTATCAGACATCCCTGTAGGTTTAATTATTTCGACTAAATAATTTAAGTGACATTTATAATTTATCGTCTCTCCCCTAGGTTATGAGGACGTACTCAGTTAAAATCATTATTTATTTACACTTTAAATCGTTGCTTCATACATGAAACCGCTTAGTGACCGAAATTAAATAAATACAGGAAATAAACAAACCCAACCTCGTTGCTTATTAAAGAGGTCGGTGAATGAGGTCCCTACCATTAAAAGACGTGCATTTAATTTCGTTCAACATTCAGAGAAACGTTAGAGCATTTTAGAAAAATAGACGGAATGAATGGAACATATAACTTGGAGACGGAAAAGGAAAAATGGAATGTTTTAAAATGAATATTTTTATTTTTGCTTTAGAAGATCTCTAGTCTGTTAAAACTCGTAATGATGGTTCCATGGCGCATTTGGAAGTGTTTAGCAAAATACAGATACAGCCACGAAAGAAAGTAAACAGAAATATTAATATGTATAGTCATGTTCCTAAAAATAATAATAACACCAAAGTTAAATACTCTATGTAATCCGATTTGTGAAATCCAATTGAAAAAGTTGAAATAGACTCGTTACGGCTGCCACCTAACATTTTTGTGATGCGAAAAAAATAACGAGATCGGAAACCAGATACTAGATTGGCTACAATTAATATTTGATTGCGGCATTAAATTTGTTGCGATGTGATTTAGCGAAATGTCAAGTTTTCTGAACGATTTGATCTCATAGATAATGTAGGTCGCGAGGCCCTCGTGCCAGGAGCTGCGACGTTCATAATATCCCTTCATGAATAAATACGTCACTCCAATTATAGATGCGAATGTTGCCTATGACTTACGGAAAAGGTTATACACTATACATAGCGATGTACCTACACCTACTGTTGACACGATTAAATGTAGCGATGATTTAATATCGTACACAGCTTGGCAACCGTTCCGGATATTTATCGATTTTCATTGAACACGTTTTTGTTACATTTCAGGAGCTACGGACAGTGCACAATGAATTTTGTCTTTCAGAAAAAACTCAGACAAGGACATTGGGAGCTTTTTGTTGTAAGTTTTCGAGTGAAAATGATATTTTATTTTCGACCAGACAATACAAGCTTTCTGTGTGCGCTCAGATTGTGGCTGGCGCTGACGGTGCCAAATGGACTGATTGAAGCAAACAATTCGAGCAGCATTATTGTACTTACAATGGGCGTACTGCCACCGCGGTAAATTTATGAACCACCGAAATGTCTGTTCTATTCTATCAATATCAATGGCATAGACTCTATGTCCAGCATTTATGTTATTAATTTATTTATCATGTAGCTAGAAAATATTTATGATCTACACTTTTAACCATATCGCTGTCAATCAAATGAGTTTAAACTCAGAACTCGAGTGCATAGATAACGATAAAGGCAAAATAAACAAGCTTCGCTTCGTAGTGACATTCAAGTTATGCAGATATCGATTATGAAGTAGGTATGCGTCATTTGTCGATGTGGGGAATAACTCAATCAGGTATGCGCAGCGTTCTATCGGGGAATAGAAAGGTGGCATTGTTTTAAGGCCACACAATACACTCGGAGGACATCGTATCTCAGGGGAGGTGCCGCCACCTACCGTGAGGTTATCTCTCAACGGTTGCGTGATAAAGACACGATTATTATGCAACATTAATTATTTATACTGGCCAACAAAGGAGCTGTTTCATTCGAATGCGATTGAAGGAAATATTGTTGCAAAACAGCAGTGTCTTCAGCGTATGTTTTATTGATTATGTTTTTACTTGGCACAATGGCACTCTTACAAAAATGAGAGCTTCCAACTAAACTAACGCTTTAAAAGATGTAGGAGTCAGAAGGCATTTCGGTGCTTTGTAATACAATGCAATTTGTATTTGATTATGTATAGGTGTTCTTATATTCGTCCAATAACCCAAGCGTGCCCAAGCAATACCAAAAAGAATAAATAATTTACATCGGTAAAGATCGTCTCACCCCTTCCCACGTCTTTCTCAGATTTGAGGGAAATCCAGGATGACGTGTCCGTTGCCATATTTCAGCCGCATTTCAAATGACCTATGAGATTTGAGACGTGACTAGTGCTTGCGTAAATCTAACCTTGGTTACGATACTAAATACTGCGACACACCCACCGCGCCTTTTAGGAAGATGACGTGTTATTTATATTGATGTTATCTCGGTCATCCGATATTCGCGCGGTCATTGCGGTCACGCTGTTATCAGGCGTTCAATACGCATGTGTAGTTTTCAGTTAGTATCATAGTCGTATGTAATTCTCGTGATAGACAAAACGTCGCTTAGCTTAATTTTAGTCATTTTATAAGCCTAGCCTATTTTAGTTTTTTTAAAAGAATCGTGTAGGACAACCTATAGAAGAGGTTTTGAGCTTGAATCAGGCCTCCAGCCGTGGGTTTACTAACTAAATTAAAAACTAAGCGACCATCACACTCTAAGGACACCCCCTATGGGGTACGGACCTCGGTCTAGGGCGTCTCTGAGGGAGGACAGCAAGGAACAGACTGGATCAGAATAATTTTATTTATATTATGATTTAGGGGCGAATTTAAAACTACAGGCTCAGCATCGTGGGCTGGCTCGAGTAAATGCCTCCCCATTTTGGGTCTAATTTCAAACAATCAATTAAACCTAGCCGCAGTCTCAATTTGGTAATAGACCTTTTCCAAGTTTTTAGGTATGACACAAGATTTTCTAATTACTACTTTATAATCACGTTATTTCGGTACCGTTACCGTCTATTAATTACATTGCATGTTTGGAAAGCAGTTTTTTATATCCGATAACAGTTATAATATAATACACGCGCGATTAATCACAGAGCGTGCTTAGCCGTATCCATGATCCAAGGCCTTTACTACAATTGACGACGTTACGAACTTTTCGCAATACATTGCGCAATCAAACCATATTATGTTCTACTCCACGTGTCTGAGGAACACAATAATGTGATGGAAAAACAAACTCGTAAGAAACGAAAGGGATATTTAAAGCAGCTTATATTAAATAGAATTATGTATTTTCCACTCAAAACTTCATTGGCTACAAAATTACTAAGTCAGCCACGAATCAAATATTTAGATTTTTCAGAAAATGTACAAAAAATTGGCAAAGCCAAGTCGTTATCGACAGAGCCCTGCTGCGCGGGGTTCCTAAATTATTTTCAAACACTGCAGATAAAAATCTGCAGTGTTTAAAAGAACCTAATCAAACCGAACCTTGGGGTGTCCTCAAAACCCAATTTTTGTCGATTTGTATTGTTAGTGGCTGAGTTAAATTTTTTGGCTGATTGATCGTATACCTCTTTCGGGTTAAACAGAGTTACCCTACAGTCTTGTCGAACAATGAGTCATAGTTAATACGACCGCCCGCGTCGTATTTAGGCTATTCGATAATCATGTCGCAACACTAACACTCGATGCACATTGATGTCAATCGATGCGGGCGCAACAGATACCGCACTACTTAATGATTGAGGATCGATTACTGTCACGCATCAATTCAAACGGCTTTTGTTATCCTCGCATCAATTGCTCTGTTGACATGTGGGCTGAAGTAAGCATGTTTATTTTTTGAATTGTGATGTAATCACATTCAATGCAAGCACAACGTGAGAGTATTTAATTTTAGAGTTGACATCATGAATGAGAGCTATAAATAAAATTACATGGAATGACATTTACAGATCACTAATGATACAAAGACATTAAACTACATACGAGCAATAGACGGGACATCACGAAGAAAATTTGATCAGAAAACTTACCAACAGGTAAAAAGTCGCTAAGTTCCACGACGCGAGAGAATCGCGACGCGCCCTAATATCGCGGATAATCTCCACGAACGAGCGAAATTCCGCCGCGTATCGTCGCGAGTCGTTACGGTATCGCGGCGATTTTTTGTCGATCGTAACGGTATCGCCGCGTTTTAGTTAGGCAATGCTGAAATGCGCCGCGAGCGCGCGGCGGTCGCGTTGCTAGTCGCTACGGGCTAGCGACAATGTAATGACGTTTTGCGCGCGTCGTTGCCACTCGTCGCATCGCGCGATAATATCACCGTGTGGAGACGGTTGTCATAGAGAGTGTATAGAAAAACGTGGCACGGCGATAATATCGCCGCGATTCTCTCGCTCGTGGAAACAGCCCCTTAGTCTAGTTAGTCGCGTTGCTATGCAATAGACTCTACTGACGCACGGCATGTTTTGTACGACAATTTTCCCAATGCTCGCTCTATAGGTTCTTTTAAATCTCTTTGTAATGATATTAACTTTCTTTGGTCTCAGATTTTCAGTTAGTAATAGAAACAAGTGAAACTTGACTAATAATGACATGACGCATTATTTATTGATAATTATCAGATTTACATTCGAAACACATGTTCACATCCAAATATGTCATCGAGATTTGTTGGCGGTAAACAATGGTCTGTGATTCATGCGGGGGATAATGCAACTGTTTGTATACACACTTATAACAATGTACCAGTGCCGAATCAAAGGGGGGGCGTGCCCAGGGTGCCTGCTTTTGGGGGCGCCAAAATCATACACATGATTGCCTTACTTACGAACAAAAATCTGAAAAGTCGAAGAAAAGCGCATGAAATTCGAGCTCGCTTCTCTCGTTGTTGCATTGTGGTTAACCTGTAGTCTTAAAAGCGGTCACCCCTTCAAGTCATTTAACTCCAACTGCGTGTACCTACAAGTCAATTGCATCAAAAATCTATAGATCAGATCAAGTAACAAAAAATATTTTTTTTGAGGTTTTTACAATTAATTTTACTAGAGAGGGGCGCCACTGTCAGTCAAGCAATGCCACGTTCGAAACAATAGGGTAGTTTCCAGGGTCAAAATACTTACATTCTATTTATTCCGTATTTTAGATTATAAAAAAATATTGGACACGTATTTTTTCTTTTTTCGATTAAACAAAAAAGAACAAAGATAATAGCCTATTTAAGTTACCTGTGACGTCGTCGTCACTCTGCGCGAAAAATGCCGCGCATCGTGACGTCACACGTAACTTTAATAGGCTATATCTTTGTCATTTTTGGTCTTTTTTACAAATAAAAAAATACGTGTCCCTTATTTTTGAATAATATAAAAGACGGACTAATTAAATTTTTTAGGCAACTAGTCTATCGTAGATCCGGGGCTGCAATGTGCATCGTGCAAGTCAATTTCAAGTTTATTTATGGAGCTGGAAGATACCAGTCGATGGAGAAAATTATTATGACTGTAGCGTCGTTTTTCGTGTACATTTCGGCTCGCGCCCGAAATCCTCTGTGTAACTAGCCGAAAAACCAAATGTCCAGCAATTAACGCACGCACCGCAAAAAAACAGTCGTAACAGGGATTCAATTAAATAACGTTAGTGCACGTAATCGGAAACTTGACCGCAACTGGACTCACGATTGCAATGCGATTTTTTAGTCGAATCGTCCGTCCCGTTCAGGTGTGTGGGCAACATAACGGAGTATCGAAATTGATCGAGATTCGAAAACGATTTACATAATGCGCGCGTTCTCTGAACTGAACTCGATCGATGATCGAGATTATAACAAATTTCCAAATCTTTACATGTATACGTGCAGTATGGCAAAGTGTAAAAAAATGACATTACAAGAAGTACACACGGCTACGCATCAACCTATACAAACCAGTTCATCGTGGTCTCGCTTGTATGGGTGTTCCGTATATTCAACGATCAGCTCATTTTTTTTTTATATGTAGCCGTGTGTACCTATGCCTGGTGTATTTGACTGATAAAAACTAAGTCAGTTAAAATTAATATTAAACACGTATTTTTCGTTTTGTTACACGAACCAAAATTGACGAAGACGCGAAGCTTTTAATACTGGCAATAGGCAATACTTCTAAAGCAAGAGTACAGCTTTTACTTGCTTCTGACGTCACAAGCACTCTTGAATTTTAGTAAAGACACAGAACACAAAATAAAGAAAAACCACTTAACTGTTATTTTTCAAACCTCTAACTGACAGAATATTTAGGTTTGCAATTTATTTATGCGAACCACAAAATATGTTTGAAATGTTTAAACCTATGTTTCTGTGTCGAATTGTAAACACTAGGCAATCCACAATAATTAAAACCAACACAGTCCAGTTGATTTAATTAACTAACTACTACTAACCTATTTTAAAGCACAAAAGCTGACGCATAAAGGGAATTGTACAAAATCTAATATCAACAGAATTGAGCTAATTGATTGCCAAATATATTGAAACCCAACAAATTGAATGCATTAACAACGAAGACTTGCAACCCACTCAATTAATGGAAAGATGGAGAAGTAGGTTTAATTCCTTATTAATTTCAAAACAGAATCAAAGAAGCACTACAAAAATCGGTGTTCATTTTCACGAAAACAAAACCAATATTAGGCCATTCTGAGGTACCGTACAAATTGAATGGAAAAGTTTGAACAAACAACCGTCTTTCATTTCGCAGAACTGCTCACTGTTCCGAGATATTTTGACGTTATTCCAAATATGAGATACAAGACTAAAATTGGAAATAAATCCATGTTATTGCAGAGTGAAAATCATTGTTATGCTTGCCAAACTGTATATAAAAACGTCAAGTAGTGCACTTGCCAAGTCTTGGAGAATTGCAATCTATCACCGATATCCATTACGCATAAAAGCTTTTAGTGCGCAGCGAATGAAACCATCGGCTTCAGTAAATCAACACCGGCACTAAAACTGGCACTACGTTAACAAAGCGTTATATGGCTCGCAACGTTTGTACTATGGTAAAGTTGTTCATATCAGTGTTTACCGGATAGTTGATACGGAAGGATTTCGGGATAGGAAATTGAGCCCTATTTGTTACAATCCATTAGGGGTAATACCTTGCTAAAATGATTCGGAAGTGTGTGAAGCAGAATTTATAAGTTTTGAGAGCTTTTGACAAAGATAAGATTGTACATCATTGAATAGTAAGTAACCCGCGGGAACCCAAACGCAGTTCACAAAACACGATATAATGTGATCACCATAACAACGGTTGATCAACCTGATAACGCCAATTAGGTGAGGCATGGGTGCGCAAACGCAACACTGTCACAACACCAACACATGCAAATCGTTTATTGGCGCGACAATCAGATCGCGACGGGACCGGTCAACCGTACAGTCATTCGGTCATTGACTTCAACGATGGTGACACTGGACTCTCGCTGACCATTTACCGTGGAACTTTAAAAAAGTTAACATATAATTTGGAAATAGATCTTTGAAAATGACTATGAGATCTCATTGGAATTGCGCTCGGAAAATTGAGATGAGATAAGAGCAATTCAGAATAATGAATCAAAGATCTGGTTCTTTTTTACTTTTTCATCTCGACAACAATAGGTTTTCAACGAGACTACTAGGCTCAATTTTCGTTTCTTTTTATCCTTCTCCTCACAATAAAACGCACTGTTCTTGGAAACATCAATCCTACAGAATAATAAAGCTCGATGTTCAGGTTTCATTCTTTAATTTAAAGGCCGCAATGTATCCATAACATTTAATAAAATGTTAGATGTCAGATAATATGGAGATTTTGTCATAATCATTAAAAATTATGTAATGGATACAGGCAATTTTCTTTTTATGTTTAAACGTCGCTAAATTTTAATCAGCGTTTGTGAATGAACTCTAATAAATGGTTACGCTGGTTTGCAACAGATAAATATAAAATAAAAGATAATATCTAATAAAAAAATAACTGCCGAAACGTACAATTCAGAGCCAATGCGACAATGTACTATTAAAGACCTAACTAGTTAACAAGATCTTACATCGTCTTTCAAGAGCAAACTTTAGTGATAAGAATGGGAATGAATTCCAGATTGTTCTTAAGGTGGAAGAATGCTTTCAAAACTTTATAATCTTATAACATAAGATGAATTTATAGCCTCGCAAAACTTTTTACTTTCCTAACATTCGCTGGCTGTAACAATGTTTGTTTGAGTTAAGACTTGAAAATAATCTTTAGACATTAAAATAAGTGCTCCGTCACATAATAAATTGATGCGATTTATGGAGCCAAGTGCGGAAATCAAGGGAGTACGACGATAACAAAATATCGATTAGATAAAAGCGCACAGTCAGTAGGGAAGAGCAGTACTTCAAGCGATAGTTAGGAAATGTTTAAAAGTATCAAGCACTTGACGGAAAAAATGTGAACAATACAATCATCATATACGAGTAACATCAGTCCGAAGTAGTGCGAATTCAATTTATAAATAAAAACGTAATTAACGACGGTAAACAGCTGCTCATTTACAAAGGGTAATGAGTTTCAATGGCGGGTAATGCACCTGTTCTATTTTTTTGACATTTAAAGGCCGGTTGTGCTCCACGGTAGCCGGTTATGATCGGTTAGACATAGCCCAGCACAAGACGGCTGCCGCGATCTAAAATGGCAGCAACCCTGTTTTATTTAGAGGAAAGGAAATTAAAGATACACATGGCTTTGACTAGCATAAAATATTAAAATGACCTAGAGCCTTGTTTGTAAGTAGGGTAATTTGAGGACCCCTCATAAAGCACTTCATCAACACATCAACATAACGCAAATAGCTGCGGACCCCATGCGCAGAGGGACAGCACCACAATGGATCATTTCCGCAAGTTGATACCTAATAATGTCTCTGAGAGGATGGGCCTTTTAGTGTAATTCGAGGTAACGGAATATTTCATAGTGTATTTCCATAACTATATAAGTTTTTCCACTAACGTTGGCCCAAAAGGATCGTGCCCACACTTCGGTATAACCTTTTTCGTTCATATAAGAATCCATTAATCATGCAAAACGTATTCGTATTCAAACTGGAAGAGGGAAGGCCCAATAAAGCTGTACATTTAGTTCGCGAGATCCGAGGGGCCGGCCGTGTCGTTGTGGGCCGTGTTGAAGTTTTTTACTGTGCCTTCGTCAAGTCAAACAAAGAGGCGGAACAAAGCGGAGAGAGCGGCCTTTGTGCGGATACGTCGAGTGCGACGGCACTTAACTCTGACATCAGTGAAGGCAACATAGGCCCGTCGTGTCAGCCGGGATACCGCTCCATGCTCTTCTTCCGCTGGACCTTGAGGCAGTTGCACTGTGTCGTAACTATCACGTTTTCATTAACAAGGATTTATTGGTGTCTAGAAGGATATGGAAGTTTATCCAGTGTAATTCTCAACGAACAAATCCTTGTTTTTGCACCATGTTGCAGTCACCAATGATTTGAAATCCTAGCCTGGCATTTAATTTTATGATATCGAAAATAAGTGAGGAATATTTGAAGCTAGTGCAGCAGGCGCGGAGGAACGACCGGTGTTCGTTGATGGCTGGATGTTTTATTGGCTTGCCCTAATTGCCTCCCGCCCGCATTAACGACGTTTGCTACGACCTAGATAGGTTAGGAACACGCTCAGCGATCAATTTTCATATTGGAAACGTTGATGGCACATTAGCGTTCGTGTACCAGCGATAAGCCTTGACGTAAAAGTATGCTTAGTTTGAGATTTAAACTATTGGTGAAGTTTTCTACTACGTGCAGCAACCAAGCAATTCAATTGATCTGATCTTAGATGGTACAGAGCCGGTAAAATGTGTAATGATTGTAATAAACCCTAATCTAAAATTGAAACGATTTCCGACCACCATACATCCATCATGGCCAACCGAAACAACGTTTGTAATCAAGTATGGTGAATAAACTTGCAGGTCGAAGGCGCAAATTTCAATTTTCCGAGCGGACAGTCAGCTGCGTCTGGGTAATCCGGAATTTATCTCTTGCCTTCGGAACGGACAACCGTCGCCTTTCAATCACCCCCGACACACCGAGAAACGAGAAATAGGATTGTTGGGAAAATCCATTGTATACCAGACATCTGACGCGGAATATGTTTCACACAGATGGACGTTCAAAGCGACCGCCACAGATTCGAGGGACGTTTCACGTAAGTTTTTGAATACGTTATTCTAAAGAGGATAAGATTATGCGCCCTGAATAGGCCCGTATACGATACGTAACAAAAACAGTAAAAACTTCTACCTATCCGTTACAGGTTGCATGGCAGAATTGTGCCTTGCGTGCGCGCACCTCGTACCGGTTCTATCCTTTGATGCCTAGAATTCATTGGTTACAGATAGGTCGATATATTTATTACACCAAGCTTTCGTTGCTAATCTGGGCGCATCGGCCTCGCTGACGCATGCCCGCCTCCTGCGGTCAATTTAACTGAATTTATAGCAGCTGCAAGGTCGACAAAGGATAACGAACCCGACCCGCAGCGGTGTTATGAAACAGGTCTTCATTGAACCAACAATAAACGTTATTACGGTGTAATTAGGCGTAGGCACCTGGAGGTATCCGTAATCGGTAATCGGTAAATTGACCGTGGATTTCAATGTAGATGTTATTTTCACTTTTGGGTATAGTCAATTAATCGCAATGACCACGTTATGCTATGTGACCCGGATAGTAAATTGAACCCACAGATTGAACTCGGAGTGAGCAATAAAAAAGTTTTGTTCGAATAGGATGGATACGGTCGTATGTAATCTAACGTTGGATTAATTGAATCGCCCGGAGCGAGAGCGACTCCATTTCTGCAGGAATGAAAGCTGAGCAAAAAGTAAGAGGAAATTAACGCAGTCATCGTCGTAACACGTGTCCACTTCTTGATTACTGGGGAAACACCTGATTGCTCTGCAGCTGTACAATCATTCACGATTGTACAGCTACAAATCTTTTAAAATTCTCGGTTAATTTCTAAATATTTTCAGTTTCAGATTATGGGATAGCGGATAAAACGTATCATCGATTAAAGAGTTCATAAAAACACGATTACTTTTATTTCTATTTTCCTCAATCTTGCCTGACTAGTTACACAAATGAGTAGGTAACATTCCCAATAGAATTCCAAACATAATTATTTGAAGGTTTCGTAAAATCATTTAGTACATTAAGTATTTTGCAAGTCCGCGAAATGAAAACTTGAGAAGTTTTTAAAACAATCAAATTGGGAAACAAATTAAGGATAAAATTCCTTTTCGTCTTCACAGTTTTGGAGGCCCTCGTTAACTTTTTAATGAGTTGTTTTCGATTGTGCACTTCTTATAAGTTATGAGGCCATACAAAGTTTGTTTTTCAGGCTTATCTTATTGCGAATTCACGTGTTTGCTCGTGAAAAACAAAAATAACTTCACGTGGGGCTCGTTTAATGCCATTTTGTTATTCAATTTATGGTGTCGAGTCGTGTGAGGGATAACAGAGCAGTGGTGTGGTATTTAAGTTATTAAGGAAGCCTCGACGTTGCGCCAACTAATAAGATTAACCTACAGGCTAGTACGAAACAACGTT
The DNA here is from genome assembly GCA_036375495.1 of Agrotis segetum. Classification (NCBI taxonomy): domain Eukaryota; kingdom Metazoa; phylum Arthropoda; class Insecta; order Lepidoptera; family Noctuidae; genus Agrotis; species Agrotis segetum. Next base: position 559,600 of record JAQSVV010000329.1, on the reverse strand, counting down.
AAAGTGGTTGGTACTATCGGTTTTCGATCATTTTCCAAGTGATATACAAGCAAGATACTACGTAGGCCGTTCTAGGACGTTCTTAGAAAATATAAGGACCTATCTGGCTTACAGTAATTCACCTGAGCAGTAATCTCTGACTTCAATAATTTACTTTGGCTGCAAACTCACAGCACCAGCTTTGAGTGATAGAAATCATTCAAATATATTCTACCTTGGCTTGCTCTTCTGGTCACGAAACCATCTAGAACGTAAAGGGCTACTGAAAAAACACGGATTTTCAGTTTCAGTAAGAGTTTGACAGTCTCTTCCACTCCAAAAAAAGCGGGACAACATAATATTATAATGATTTACGATCCAATAAAATTAAAAGAAGGCTTCTCATTTAATCACTGACAGACTGGTCTAGCATGACTTTTAGTATTCACATTAGCGTATTTTATCATGTATCAACCTCGTTTTAAAAAATTTCTTTCCACGATTTATGTTTTAATTCGAGGGGTTTCTCCTCTGGTCAAGTGCGATCTGAAAGGCCCTGTTACTACGTCCAAGTTACGTTCAGTCGTTCACGTTCCAGTACATCGTACACGATAATCTCGTTTATCGGTTCAGATGTCGTCACATGCTCCCCTCCACAGCTTATCCTGTCAGAGCCCTACGCGGTAAATTTACGACTGTTCTGCTGCAACTTACGTCACTTTTCGGGGGATATTGCAGCACTTAATCACGTTAGTTATCTACCTATAAATATAGCTTGAGCTACTAGAACAACTACTTCTGGTTCTTAGAACTGCACTCCAGACAAATTACTACAACTTACGACTTATTTTTATATCAGCAGTACGCGTATTGCAAAGCAGTACGTCATTCGAGTATTAAGATAAATACATTCCTTAGCAGATAAAACCATTTTGGGATTTAATTCAATTCAACGTTAATCTGATAATCACTTGTCAATTAAAACGTAATCAGTTTTCATTTGTTGACAGAAATTAATTTTAATTTTTAATTGCAAGCTGGAAATAATTTTATCCGTTTTGTGAAAGAAAATCCGACCTCTTTTCTGTAATTGAGTGGATTATGCACGCTGTGGACACTGCAGCGAGGAGTTAACGAAGCAGACAGGGCTTCAGGTCGTTAGCCTTCGTAGCGTAAGACCTAGATTTAGGTTTACGGAGGATTACAAGTTACTAGAGATATCTCTATAGGGTTATAACAAGACAGATTATGACCGAAACGTGAGCTTTATAGTCCCGTAGGTTCGCAGTCACGTATTGGAGCAGTCATCACGTTCTCAGTGCTGTCACAACAATTTATTGAGCTCAATATGGTCTAATAAGAATACCAAATAACGTAATAAAACCTTATATTGAATACCACGTTAAAACTATCCTGATTTTTTATGAATACGAAAAGAGCTAACAAGCAAACATTTAAAAAACAAACATCCTGGTGATAATTGAAAACACGGACATCATGTAATGTCTTGTATCGTAGAATAATAATGCTAATAGAAGTATTTTTTTAAACAATAATAATATCAAAACAACTGCTGTTTTCAATAATATTTACTGAAAACAATACCGGGTGAAAATTATGTAAATGAAAACAGAATTCCGATAACAAGATAATTCAACTTGGAAAATAATAAAATGAGAGGAAAGCTTTTACAAGACGAGGGAAAATGGACAATACTTTTAAACGGTAATAAATCCTAAGTATTTAATAATAAGTAAACACATTTAGCTACCTTTTAATCAAAGTGGATGAACAAGGACGAATAATTAATCACTGGGGACTTTGAGAACGGCTAATGAATAACGGAACAAATTTGACTACAGAAGACGTTTCTTTACACAGTTCTAGAAGAGTTTTTAATACGAGGGCGGAGTGATAAGTCTGGTAAAAATGAAATAAGGAAACAACTTTTTTTTAAAATTATGATTTATTTTTCAACGTAATTTCCATCTAACTCAATGCACTTCATCCAGCGTTTCTCAAACTTTTCGATCCCTTCCGTAAAGCATGACTTAGGCAACCCTTCGAAATAGGCATTGGTTTCGAGTATGATCTTCTCGTTGGAGCTAAATCTTTTTCCACCGAGCCATTTTTTTAAATTCGTAAAAAGAAAATAGTCGCAAGGGGCCAAATCTGGCGAATATGGTGGGTATCTCACCCACTCATATCGCAACCCATGTAATTTGGCCATGGCAATCGCGCAGGTGTGCACTCGTGCGTTGTCTTGGTGGAAGAGGATTTTCTTCTTAGCCAAATGCAGTCGTTTTTCAAGTAAAATTTGGTTAAATTGGTCCAATAAATTGGCATAATATTCGCCATTGATCGTTTTACCCTTCTCTAGGTAGTCAATATGGATTACCCTACGTGCGTCCCAGAAAACTGTAGCCATCACCTTATTGGCCGATAAAACTGCTTTGGCCTTCTTCAGAGCTGCTTCGCCCCCAGCAATCCATTGTTTCGATTGTTCCTCGGTTTCTGGTGTATGGTGGTGGATCCACGTTTCGTCTACCGTTATAAAACGCGCAAAAAATCAGGTTTATTCCGTTGTAACAACGCCAAACCTGCCTTTGAAGTGGTAACTCGCATGCGTTTTTGATCAATAGTCAGTAAACGCGGCAACCATCGCGCGGAGACCTTTTTCATATCTAAATGTTGGTGTAAGATATTGCGCACACGTTTGTCTGAGATGCCTACTATCTCGACTATCTCGCTCCCTTTTACCCTTCGGTCATTAAACACTATGTCATGGATTTTAGCGATCATCTCTGGAGTAGTGACCTCAACTGGGCGTTCTGGGCGTTCAGCATCACTTGTGCTTGTACGACCACACCAAAAATCCGTAAACCATTTATAATCATTTTAATCGATGGAGCAGAGTCCTCATAATATTTATCAAGCCTTTGTTTAGTTTCCGTAATAGTTTTTTTGCAAAAAATTATGTTTAATCAACACTCGAAATTCACTTTTCTCTATCTTTGCGAAAATGCATTATATTGTTTTTATTTAATGGCTTTAAAAAAAAAACTAACCAGCGGTACTGGCTGAAAATTTAAATATAATCCCTCAAAAGAGTTGTGAACAAGGAGGTTACATTCAGTTTACGATAATTTTATTCCGAAATAGATTTTTACCAGACTTATCACTCCGCCCTCGTACCTTCAGGTCCCGTAACATGACCAATTTTATAATCGATTTTAACAAGAAAATTCAAAAATTATGTTCCTAATTTCATACAGACTAGACGTTAAAAATCTTTCTACGTTCTGTCATTAATTCTCCTGTCGTCAAAACCAGTTTTTACGGTGACGTTCTAGGTGAATGAAGAAAATAAGACTTTTATTACAAAAAAAGTAATAAACTAAATACAAATTCAACGTATAACAATAAAAATAAACCGGTAGAATCAGATACAAGTAAATGACCTTAAAATGTACCGTTTATTCAAGGAATCCTATTAAGATTCGTGAAGTGATTCGATTGAAAAATAATGACAAGTAAAAGTCTGATTTATCCCCAGAGAAATGTACGAAAAATATTTAATACGATTACAATTCTCAAGAGGCGCTTTTTCAAATCGTTTACGAGAATGCTTATGAATCATGATAGTAGCCATTTAATCGAAAAGCGGTTGCCTATCACAGGCTACATATACATAATCTCATTTATTATGTAGGTACCAACTTTGTACGAAATTAAATAAGCCATTAGTCATTGAAAATCTCTCGTCAGGGGAAATGTAAAGGAATCAAAATGTAATTTGGTAAAAAGCCGCGATAAAAGACGTGTCGCTGAAAATTTGCGAATAGCAAGAAGATTAAAATGGTAATTGAATTAATTTGCAGGAAATGATGGACAGCGTTTGAAATCGGGACAAGCGTTTGAAAAAGGATAAGATTTCAAAAACCGAAATTTTTCGCACTTTTAGCCAAGAGGTGCGAAAAATTTCGGTTTTTTAAATTCTGTAAATTATGAAATAAAAATTCATATATGATATTATTAATTAAAGTTGACTAGTAAATACAACATGCCTAAAACTTACATGGCCTTAATTTATTTGTAATCACTATCTAAAAGAGAAAACTTACTGTTGGAAATGAACTTCAAAAAAAAAAATTGTGAAAATCCAACAATATCATAATACCTCAAAGAAAAGTTACGCGATTTTGGGTGTGTTATTTATTGGCAAATTACAAATGAGTCAACAAAAACACTCTAAGAGCACTGTAATGTAACCGACCTCAAAGTAATTCGTATCCAAGTTACTTTATTTCCGAATTCTATTACTGATACTCTAACGAAATTACTCAATAAAGGGGAGTGTACAGCGAAAAAAGAAAACGTTGACTTGACGTGGAGTTGTTGAACTTCTGAGATAATGAAGTTTAGGAGACACTGTATTTCACTGCTAATATACTTAATTTTACGGCGTACATAGGAAAATTAATGCTGTCAACAAGCAAAAACCGAGCTACTTAACAGTAGAAAACCAAACAAAAAGTTCAATCTATTTACCATAAATATTTATCAATTTACGAAAACAACATCAATGACAACTACTAATTTCAACTTCATAATCACGTACAAATCGAGTCGTCAAAACCAGTCGCTCAATAAGGCAAATTGTAAACTTTCAGAACTTGACCTTCCAAGTTCAGATACGAGGCCCCTCCTCCACCCTCTCCCAGGCCGCCCCTCGGGCCCGGCCCGCATTGCAGTGAAACAGAAGGACGATGCGAAATAAGAACCAGACCTGAAGTCTTTTTAAATCCTTTGATTCTACTCAACGATATGACTCCTCGCGTCGTTCAAAAGTCGACGACCTCCTTATGTACTGTATTGAACCGCACAATCCTTCATTTGCTATATTGCTATCGAGTTAAGACTCAGAATGCTGATTTAGAAGCTAGGTTGAACGACGAAGACAATTGGCTGTTAGGTGCCAGTGTTCAGGGGGCAGCTTCGTAATACAGTGCCATAAAAGCTTCAATAAGGCTGGTGGAACCTTGACACCAGGCGAGCAGAGGTCAAGGTGGACCTAATGCGTTTACGACTTTCAACCTTGCGCACTTTATAGTCATCGCACGGCCCTGAACGGCCGTTTCTTAAATCCTAAAAATAAAAGAAGAATAAAATACTCGTATAGACCAGATTTTGCTTTGATGCGGAATTTATGGATGAACCATTCAAAGTTCATTTTCCTTTAGACCTTGTTTGTGATTGCTGTCTTGATAGGTCTTGGTTTTATTTTGAGGTAATCAGATGTTTGAATAGGTAGGTATACTATACATATTGAATGTTTTTATTGTCCAAACTTAAAAATAAGTTAACACAACAAGCCACCATCAATCAATCAAAATTGACTGTGTAATTAAATAGTCTATTTACACAAATTTCTGTATTACAGGAAAACGTGACCGTGAAAATAATTGACGTTGTCGCCAGCGAGACACGAAGAAATGCCAAGCTGGCAAGATCGATAGTGGACACAACCAATCTAATTAGATGCCAAAAACTTTTCGTATTATAATTCCATTACCTACCAATAAGTCCGAATATTTGATATTTACATAACTATGTTTAGCACCGTAAATGTGAGAAATTCTTGACATTTTCCTCGAGGCTAACACGATGAGTCACCAGCGTCCTTCACCTCGGGCCGGCCGCTCCGCCCGACATCCGCATTCACAATTTTCCCCACTAAAACCCTCTCAACTAGCACAGCAAATTCACGTCACACTTTAATTCATTCAAAGCTCTGACGTAAATGCTACAATTCTTATACAAAAGCCTTTTAAGTACGCTGCAAGCATACTCAAATCAAATGACTCAAATGTTTGACCTTTTTGTCGTAAAGAGCAGGCACCACTTAGAAACAAAATCGGTAGCCAATGTCAAGAGAAACAACTTTCTTTAACAAGGTCTATTGTCAGAAGTAATGTATCATGAAATCGTGCAGTTGGCTGATTGGTCAGCGAAGGTATAACGAGAAAGATGAAAGAAAACAACAACCGTTATCCAAGCAAATAGTGACGCGAATCATTGCGATTACGACACAGCCGCAACATTACCACACTTTCTCCGCAGAACAAATCGCAAAATAGTAAATGTCGCAAAGTAAATTAACCGCGAGCCAAGAAAATTGTTTGTAAAGCACAGTGCTCACTTGATAAGATATATCGGAGTACGTGTAGGATTCAGATAAATGTTTCAAGTCCAAACAATAACAAAAAATATCCTTGATATGCAATATAATTTGTGACATAGTAAAATTCACGGTCATTAACAAACACGCGACAGTGAATGTAGTCGTATTTGGTATGGTTGGTCCCACCCATGCGATTAGGGGAGGTACTGCAATACTATGACTATTATATTTGCTCATCAAAGCGTACTGCTGTGAAACAATAGAAAAATGTTTGTTTAATTACACAGCCTTTACTTGTTGACGGCTGAAAAACTATTTAGTAATAGCCTGTGTCCGTTTTCATTCAATCAGACTTGGCATCACGGGATTTGTATTTGTCGAAGTAGCGTAGAAACTCAGTGCATTAAAATTAATAACGTATAAATATGATTGCAAGAGATGAAAGTGGAACATACCCTACAAAACTTTACTGCCACGTAACATCAAGTTCATTTGCTAATTGAACAAGCCGACCTTTCATAACTCGGACGAGTGCCATCACCTTTCATACGCCAGACCGCCAGACGCATGTTTGTTCAAACAAATTCGTAACGAAATGTGATTTTAAAACTTTTCAGACTGAATATATTGAGATGAAAGCGAAATGAGAGATTATTTTGAAATAATGACAATATTAATGGTAATCGTGCAAATAGTTGAGATCAAAGATAAGATTCATACATACATTGCAGATTTATGTACATACCGACCCGCATACATTGCATAGTATTTTGCAAGGCACGCATAACAACAACATTCGAAAGTGTGTCAAGATTGCAATAGCAACGTGGAGCCGACGCGATGCGCTAAGCGGGAAACGCAACACATTGTAAACATTTACCAATGTTGTACATGCCTTCCGCGTTAGCAACTTTACAATTCACTACATTTCCGATGCAGAAATGAATAGTATTATTAGAGAGTTGCCACATAAAGGGTGAATCATGTATGTAGGAAACACAGAGCCTAACATTCAAGTTGAGAGCTACGTACCACAACCTTCTGAATAATAGAACCTTGGAGTGAAAGGATTTGAACCGAGCAAAAAACAAAATGAAGGCGTTTATTTCTGAAGTTCCGCTAAATGTTCATTAGATCCCATTCCACTAATCTACGCAGACACATAAATAAAATTGAATTGAGTGGGAGACAATAAAAATGCAAATATCGATCATAAACGGGCCAGACATTATTGTCCGCGGTGCGGGATGCTTTCCATTCTATTCGCTTTGTACGAGTCCATGATATGGGATGTGAAATATCCATATCGATTCGTCTGTTGCGACATTATGCTGAAATGGGCCTATTTGGCGCAGCCGTGAGTCACACAGTGTAAATATACCCTACATGTTTTTTATTTTTTTGCTTCATCTTATTGTTTAGGTTTAAGTTATCTTTGGTTTGTCTTTCCATAATACTGTGTGTACTTGTGGCATGTGCCAATAAACGTTTTTCTTTCTTCTTTTCTTTCTTTGTTGTTGACGACGATGAAGTCGGAGGCAATCAATTTGGCCCAAAAATGTCACATGTTATTTTTAGTCCAGTGAAGTTTAGACACAGAGAGGCAAACCATGCTTCTTTCAAGAGGCCATGTTTTCTCGACAATTTATGAATAGAAGTCTTTTCGAAATCTGCTATTAGGCATAATCAGCCAGCTATTGTTTCCAAATCTGTTTACGACGCCCACCAAGTTACTCATCGCGTATCAAAGAAGGGCAAAGGCAATCATATACGTCTTGATTAATGATTATCTTACTGCTGCTTTGGAATTAACTTGCGAGGTTTTTATGGGTTTTGTCTGTTGGTTGACACACGAAGATTAAAGGGCAGGCTTAAATTGTAGAAGATTTGTATTAGTTTAAATATTTGAAGGTTCAGTTTTACAAACTGCTAATGCGCCTTGAAAAAACATGATTGCTTATAATATTTAAACTTCGGTTTCGAAAAGTTATTGCAAAAAGTCAAGCAAGTATTGCGAACTTTTGTAATATTTGTTTATATCGCCCCAAAGGCATTGTAGGTCTAAATATAACTGACCGGTTGGCTTTAATGTCGTGTTCTGACCCAAACTCTTCGTGGCTGAGATCGAACAGTACACTGCAAATGCGGTCGAACACGCGAGGAAATTACGCGATCGGGTGAACGTTCCATAGTAACTTTGTTAAAATTTCGTGACATTCGACAACGAACATTGCGCAATCACTACAATCTAATAAAGAAAATCGCACTGGAGTCGATTTCAATAACGCGTTTGTGGTTAAATTGCTTATTTATTACTTGGCAAAATCTTATTTCGCACAGTCACGACACTATCAATGTCCTATTACCTAGACCTGGATGTAATACCACGGGTGTACAATTACAAAGAGACAACAGCTACTCCGCAAAACGGTGGGTAATAACTATCCTAGTATTTCATGACAGTGCGAGTACGCCGCGTACCGCAGCGCTTTCTGATATTCCATCTGAGTAAGCGGTAACAATACTGCGAAACAGCAAAGCATTCCGGTGCGTCACGCTGTTCTACACAGCAGATAATGTCACGCAATTCAACGTTCCAATAGCAAACACAGTTGTATAGGTACCCATAGAAATTGGAGATAGGGCACCAATTCGCAGGGGGATATCACTCAACAAGAGAATACACTACGTAATGGACTCCATTACGCTTGATCCTTGTCTTTTAGAAAGGCTTGGATGCAGATAAGCAGACGAAGGAACAGCTTTACAGACAATGATTGATGCGTCGTGCCCTCAGACTGACAAGATAAAACGCAATATACTCCACAAGGTTTATCTTACTCTGTGGCTTAATATGAATACACACTTATAGACCTTTGTAAATTGTCATGAACGTCAAATCTGTTGAATAGCTAACATCAAGCTTAGATTAGCCTGGACGGTTATTTATCACACCATGGGTACGGTTAGCCGATACAAAATCTGAGCAGCACTAAAAGAAAAATGGCGAATGCTGCTTCACTCTCGTCTGAACTCAGCATGGTGTCAGCCGATAATTTAGTCAGCATAGGCTGAATGCTGTTCAGCATTTTCGATTTCTGTCCAGATTTTGTATCGGCTAACCGTACCCCATCTACCGCACTAGCTTCATTTGAGCAGACACGTTACTATTAGGTTAGAAATGAATCATGCGCTTACCTTCAAGTATGATCCGTAATATTTAGTGACGTAGGGGCTGTCACATTGTGACAGCACCATGATCTCCTGCTGGATGTCCTCGATTTCATCTTCAGCTTCTTCTAAGTCGATTATTTTAATAGCGACCACTTGCTGGGTCCTGTTATCGACACCTTTAAACACTTCACCAAAGGAGCCTTTGCCGATCTTCTCTTGTTTCGTGAAGATCAGCTCGGGGTCGACCTTCTGTTGAACAAAGAAAATAAAATGTTAATAATTAAATAACATGGACAAAATTAAATTATGAAGTTTTGCACAACAAAATTTAATATCAATTCTCGAGATTAATAAAGATTGTATGATTATGATTGATGGGGTGAAATATCGATAGCTCCGAAAGAAAAAAATACAATAAATAAAATAATCTTCTCTCATTATCAATAATGGTTCCACAAGGAAAGATTAATTTCTTCGCATAAATAAACGTACACAAACAAATGTGAATGAATGTAGCTAAGTATCATGTCATGAATATGAAGACACGTGCCTTAATTTAAAAATAAACGGGGTAACAGACGAGGCGGCACATAATTTTACGTGAAGCGTTATTTTAGGTGCCTTATTTATACGCAAATATGATGTTCAAAGCAATGATTGATTATTCATAGCGTGATATAAAATATTCATACGCACGAGCTGTGAATATGATAATTGTATTTTTTTGTCATTTTTACGAGCACTATATCCTTGCTTTTTACTTCGGTGAGGAGAACCACAATCTCCTATGATACACATAATATTGTGATGCCTACATGAAATTAATACATAAACTAAGTGTTTTCAGTGTATCGATCATTATCATATCTTTCAAGAAAGTATTTTAAACCTTGACGCAATGAGTAGGTAAGTAATGAGAATGGAATTTGATAACGATCGATTAATTGACGATACTTGAAAAACAAGTTTTAGATAACTTGACAACAAGAATGCCATGCCAAAAGGGCTACGTCTTTTATAACTGTCTATCCTTCTAGTTTAATTATTTAAAAACTATTGCAAAAATTTCACTTTAAAAACGTGACTTTTCATGGAAATGAGGTTTCGTGTCAATAGGTTGTTTATTGTAACTAACAATGGTTTCAAAAGCAGACATAAATTCATCAGCTAGTGGTTTACAGTTATGTTTTAAGTAGATGTCCGTGGTCACAGCGAGGTTACGTTGTCCACGATTACATTTTGCGGGTGACTCAGTACTCAGTGTGATTGCCTGGTCAGGCGGAGAGACCTCTAACCAAAGACATTAAACTATTATACGAGCAACAGACGGGACATCACGAAGAAAGTTGTGATCCTAAACTTTTTACCAATAGGTAAAAAGTCGCTCAGTCTAGTAGTCGCGTTGCTATGCAACGCTAGATAGTGCTACTGACGCACGGCCTCAACGATTTTGTATGACAATTTTCCCATTGCCCACTCTATAGGTTCTTTTAAATCTATTTGCCTGTAACCAACTTATGCCTCGACAGTTTGTTGTTCCCTTTGAATCTAGACAGGAGGTTATTATTTAAGATGTTTTATTTTCAACACGGTGTAGTGATGACGTACAACACAGAGAATTAAGCTGTAAAGGTGAACCTTTTGGCATTTAACTGACATTGCATGCGGTGTCAAGGTGCCAAGCTGCAAGATGCATTCGGAGTTAACATGCCTCTATACGACACTACGAAAATATTACCAATAACTTCATATTCGTACACAAAACACTCAACATGATATCGATGCGCTTACTTATCTAATTAACCGGAAAACTCAGGAAACTACTAAGTATACAAGAATACTTTTTGCGACAGTCACGGACTGAGTCATAATTTTAAAGTACCAAATTAGATAAAATGTCGTTATCTTATAGGATACAACAACAAGGAAACTACTGAAGTGAGTAATATTTTAATTAATTAAGTACAAAGTTTTGAAAACGTACGATATTGAAAGAGCGGCCGGCATGAAGCTCAAAATCAAAATGATCGTCCAAAAAGAACTAAGATTACGACTTCGATGATCTCGGTCGTTAAATCGTGAGATGATAACAAGAAGTTGTCTAATAAAGAATCTGGTGATGCTATCGATCCAATAGCTAATTCATGGAGTGAAACTCGCATTCCTTTGAATATACACGCGAGGAAAGACGGCGCTACAAAATAATGTTGGTAGCATGAAAAAAACTCAGCTATCTTATCGACAAAATGTTCCAGATATTTGATTTATTACTCATAGTAAATACTACGATACTTATTTCAATATCATTGCGAAATCTATAAAGTGAAGAGAAGGCAATTTCGTGTTAAAAATATTGAAGAAAAGCGGAAAATTTAAATGAGATCTCGATGAAAGCTTCATAGTTTCCACGTTGTGATAAGTACAGCACGTGGATCGTTTTATCCGAGTTGAGACGGTACGAGACATAGTCGGGGGACGTGACTAGACTAGCAATGAAGCTCCGCCAGGGAGCATATTGAGACGTAAATCTTCTTATTTTTAATCTAGTGGCACCAGCAGTAAATAAAACTGTTAAAGTAAACTAAGGGTCAGTAAACACGGAGACGCGACGCGACGTGACGAACGATAATGGAAATATGTATCTTTTAGTGTAGTAAATAAAGTTTAATTTTGAGTCGCGATTTAAATGTGTGCTAAGCGTCGCGTCTCGGTGTGTTTTACCCTTATTCGACTTCGTAACAGTGAAATAGAAGGTCCATTTATCCGTGCCTGCTTCCAATAATGTTGAAGCTATAGATAAGCGGGCAAATAAATCGAAAATTTCGAGTGAATAACAGAAATTCTAGAGAAGAACTGGAATTATTTTATTCGATTATTTGCATACTTGTAGAAGTCTGTTTAGGGTTCAAGTTTAAGGTAATAACCCAGATTAAGACTGAAATAATAAAAATAAACAGCGGATTCAGCTCTCAAACGTAATTATTTGATAAGCGAAAGCGGCAGCTTTCGTGGAAGTCAGGAAGTGATGTAAAGGCGTTCCCTAAAAGCAGGTACCCAAACAACAAGTTAGGGACGTAACATCATTATTTCCCGTTAAAATGCCACCCGTAAGGGACTCAGAAAAAGGGGATGATAAAGTAAAAGGCTCATCTTTGTACGAACAAAAAGGCTTATTGTGTTCGGTAAGCCAAATTCACACGAGCTTTTAAAGTATGGGAAAAATTTGAGTGACGAGACGCTAAAAATTATATTTTAGTACAAGGGAGAGAAAAGTTTCTTCTCTATTTGCCTTTCGCTGTATTTAAATATAATTTTGCAAAAGTGGACTTTCATTTTCACAACTGAAGAGTACAGAGTAACACGTTAAAATTAAAATAATAACAGCCTTACTAAAAAAACTTAAACATCTGTTAAACACTTGTCTAAAAAAAGTGTGACAGCAAAACGGACCTTATTTCAACGTCATAATCTGACATTTTTTAGACAACTTTTCAACAGATGTTTAAGAGCATTTGTGGTGCACGGTAAATGTTGTTTACATTAATTTCTTGTTGTTATAGAATATTTCCTTCATCAATAAATTAAGCTAGAAAATAAGAGTCTGAATTAATTAAATGTATGAACTTCTGAAACTCGCCTATCGTCACTTCAAAGAAAGCTTTTAAAAGCTTAATATTATGCGAAAAGTTTCAGAACAAAATAAGTGGTTAAGATAAGAAAGAAATATAAAAGTTATTTTTCATGCGACGAGGGACGAAGCCCTTTTGGGCTTTTGAGTCGAAAAATAATAGAAGACAATCACCTTTTGAACTGTTCGAATAATATGACATTGAAGACATTTATCTGAAATTCACACTATTTAGAGATTGAATGGTTTGAGCATTCAAATGGACCAACTGCGAATTGGACCTTTTTTTTCTACATTGGACCAATCGCGCCTAAAAGAGGGGATATCTCTAATCGTGTATTAAAACCTACAAAACTTTTCACTGAGTAATTAATTATCTGTATCAATTAGTAGTATATTATTAGTAGGCATATTTCCTATAACTACTTAACTTATTTAGATCCCAATCGCGATAAATGATCGGAATTGATTTATATCCATTATCTCACAAACAATACAAACTTTGCCTATAGACATAGTGATTTATTTTTAGTCATAACAAACATTCTAGAAACTGCTCTGTTACACGACTTTTTGCTACTAAAGGTTATACGCAGGTTGTATAGGATGACGTAAGCTAGGGCGACGTCAGGCCATCCAACTATGGACAGACTGGCCCTAATGGAGTGTTATTTTTATAATACTTTATACGTTCTATCCATGGTCGTCCATTGTGAGATAAGGTACGGTACACACGCGATAAAGCTGATGTTAATTTTTTTGCTGCGATAATCTCACTTAATAAGAGTCACGTCCACCACAGATTGTTACGGTCGTGATTGAGCTCTGTCGTAAACCACGCTAAAGTATTTTGGTATTTAATTTCTAAATTGTTGGTCAATTTGTGTTGCGAAACTTTACATAGTGTTTTCATTACAATGTGTGTGCTAAACTATTAACATTCTATTAAGCCTCATTTAGACGGAGCAAGAACTCGCATGCGAGTTTCACTACATTGCGGTATGTTTGATAAACTAAAGTTGTTGTACTTAAAAAGTCCGCAATGTAACGCAACTCGCGTGCGAGTTCTTGCATCGTCTAAATGAGGCTTTACTAACTTGCATTAACTGATTCAAGAAACTTCTTAATTAAATCCCTTTTCGAATTATTATCATACCGTTTATAGAAACGCTTTCTAAGTTCTATCACGAAAAGGTGAAGGCCGTCCTGGCTTAGGTTAGCTTCGTTTAGATTGCTAAAACGTCTGGGCTTATACTATTTGTGGATAGGAAAATACCAAGGTTGTATATTATTAGCAAGAGAGATGTACTAAGCTTTTAATGACATCGCTAAAACCCAGGATAACTGCGGCTCTAGGGGCCCTGAGACCAACGCAGACCACTCTCGTTTTAATTTATATTGATGTCATAAAGTTAAAGCTGAGTAATAATTTGTTTATGGTAATGGCTTATTCAAGTAAACTGACATTAGCCATGTACATGTGTTTTATCTCTTTTAATTAGCACATACCAGTGTTTTTTTTTCAATTACGATAGTAAAAAGTGCAACAACAGAGGCCTTGGCACAGGATTTCTGTTTTTTATTTACAGCGCGCTTGAAACATTTACAGCGTTTTATGGAAAAATGAAAAAACGCCCTTAGTGTACGACGAACGAGGAAATATTTTTTCCGTCAAAATTACGTCAATATTTCCTTTTATTTATGCCACAAAAACGGGAAAAGTCATGCCTCTGATATGTCCAATCAGGCCACAATAACCACAGGAAATAACATGACTTAAATAAATGGGACGACTTCTGAATGTTAATTAATTCATATTTTTAACAATGCAAATTTTAATTCACTAATGACCAAATCGTGGCCATTAGTGGCACATGCGTTACCATGGTGAAATAATTAAACTTTCATGATAATGATATCTGTCGCAATCCAGTCACGATACTAGCTGCTATTATAACGCAATATTGACCTTGTTACAAAAGAAAAGTCAAGTACTGGTTACGCAGCATAAATGTAAATAGATTTGATTTTAACTACCGAACTGGTAATTAAAAGATCTTTAATAATGATCTCATTAATTAGAGATTAAGGGCCTTTGTTGAAATCCCATTATTTTTTTTGACAACTTGTAAAATAACTTTGGGATTTGAAGAATAGTTTAGTGATCAAACAACTGGCCCTATTGCAAATATAGGACATTTGATGTCGAATGGGATAAATACAGTCAACTGATTCAACGAGCTTAAATATTTATGGACCGTTTTACGTAAAACATTGAACATTTAACCCGTGCAGCAGAATAGTGACACATAGCTTTAAGTGCTTCCATCGTTAAAGACACGCCTCCGTTACATTTCGCTGGAGGTAGTCACCTTAAAACCGGTGTCCTCGTACCGTAAACAGAACAACCTCACTTACGACTACATTTGCTATTCATTAGATACTACCCTTTAAAGGAAATCGTCTTACATCGGCAGTACCGGCGCACTGTAAAAGGGCTTACGGCATGCGTTCGGTGAACACGAGTTTTTTGCTGGACCTTCGTAAGAGTTACGTAAATAAGTAAATATGGACCTGTCTGGGGACGCAGTCGTGGGAAAGTGGGCAAATAAACGAGGAAATTATTATAACCCCAGTTTACCAACATTCATTAGCATATTTTGAATCGCAGTATTCTAATTATTATCAGCTTATCTATCAATATAATCAATCGATATGATATTGTAGTCAGATAGTATTTTTTTATGTAACAAAGGTTACACATACGTGGAGTTCCTGCCAGAGAGAAATGGCAGTTCGTGTCGAATGACGCGTGCGCAGCCGATATCCGACACGCATTGCGAGAGACGAGGAAATAAATTACAGCTATATAAAACAACCGATCAACTCACGCACATTATACCAGGACATGAAAGTACCTACTAGACGCATAGAATTACAAGGTGGTTTGTTGCTTTCCAGGTTTCACTTACATTATTTCCAGTATATCGGTTTTGTGAAGGCCGGACGGGGGCAGGTCGTGCAGGCTGTGGGGGAACCTTAAGCTGTCGTCGGTCAAAGGACGAAACATGACTGCCAGACCAACCCCAGCGCCCGGGCCCATTGCTTCCATGTGGTAGAGAATATGAAGACTGTGGTCTTAAATGTCTTGTTGGTGGACCAGGCAGCATGGGCCCATTTGGCCCAACTTGTGGTAAGGGACCCGGAGGTCCTTGAACATAATGATAATGCGGTGGATTTGACACCGCCGCCCCCCACATATTATACTACACGTCTTGAGTCACTCACAAACACTGCACAATCCAAATATCACCTCATCACATAGATATTGGTAAAGCACTGACATCCAACGACATTTTGTAAGTTTCACCTGTCGTCTTATCTCCTAAAACGACGATAAATACGAATTAACCAATAGTTTCACTGTATTCTTTTACACGTTTGATATCGCGCACATTTTCTATTGGCTACCAGTCGGTAGCGAGTGATCCAGGCCACTGTTCGCGATGGAAAGACAGCTTGAAAACATGAACGCCTCGAAAGCAACCGTCACCGGACGCAACCGAGACGCGTAGAGAATTAATTTATGTTTGATGGACAATTGTTTGTCCACAAAGGTCTCTAATGATCTAAAAACTGTTTTGGTCAACTTTGCAAAAACAAGTTAATGAAGCGTCACTAGTTCAATTACTTCAAGTTAGAGGAAATGTAGGTCTCCCAAGTATTCCTCTGGGAAGCTGACCGCCTACATCGTTGGATCAAATCGATAGTTTTAGGGCACGGCAAAGATTATGCCGTTTATGTACCGACGAAGACGTTAACTGAATTTTAATCAGCACCAGTCACTACAAGAAGTGGGACAGTCAATAAAACGAAAATAGGGACAGTTGAAATGTAAAAGTTCACATCACTGAATATCAACATTCAGTGGCAACTTCGATTCTAACGTCACTATGGTCACCGCTACACAGATAGTTTCCACACCACCGGCTGTTAGAGAAATCTGTTTCCCGACACTACAAATCCATCATGATGGATGGCGTGTGAGTTTCAACGCATTTGAATGTAGACTGGTTGCGTGTTGCGAGTGGTTGCCGAGCGTTCCACACCGGCCGTCCTGGCGATTGCATTATGATTTTTTCGCAAGGGACCACGGGGTTGAAGCGAGCGCGCGGGCGGCTAGCGGCGCCAGCGGAGCGTGCAGCAGCGGCTGCTCCGGCCGCTCAACGCAGCGAAACTCGCGCGCACACTTCATGTACCCAGCAGTGCATAAGTATTCACAGCTATTCAATGCTATTGCCATATCATTTGCTCGTCGCCAGCGATCTACAAATTATGCAGATGTGGGCAGTCCGCGATATTATCGCTCCACATAGCAGCAAAGTAGAATTTAACATGAATGAAATTACTAGCATTGCTCCTTTGATAGTATAGCGAAAGTTACACTGATTTGCTTGCTTCAAAAAACATAACTTTAATGAGAGACGAACTACCACATTACAGAAGCATGCCACTTTAATACAACTGCTAGTACACAAAAACTACCGTCTTTATCAATAGCTGCCAAAATATGCAAAATAGCAAATGACTCGCATAGCCATAGGCAATCCGTCAACCGAGCGTTCCAGTTAGCGAGCGCGAAAGTCAGCAAGACAAAGGCATTACAAAACTTTCGTTGGGCCGCAACAACTAGTGTCTGAATTTGGACGCACAATAGGAGATACATTAGTATTCAGTGTGAGGACGGTCAAGCATGGCATCGGTGGAGTGTCGCGAGGAGTCACCGCCCGCGCAGCCGTGCATTGAATACGGTCCTTTCTGAAGTGGCAGGAATTCCATACGTTTACGGCAGTGCTACGCATCGCCATAAGCGTTCGACATTAGGCAACGCGGCCCACATACATTTACATTATTTGGTTTACGGTCCGTTAGAACCTTTTGTGGGTCCAGTCATGGTTTTCATAACAATGTCTTTTTTGTTATTGTGGTAATGAAACTTCACCAATATGTTCGTGATTTATGAACTAGATAAGTTTCCAAAGTAATTAATAGCATAATTTTTGATTGGGACTCGGATACGTCAACAGGTGTGCGAAGAGGCGTGGGTTTCATAGAGTATTTCAATGAGGTCGCGTCATACTCCTATGTATGACAGTTTAAGTGTTATCAAATTAATATGAAAGGTGTTAATTAATTGTTTATTTCAGGAATTAGTAGGTTGTTGAAATTTAACCGATATGAACTCAGGGGATACTAAACTCCAATATAAAGTCAAGCTGGTGGTAATCTTTGCTATCTGGGGACTAATGGCCGATTTTGATTAATCACTTCGCTTTATTTGTGAATGAGTTTAATCACGATCACTGTCACTTTTTACGTAGCTATAATGTTTATAATAAATAGGATCAAACGGTAAGTTATTAGTTAAAAAACAATGGCATCCAACCGACAGGCGGCGATGCCTACGCGTGACTAAAATCAACGACGAACCAACTCCGACATGTATTAAAGAATGGAGACAACCTATCTAGGAACAATGATTACTTTCTGAACAAAAACTTAGACACGGATGGAGCAGTAAAAAAGAAGCCTTTTAAAATGGAGCTAAGTCTTAAACTCGAATAACCCGGATGATGAGAATAATGTAGAAGATGGACGTGATATGCCTCTCAAAACATTTAGTAGTACGGCTGTTTGAATGAAATCATCTTAATTCTTTATATCAGTTGGTCGCAGAGACGAAGCAAGGTAAACGATAAGAACTGTTATCGTGATAAATAACATTCCATTCTCTATGTACTGTTAAGATATTTGATAAGAGATCTTGGATGAACAAAACAAAGACAAAAATCTCAAGATCAAAATCGATTCAGTTCAGAACAGAATTTACCCCATAGCGCATAATGGAAATGTAAACATCACTGATGAAAACTGTGATAATCTAAACATGCATACGAGTAATTTTTTGGTCTAGTTTATAGATTTTCGAGCCAGAGTTTGGAAAAATTCAGAGCATAAATCGTCAAAACGCATTGGTTGTAGAATTTACAGCCGTGATTTACTTTCCACGACGATACACTTTTCTGTCTAAGCGGTAGACTCGAGAGCTTTTTTCGAGGAAATTCAAATGAATATTTGAGGATCTGAAAACATTTCAAGAAAGTAATGTGTTTTAACGGATAAGGCCTAATACCAACTGAGAGTTCATGCAACAAAAGCATTGATACAATGGTTGCTATGCAAGAACAGTAAACTGTCCCAGTTGGATGGTTCACACCTGCACACCAGTAGCGGTAGAGTGACGTGAGCGCTGTTGCGGAGGCACAAAACATCCCATTTGCGTCACATCGGAAACGCATTAAGCGAACCGACGACGCCATAAGAGCGCAATATCCGACCGGTACCACTATACCGGTATTACTGCATGCAACTACAACATCGGCTGCACTAAATGTCGTTTACAATCTGGATTTTTCAAATATATTCAAAGCTATACGATAAGGATTGAAGTATAAACAGATACTTTGTGAATCTCGCATCATCTTAAATTGTTAAATGAATCGGCTTTCGCAACAAAACAGTTTAATTGATTGAAATCATGTAAATTAATTTATTAAATCTTTACAGGTATTTTGCACTGCTGCTAATAATCAGAAGGCTTTTGCTGTTCAGCATAAACATTGAATTGACAAGACATTTAAATGGCTGAATAAAAGGAGAGAAACAGAATAAGTAATGAACTGAACGTTAATAACAGTAAGAACATTATTTACATTTTTCTCTTTGCGTCAATGTTTGCAATGGTATTTTCATCCCATTAAACTGTAGCGCCAGTAATCCCAGAAAGTAAAAAGCTTTATGTAATACGGTTCTCTTACGGAGAGAACTGTTTTATATTACGTTTAAATTTGATTCAAAGGAGGTGTGTAGGGAGCTTGGGACCTCTGAGTCCCAAACAAACAGTTTTTGTATTAGTGCTCAATGTCGTGTAGGTGTGAACGATGTGGCACGTCGTCCCTGTTTATGTTTCCCGCCGGTACATTAACGGTGAAATAGTGTCGCAGTGTTTATTAGTGTTTTATAGTCCAATGAACACTGGTTATTACTGCCAGTTGTTCATTAACAACGCTCTAGTTGAGTAACTGTGAAAAATTTACTATTTGTTATTCTGTTTTATGTTCGCACCAACTGCAACGTACATAGGTATTTACTATTTAATCATCTGATTCCCAATCATATCACTGAATTCTGTAAGCAATGAAAGCTATTGCTTTCTAACAAGATCTACAGATAAAATCAATGTCAGTCTTGTATCTTGTGTCTAGCGTATAAAAATAAACCCACAGAATTCCATTGAGGAAGGGAATAAAGTCGATCAATGTAATCCGAGCAGATAAAATACAGTGAAACCTCTTATAAAGCTGAAAAATTTATATTCCAATAAAGTTCTTTCGATTCAACGATGTCTAGCTCAAGAGCACTCGATTATTCAATGTACAACCGTGTGGAGCGAATTCAACGACGGCAATCGTCCGAAAAGAGCTATTTCCACATGGTTCTCAGCGGAAAAAGAAAATCGACGAAGAAAACGACGTGCCGCGCTACCGGCAGCGCTGTATGTTGGAATAGTTTTGAACAAACTAAAAGAAGTTACGAGAAAAACAATTTTAGAGCACGAACTACGGATTACTTTCGCGGAGCTAACTTACGTTCGTACAGCATGTTTATGAACTGAAAGTTCATGCTAGTGCTACATGGTATGCTCGCCTTAAGGACTAAGTTCTGCAAACTACAAAACCGTATACTAATATTGCGTATTTTACAAAGAGAAAGTCTGAGCACTACCAATTGTGACAAAGGCAACTTACCTAAAGAGGTGCATTTACTAACAACGATATTGAGTTCATGACGCACTTGGCGCCAGTGTGATTCAGACGAATCTTAACAAATTAGCTACCGGATAAGTTGCGTACTTGTATATTGTAATAACGGACCATTTCCTCTGGAGTGGTGGTACGAAAACATCACGTTTTCATAGTAAAATATTATGCGTTTGCACTGAAACCTGACGCCGTGTTCGACGCGTTTGTTTGTGTGGCATGCATTGTGTGAATGTAGGCTTACAGGCATAATAATAATATAGTGTTTATTGTGTTGTCTAGCAGAGCTGCAATTCCACTTTCAGTACCGTTAGAAAAGTTTGGGGTTGAAAATATATGTCACTTTGTTAATGAGACTGTGAGGCTACTGTTGATATTCAGTTTCAATTAAAACTACAGGTTATTTAGCGTCTAATTAATTACACAAGCAAAGAAAATGTGTAACGTCAATCAAATTACAGAGCATAACATTTAATACAGCTTAACAAAGTTCAAGTTATTCTTTGATATTAGTCCCTCTCATCTCACAAACTACATATTTACTAAAATAGCTCAAGGCGAGGTCACCCTAAAGTTTTGAAGTTACTCACAGAAACTAAGTAAGGCTCTATTTTCATGTATATTTGAGCATAGTTGTTACCAACCTGACAGTCTAGTTAGCAACGGCACATCTGAATACTTCAACAAAGTTTTAACGAGACTGTCAAATTAATTAAACCCTAAACTATTTGCATTCGGGACGCACTAACTACATCATAAATAAGTTGCTAATTTTATTAGTACGTCAGCTAATTTTGTAAAATAATGGACGTTGATTTTTCATTTTTTAAATCAATGCATAATCCAGTCGAACCAGATGCAGCTGAATATCAGTATTTTCCGTGTAGCAACTGCCTATCGAACCTCCACAACCCAGAAGCTGGGCAATACGCGATACCCCATGGTAAAACTGGTTGTCAGACTTTAAAGCTTCTAACAGTAATGACTGGCAAAGGTCGACAAATGACAGCCGGGATCAACGGCTTTACGTGCTTTCCGAGGCACGGAGAAAACTCGCAATGACTGATGGTCACCCATCCACAGACCAACCTCGGTAAGCGCGGCTTAACCCGGAAGATATTGATTGATATTCTGACGGCCTAATAAGTTTGTTTGAATAAATTAGGTACTAAAATAAAATCATAATAATTGATTCATTCATCAAAGTGAGACAACATTGCGTGACAGATCAATCTTTTCAAAATTAAATATTATGGAAAATTAATAAAAAAGAATTGTTTACTTTCTATTTTACAGAAACATTTTATTAGAGTGTTATTAAAAGTAGTAGTAGTGTTATAAAAAGATTCTTAATTGATAATGTTTATGTAAACGACGTAATTACCTTTGAAACGGCAATCACTGTGATTATGCAAAAGAGAAGCCTCCTTTTACGATATAGTATCGCTTCAATTATAGATAGCTTTAATAAACGTCAGTCGGTCTAAGCTCTCACCAATTAAGCGTGCCTCTATTGAGATTAAAACAGTCTCTCTAATGGAGAACCGATCAATATTGAATAATTACACAGTAATAAGAATTCTTGTTTCAGTTAAGGGGGTGTTTCGCTGAAAATTAAAACGTAGTTAATAGTTTATTTCTAAGTAAATTATTTCTCGACTAAAGCATTTTTCAGTGTTCATTTAACAACACAGTGAGCCATAAAACAACACTGAATTCAAATTTCGTTATAACTTTATAACATTGCGCAGTGTTAAGACGAGATGAAACGTTACTTTTTATGTTTCAATAAACTTTACAATGGTCTATTAGTATAGTTAATGACGTTTATTATTTCAGTTTAGAGCAGTGCTCAGTAAAAATGGCCGTGAAACAATGCAATCTCATTGTGAAAAATAATTTGCTCCATATATTGCGCATGAGTTTATTGGTTGAGGATGACCTTCGTTTGACGTAGACCTTGTGTTAACTTGTTTATCAAGGTACTCTTCACTAATTACTTGTTAGGCTAAGCCTACTAGATATACTTAGTTGAATGAACGTAATTTTGGAAAGTGCTTACGGACAGTGACTAGTTCGAACGGTCACGCAACATCAAATCGTCAATTAGAATGAACTCAATCGGAGTTAATGATTAATGGTGACTAAATATGGTAACACGTTGAGTTTCACTTCAAAACCTTTTTCTTTTAAGGTGATTGCTTCGATGTAGCCCGCGAAATTCAATTTTTTTTACGTTTTTTGCAATTTGCAGGCCAGTGACATGTTGTAACTTTATAAATATTTGTGTTGCGCAAATAACAAGTATAATTTTAAATATAAAAATTGTCAAAAAATTCGCTCCATCAGCTCTCACATAGAAAAGGTGCATCGTAGTTAGATTTCGGAGATTTTAACATGATGCACCTTTTCTATGTGAGAGCTGATGGAGCGAGTTTTTTGATATTTTTTATATTTAAAATTATACTTGTTATTTGCGCAACACAAATATTTATAAAGTTACAACATGTCACTGGCCTTCAAATTGCAAAAAACGTAAAAAAATTTGAATTTCGCGGGCTGGTTGGAGCATCCCCCTTAAGACAGAAAGTTTAAAATAAACAGACATTAATTCACTTAGAAACTGAATTATAATTTTGTGTAAAAGATTCGTTTACACACTCTTTGAACAAATTATCAATTATTTACTTACTTGACTTATGAGCAAGTAATATAATATTTCTTCAAGGCCATTCTGACACCGTAAGTACGTCTGCATAAGAACGAAATTAGCGTGAATTTACAGTCGTATTGTGAATATGTAATGCGTAATATACTTGTAGTGTCAGATACACGCCTACGTGAAACGCGCTGTGACGAAATACTTAGCACTGCTTAGAGAAAATTACCATAGCATGGGTAGGTAGTAGGTACTAAGGGCTCTCTAGGTTGCGAAAACATTATTTCATTCAATGTCACTCTATAACTCTATGGTTCCCACACAATTCAAGTTGACAGGAGCTGTCAAAAGCAAAGTTCTAAACATAAGAGCAGACTTTCTCTTCCTTCCTTAATTAATAAATCTGGGTCCATTTGAGTCCTTAACGAGAACTGCGGGTCATTAATCTAAAAATAAAGACCTGCTACGGACATTTACGATAATCTCAAACACTTAGTAACATCACTGGACACAAAAACACGACCGAAACTGTACAAAACAAAGGATTAAGAGGAAAGATTACCGTGGCGGGTGTCAGGAAACCCTGTTCTCGCAAAATGTATGGTATCTCTATTCACCATTTCTAAGGAATGTGGACTATTTTGTTTCGTGAGAATTTTTAGCACTAACATAACGGCAATACCATCACATAAGCGTCTTTAATGTGGCTTTTATGTAAATTAGTTTAGATTATCAACGAAAATATTCGATATCTGTAGTATCTTAATAATTTATTTTTTATTTATTTATTACTAGCTGTTGCCAGCGGCTTCACCCGCTACTACTCGAAAGTTATCCCACGGGAACATAAAATCGGGATAAAAACTATCCTATGTGTTAATCCAGATTATAAACTATGTGTGTACCAAATTTTAGCCAAATCCGTTCAGTGGTTTTTGCGTGAAAGAGTAACAAACATCCTTTATTTAATTTCAACAAACTTGCTATCCAGTAGAACTAACTGAGTTTGCTTCTCTATTTTGGGTGCAACAAATCGATTCTAGTCTCGCGGATCCGAGCTGAAAATAGTCGGACACACCTTGATCTAGAAAATAGCTAGGTTACCGGGAAAATTAAACTTATGATGCGATAGCTTAGATTTGACCTAGATTGGTTGGAAGTCCTACAAATCAATGTACAACGCAAATAGGTCATTAATAAATAAATGACGCAAGCAATCATAAGATTAATAAAACAATCAAAACGTTAACGAACAGTACTAACAATTCAAGTCAATTAATCTTAACTAAAATTACCAAGTAATTTATCGGATTTTAAATGCGTTTTCCGAGATTTCAACACAACGTCAGTGTATATCATCTTGAAAACTTGTTTGATGATAATCTGAACCGCGATAACGTTGATAAGGGGACGCTGAACAAAAGTGTTATAAGATAAAACTGTGGCTTTTTTAACAGACTTCTTTGGGTTTTCTACGTCGTAATTTTTCGTGTTCTGAAACGTAGTAATTGGGTAGATTTTGAATACGCTTGACTTGAGTAATCAAATTGAAATAAAAGTTACGTAACCATTAATCAAAACTCAAGTGAGGATTTAGACGTATCTATGCGAGATTGACCGGAGAAAACTGTACAGAGAAAAAAGTGGAAGGTTATGGGACAGACCTTTGCCCAGTAGTGGGACACTATGATTTATAAAAAACCGTACATATGGTAGCCTTAAAAGACAATAATTAGAACGCTTAGGTACAGTGACAATACTAAGGTATCATTATACAGATGTGTTATATTTGCATTCGTAATTGGTTATTTCTTACGACAGCAATTGCAGAGGCATCGCGTGTGGGGACACCAAACTAATGATATCTAAGGCCAAGGACAGATATACACGCATAACCAATTAATTCAGACTCTTACCATGTCTGGAAATCAATTACTACTTAAGATACAGCCGGACGTTCTCATTGTCCGTAATTTCGCAATTACTGTCATGTTATAAGAAAATAATGTTTTGTATGACATTGTGTGGGCTCTGTTAATATGATTTTAGTTTTTCTTAACACTTGGGTCATTCTTATAGGTCTTCATAGATATAATTTGTCTGTTGTTGTCTTTATGTACACAGAATACAAGTATTACGTATTTAAATAAAATAAATTGCGTGGGTTTTGCATAGGTTTGTACGTAAGCGAAATAATCAAGCAAATATCATAAGTTACAATGTAGGTAATGGAAATATAATTAACTAGCACTTTGCCCGCGACTTCGTCTGCGTGTGTTTCTAATTTCGAACTCAGTGAATTTAATTTCCGCTCACCCTCCTTAAAGAAAATCTAAAAACTCAATACAAAACAATCAATCGTAGTTGACAAACTGATTTTCCGATTTTCACCCCGTTAGGGGTTGATTTATGAAATGTAAATAAAAATACGCATCTTTTATTCGATTGAGAAATACTTTATGCCCAGTTTTGAGTTCATCGTAGCAAGCTGTAAAATCCTTTCGCATTACCTTTGTATGAAGTTCTATGAAACCACGCACACTTCTAAAACTTACTCTTTTCACCAATTTAGGGAGTGATTTTCGGAAAACCTAAAAATGGAGGGTAGTTTTTCAAAAAAATAATAACGCCCGTCTTTTTTATTTACTTATACTCATATTCGTACCAAGTTTCAAGTTTATAAACCCAAGAAGTAAGATTTTACATACAAAGGTTTTCACCCCTTTTCACCCCCTTAGAGATCGATTTTCGCAAAATCCTTTCATAGTGCTTATCTACATAATAAATTGCAAAACCATAAAAAATTCAGAGTTCTACGTTGAGTGGTTTAATATTCTCCCTTTAAAACTTGAATACCCACTTTTCACCAACTTGGGGGGTGATTTTCGAAAAATCCAAAAACACGTGTTTCATTAATTCTTATCTAGTATATAAATACTGATTTTCAAATTCATCAGCTCACGCGTTATGATTTTCCCATACAAACTTTAACAACCCCTAGATTACCAATGGAGGGTAGTTTTAAAAAAATAATGGTGCTAATCTTATTTATTTACTTGTGTTCTCATTCGTGGTAAGTTTCAAGTTTATAAACACAAGGAATAAGATTTTTCATACAAACGTTTTTTTTTGACCCCTTAGAGGAGGATTTTCACAAATCCCGTCTTATTGCCAATCTACATGGTAGACTGCAAATCCTGTCCAAAATTCACGTTTAAATGCGTTTAGCGGTTTCGGCTGTAGTCGTGTCAAAAGAAAAACCCCTGTTCTTTTATATATATAGATTATTTAAGTAAATGTGAGGGGTTGTAATTAGCAATTTAGTTTTTAATCTTGTCTTTATAATAGTTATTTGTCTGTAAGTCTCCCGAAAAAAAAAAACAAAAAAAAAATATCAACACTCGAAAAACCACGTTATTACTGGTTAACAATTATAATTCAGAAGTTGACTCCTCTATCTCAAATACTCATCGTGATTGGTTGATCTGTGGCATATGAAACCGTTGTGTATTTACGTAAGGTGCAACGTAAACCGGCATGGCATGGGTCACTCAAAACCTGACTTATAACGGTCCCGACCTCGGAACACCGTGCTACTTGCCTAACTATTAATTTATCAGTTTTAACGAGATGATAGAGACATTAACGTATTAATATTATGTTTAGTGGACTAAGTGAAGAAAATACTAACATAATAAAATGCCTTTCTCAATAGGGTATTTGATTAAAAACATCTAAATAATTCGGCACTGAGATTGTCAAAAAATATTTGATTCGTATTTTTACCGACTTTAAAAAAAGGAGGTTATCAATTCGACCCGTATA
Source organism: Agrotis segetum (assembly GCA_036375495.1). Classification (NCBI taxonomy): domain Eukaryota; kingdom Metazoa; phylum Arthropoda; class Insecta; order Lepidoptera; family Noctuidae; genus Agrotis; species Agrotis segetum. The sequence continues at coordinate 532,271 of JAQSVV010000329.1, read as the reverse complement.
CAACGTGTGACGTTAATAGCGCAAAACCTTTCGTGGGCTAACTCAGCCCATGTTACTGAACAATGTTTGATCAAAAAAAAAGAATTTTTAATTTATTTTCCAAAAGATTTTGATCAAACATTGTTCAGTAACATGGGCTGAGTTACACCCCACGAGAGGTTTTGCGCTATTAACTTTACACGTTGTATTTGTAATATTTCTAGAACTGCCCAGTTTTCGTCTAAAAGACTTACACTTTAAAAATTACATCACAAACAATTTTTACTTGCTTGTGACGTCACGAACCAATACTCTTGTTTTTTGTTGCGTATTATATTTGCAACTACTATAAATTAAAAAAAAAACGTGTCCATATTTATGAAAACTGACTAATTTATAATTTTTTTGATATTGCCAACATGCCTATTTCAGGCGATATCAGAAATAGGCTCAGGTTTTTCATTTATGATATATAGCCAGCACTTAAAATAATTATTATTGACGATCTATCAACTAGGTGATCCGTCATCGAATAACCTTGTTAGTGTGGCCAATGGCGAACAGTTTAGAATACGGTACTCTGTGGTTAGAATGTGCCGCATCATTCAGCGAACGAAAATATTCCTTCCACCGCCTCACGAAGGGATTAAATGTAGTATTTCCAAGATTCAATATTTATAAACAATGACCAAGTAAATAAGACTAGGAAATCTAATCTAAACAATAATAGATCCTCTGTTGTAAAGGTTTATTCCCATCTGCCACCGGGGTGGTGGTTGGTATTCATAAAAATGGCGTTTACCGCGTTTATTCCAATCTGCCACCTTCAAGTCTGCCACCGGGGTGGTGGTGGTTGACGTTTATTCCCAACGGTATGTTCCCGTTGGGAATAAACACCCAATAGTTATGAACTAATTTCCTAAGTTTCGGGATATAGCAGATGACAGTTATCCAAAAACTAGCACAATATCAGCCCAACATTCAGTTAGACTGGTACTTTTACCAGGTACGTTCCTTTATTCCCATCCAGTTCCTTCGAGTTTGCTACAGGGGTTGTGGCTGATTCCAATTTCTACTGATAATGTCCAATACGAATTGCGAATAAAATTCTGTACTATAACGAAGAGGCAGATGAATCTAAGTAGGTAGTACATACACTGAACACTAGGGCGGTAAACGCCATTTTTATGAATACCAACCACCACCCCGGTGGCAGATGGGAATAAACCGTTGTAAATGTCAAATTTAACTTCGAAAACATTAATCAATCAAATTCAAAGTGATAAAGACAATATTTAATGTCAGAATACAACAACCACTTCGAATTAATATTTTTCCTTCATTAATTTTATTTGCAAGCGAGGAAAATTACTCAAACAACTTATTTTCTATAAGAAGTCCGTACCTATTATTATTGTCTATAGACATGAAAATATACAAATATTTACCAACGAAATGGAAAAATTTAAAATATCATGATGACCTCCACACGATTGGTTTATTTTTTCAGATAGTAAGAACTAATATATAGGAATGTTTATTATTAAAGTTGATGACCTGAAATTAATTCTAATTGAAATAGAAAACCAGTCTTCAAGTAAAACAAGGTACCTATGTAAAAAGTGCAATCATGCGAAGATAAATGAGTTGGGATGTACCGGTATTTGTTAGAAGGTTCATTAACTGTGGTTAGCGACATTAGATGTTATCGACTGCTTTACCAACCTGTTAATTTAAATCCAATCAATTTGCAGTTAATTCAATTTACTCATTATTTCATTAAAAGCACGAAGTTTTTGAAGCAGTGAAAACAAAACAGGGAAGTGAAAAAGATGCAACATATTTGTTTTAATAAAAATAGTTTGAAATTAATTGGAGCTGTCGACTTTCTTTTGATCATATCAGCACTATTAAAAACGTAATTACTATAGACGCGTCCAGCTGTACAACGTCTTTATTTACATGTATCGTTTGAACATGGAACTACCGTTTAAATTAAACTACAGGAGAAAAGGCAAGCTTAGAATTCAGACGGTTAAATAAAATTAAGAAACAGTTTCCTGAACAATTTATTGGTGAAGCGCTTTTCTATCACCGACACTGTAGGTTATTAATATTGATGGGCTGGCGTTGGCTGCCTCGTATGAATATTTAAGGTTCAAGTCGATATTATGCCTCGGCGACGTTCCTTAGACACGTCTCTCGGCTAGGGCACACAATAATTAACATTTCATAAAAGCTTCAGTGTCAATTTTGTTAAGTTATGCAAGTCTTGCAAGACGGCTTACGTCTTGTATGTTATGAGAGAAAAGCACGTAATGTTTAATGTCATTTTCTTAACCACTTCCCTGTCCGATGAATCACATGTGACTCACGACCATTGTTTATCTATTGTGTCTGCTGCGCGGACAGTGAAAGTGTTAAGTTTTGTCAGCAATCAATAAACTAAATTTAAGTGCTAAATAAAACATACAATGTAGTTAAAACTATTCCCATCGGAAAATTATCAAAACCCGAGTCTACATAATTGTAATTAAAAACTGAAATATGATGTGCTTGTTTGTAAAAGATGTTTCTAACTCATAATAACAGACAAAATGCTGAACATGTCACTATTGTACTGCTTATGAAATCAATTCTGTTAGTTATTAATAAAATAATAGTATTACAGAGGGAATAATGAAATATCTTGCGTAAAAATGTTGTCTGGGGCGAAATATGTAATATTTTTATTTTGCTTCGTTAAATATTACAAATGGCTTCTTTCTTCATTAAATATTACGTGGATAAGAACACGATGCTTTCCAATTTCGCCCCACATTCCTACACGCGTGTTTATTTTATTAAAGCACTTCAACTGGCTCCGAGCGCGTATCAAAATAATGTGCAACATTTAAAAATACAATGTTCAACATATTTAGGTCAACATTTCGAGTTTCGTCACAATATCGCTATGAATATAACAACGACACGACAGAAGTGAACGTATCAGATCAAAAACAGAGTTAGTTCCGCATACTCACATTTTATTCTTTGTTATTCTGTTTTTGCATTATAATGGTCGCTCATGTTTATACAATTATTGATGAAGTTATGTTTACGGGTAAATCTCCTGGAACGGATTATTTTTGTTTGAATTTTGCGGATTCTTGAAAACCTGCGTGCATCGCTCATATTTTTTTGCGGTAATGACGGGCATGTTCAGATAACAAGTTTCATATTAGTGTCACAGCAGATAAACAAGAATTTAAAGAGATAATCAATTTTTTTTATAAACTGTTGTTGAGGATAATGATTTCATGTGAGAAAAATGATTTTCAAGCTTAGGAAAATGACGATAATTGAGGACAATGATAATGTTTATGAACTTAGTTTTGTACTTAAAAACAATGACGATAAGGCTGAGCGCAGACTTGAGTCACAACTGTTTTAAGACAGTCTTGTCTCACATAGACAAGTCTGTCTTAAAACATAAACAAAACTGTTTTGTCTACGACACGCCGCTCACCTGAAACAAAACTGTTCAGTGTCAGACTTGTCGCTGTGCAGTTCTTGTGTCTATTAGACAATATTGTCTATGAGACGTTTTGTTTCAAGTGTGCGCATCTTCATGGTTTTTGTAAAGCAGTAGTCTGTCTTAAAACTGTTTTGACTCAAGTCTGCGGTCAGCCTAATTAAGTATCTAAATTATATTTATATTTGGTTAAAAGTATCAGGTTAGATAGATTACGTAAATTATAAGTATCTATCAAAATTTTAATATCAAAATATTAAAAGTTTCCGGCGTATGATCTAAAAACTATTGGTGAACTAACGGTTTTTAAGATCATGCGGCAATTATAACAACTACGACTATAACAAAACTATAATCTCACGGTTTTCTAAATCATAAGGTAACTGAATTATACAAGTCTAACAACCAAAAAACAGACCCAGTAGAAAATTAGTTTACGGCAGGACAAATCATTTTGATTCCCGAAAATGAAAACACTAATGAACCACAAAACTGGCGCCCCATTGCATGTTTGCCGACTATGTATAAACTGTTTACTTCCATGCTACCTAACGAACTGTACAAACACTGTGTAATTGACGACATTATTTATCCATAACAGAGAGGACGCCGGCGACGCGCCAGGGTCTGTAAAGATCACCTCATGGTTAACAAAGCAATACTAGAAGACGCACATCAGTGTCAGAAAAACTAAGTATGGGATGAGTAGACTTTCTGAAGGCCTTTGATAGCATCTGACACGAATGGCTTCTTCAGGTGTTGAGGTTATACAAGTGCCCGGGTGCTATCATGGGCTTTCTAGAGATGGTCCTGTCATGCCTACATGGAATGTTATCATGAAGGCTCGTAGACGCTAGTGTAACCACTGATCCCATAGTTATACACGGAGGAATATTCCAAGGAGATTCATTATCACCACTTCTGTTTTGTTTAGAAATAAACACAATTTCAACCGTAACCGTAACAGTGAACCACTTCCTGTATAAAGTCTATTTAAATTTTATGCCAATTATAAAAGTCGTTTAAAGATTTAACTCGATAGAAAAGAAATATTTACTAGAGGCAGGAATGCAGTTTGGATTAAGAAAGTGCAATGTTCTACAGTCATGTGACAACCGGTAGAGTTAGCGAAGACCAAAAATTTAAAAATTGAAATTTGAACATTAGAAAAAAGACGAGACGTACAAATATTTACATAGATATAAATGAGGCGGGCAAAATAGGTCATAACAGAATAAGAGACCAACTAAAGAAAGAATACTTTGGCAGGATAAAATCAATAGCGAACACACAATTAAATGCTAGGAATCAGGTAAAAGCTATCAATACTTACGCGGTACCGGTTCTACTCTACTCGTTTGTAATATGGGCCGTATTATAAAGCAGTACTAGAAAAAGTAAACATAGATATATAATATCTTTTTAATTGGCTAAAAAAGCAACCGGTATCATTTTTGTTAGTTTTCAATATTTGCCACTATAAGCAGTTCGAGAGAGCAGGTTATGTCTAACGAAAGATGAGACCACACAACACATCATCTCTGGGTGTGAAAAACTAGCAGGTATTTAAGAAACATGAACCACAAATAAATAAAAAATGAGTCTGCAGAATTAATGTGAGACATTTCAGTCTAGACAGACATCACAGTAACACAAAATAGTCCTGATATAATTTATGTATCCGAATTATTTAATAGACATTTCCGCAAAATTTTTAGTGTGAGTTTAGTTCCTGTCCCCTGTCCACAGCACTGAAACATTAATTAGAAAGATTTTAAATCTTTCTCTGGCTGATTTTAAGTGTCTTGCTTGAACGCCTGGAAAATTATTTGCCCGGATTCAGATGGGCCCGTGAACCTGAGGCAGGCTTTCCAGATGCAGTGGGATGAGCCGCTCTGTAGGTTGGTACGGTACAATCTTGTTAATACGTCAGCCAATTCTGTAGAGCGTGCTGGCCTGCTGGCTGTGGGCGAATGGGAATCGGGTCTATGGCTTCAGGCACTATCGTCATTCAACATAGGTACCATGCTGAGTGACACTACTTTCCGGATCGCTACATGCCTGCGTTTGGGCGCTGCTTACGGGGCTCCACATCGCTGTCAATGTGGCGAAGCAGTCGACTGTATCGGGCAGCAAGAGTGCGGGTCGGTTAGCACGGCACGCCAGCTTAAATGACATTATACGTCGTGCTCTTGTCATCGCCAAGATGTCAGCCGTTTTAAATCCCACTGGCTTGGCACGCGACCATAGGAAGAGACTAAATGGTATGACTATAATGCTATGGAAGCTGGGCAACATGTGTCGAAACCCTTGCGCCATCCCTTCGTTTAGGTACGGCGTGCTATGCTGGTGCGGCTGCTGCAAGTGCTGAAAACCACAAACAGCATAAATACAATGGCTTGACTAGCAGCTATGTATTTGAGCTGTTTGGAGTTTTTAAAGAACTTGCAAAACGTATAGTCGATTCTTCGCGTGTGACCAGAGGGCTGGCCTATTTCTTGGTCAAAGAATTAGCATTGCCATCCAACGTCGCAATGAAGGCAATGCTGCCAGCGTTCTGGGCACTTATCCCGTTGACAGTGATGTAGATAAATTTTTGATGCTCTTTGTTAGGTTATTTTAAAATGTCACTTACGATATATCTTCCGTGATTATATGTTTGTTTGAGTTCCCGATATTTCGACGCTGTTGCAAGCGCCATGATCGCGGGTTAACTGGAGATTGCGGGTGGATGAAAATAAATTGTTAGGAGCAGACAAATCTGTCTACCCTCTTTTTTCAAAGAAAGAGGGTAGACAGATTTTGATTTAAACCCGCAATCATGGCGCTTGCAACAGTGTCTAAATATCGTGAACTAAAACAAACATATAATCACGGAAGATATCCCTTATGCGACATTTTAAATTTAGAGACAAACCGTGAAAGCTTAAAACAGGTTATTGTAATTCTTTTTAGCTTAGTTAATACAGTATTTAGATAAATACACCTAACAATACCATCAGATTATCACATAGTTCCTAAAGAGTTAGACAAATTGAGTAAATACCACTTACTAAAAACAAAAATAACACGATTATGGAAAACACCTACAGAAGTCATACCGGTAGTAATAGGAGCAACAGGAATACTTAGTACCCAAAAGCATACATAGATATTGTGATAAATTAGATGCAGACATACACACACGTATATATAATACAGACACAAGCAGCTATTCATAAAGTTATCATCTTAGCAAAGTACTAAACGATACATAATTTGTAACTTCTTAACAGGGGATCTGAACCTCTTTTTTCTGAGGGTCTCATTGCGGGAGCAAAGAAAAACCACCAAAATAATTAAATTATAATTTAAAGGTAATATTAATGTCCAAAATAAGTGTTAAAATTAATAAAGAAAATAAAAACGTCATTCTTCTCAACGTGAGTCATTAGCTTATGTCCATAATGTCATTCTTCTCAATGTGCGTCATTATCCTGGCAGTACAAATCCAGGACAATGATGTTGAGAAAAATGATAAATCGGAAAAAAACTTGGTTAAACCTGTTTTGCGCACATGCTATTTCAAAAAACGTTTCATAATTGTGTAAGTACACAAAACCTTCATACTTTTTTGCTAAATGAATATATTAAAAAAAATATTTGACGGATTAATAAATGAAAATGTAAATGACGTTTGAAGTGAACATTTGAGGAGAACGAATTTCAAAGTCATATCTGCTAAAAACGAGCGCCTGTATCTTCAGCAAAGCTTGTCGCCCGGCTGTGGTGCGGGGAGGTCTGTTCGCACAGCCACCAGTTTCCCTCCCTCCTGTCTCTTAATCTACTTAATATTGAAAACAAACATAGCGCAGGACAATGACGCACATTTTTTGACCCTAAGTTTTCTCTTTATTTACTTAGCGAGTATTGCCCATGTTTTTAAGAATATGTAGATTGATTATGTATAATTACGGCCATCAACATAAAATAGCTAAATAAAGTCAAAATTTTTTTTTATCATCAAAATATAGCCCGCGTGTGCCGTGGCGACACATGAAAAAATGGCAATTTTGTGTGGTTTTTTTTTAATATCTTTTTTTTTATTGACTTTTTACGATGATGATTTAAAGCGCCATTTTTGTTGATTATTTAGATTTTAAGACTAGCACTTAAAAAATATATATATACACACGTTCTCGAGAAATTGCCGAGGACATTAATTTTGAGCCTCTCGGAGATTGACCCTTACGCATCAGATACATTTCCGTCAGCGTCTAAATTAGATTTAATTTAAGATAAACGGAAAATGTTGCGTTTTTTTTTCTCAATACATTTTCTATCATGTCTTAAGGCATGCGAAGTGTGTCTAGGTCATAATAACCCGTCGTATGGTAGGTAGAGGTACCTTATGTAGTGGTACGTCTGTAAGTAGTACTTGGTGGTACGAACACGCTCCTTTCACCTATTGAGCCCCCATAGTTCACGTACAACTCGAACGAGGTCAAAGGTGAATTACGTTAATATATCAGCCGATTTATACATTATTAAGTAAGACGTTTTGTGTTGTTTATTTGATAGCAAACTCGATTGCAACACAGTGCTAATAAAGATAATTCGTCTGAAGAGTCGAGTGATAAATGTATTCAATTAAGTAAAATAAACAGTCGTTTTCAACAAATAACATCCAGAATTAATATTGTAACTTGATTGAAAACCTATTCAGTGTTCTTTTTCCACGATTTATTTGTGATTGGACATCTTTCAGACGAACTTTGGCAAATTCGGTATTTGATTTGTTACAGACATAGGTAGGGATCCATCAAGATTGCAACCGAGATACATGATTAATTTCCGGCCCAAGTGAAACTACCTACTGAAATTTTATTTGATTTGCGAATTTTTTTCAGCCTTTTACTTTTTAAAATACTAAAAAGTCTGCGGTATCATTCCGCTGTAGGTTTCCCACACAAACGACTGTGACATCCAGAAAAGATAAACAAAGAAGGGAATGTCTGACAAAAGCAGGTGTTTACAATCCTCCACAGTAAATTGTTCGTCGCTTTGGAAATTATCCAAGTTGACTGTACAAAGCTGGGTGGCATCGTACCTCGGGAGAATTTAAGTTCAGAAACCAAACAATGTACGTTACGCTAAACGGATTTTTCTAGTTACCTTTCTGTTTATTTGACTGGCATGAATAGACTCCTATGCAAATAGTTGTTAAGGTGGAATTGTGGTGTTCGGAGGGCTCCAACCATTTGATAAAGTACGGGTTGATGACCCTGCGCGCACGACTGCCTAAAGTTTGACCGATTCGTTTTGACGTCACGTCATCATGACGGCTTCATCGGTTAAAAACTGTTTCAAAGTGATGATTTTATATTTTAGAATTGAACGAGGAAAAGCATGGGTTACGGTATATGCTGAAAAATGTATAGATGCTACCTAGTTACCTATAAAGTTTAATTAAGTGTATTTTCCTCTTTTTGCAAAGCAATGGTAAATAGCACCACTATTGGCTAGTGTGTTGGGTAATTAGGTATTTTTAAAGACGAAAGGGTCGGTTGTAGATATTTGATTTAAGTGCCAGTTTAGTAATAACTTTAATATAATAAAACAAACGACTCCAAAAATTATAGTAATATCTTGAGAATACATTTACAGGTGTAAAGATATTAAGACAATGCCTACTGCCACCCTAGTGAAGTTTCAAATACCACCGTGTAGTTAAATACTTGGAATTTCATTAAACTCCGTGACGTCTCGACGCGCCGCAGCACAAACATTCAAAGATGTCGGGAGGGCCACAACATTCACAAAACGTACCTATTTAAGTTTGGCAACTACCAACCAAGCACGTCTTAGCCAATGTTGGCGTATCCTGCCAACAATTAAATTTGGAGACTAACTAACTTGGAATAAAAGGATACGGGTGCAATCGGGGGCCCGACGAGGAAACTACGGCCCATATAGATAACGACCGCCTCTCTAGGCAAACACTACAATATTTACCCACCTACCAGTTTTACCACCTAACTAGACCATATTTTTGAAGTGAAAACTTCTTTAGCGGCGTTGTACACTTTTTCTGTAATGGGTAAAAAATTTAAAACTCGCGTCAGGGTCACGTGACCAAAACTCGCGTCAGGGTCACGTGACCCTGATCGAAAATGAGTAAGACGTCATTCAAATTAAAAATAAAACATAGTAACAAAAAAGTTTTCACTTCTACCGGCACTCCTGGAGTGCAACCTTTTTTTTTTTTTTTTTTTGTGCCACATCATAGCACAAGTTACCTACTGATAAAGTTCATAGGATATTCTATTACATGTTAAAGTATGCACATATTATCACATTACGAGTAGGTATGTTAATAAGTACTGATATGCATGTAATCGGTACGCAACTTCCTACTTATTATTTTAATTAGTTTTTTAGGGTTCCGTAGTCAACAAGGAACCCTTATACCTAGTTTCGCCATGTCCGTCCGTCCGTCCGTCTGTCCGCAGTTTAGCTCAGAGACGCACAGTACTAGAGAGCTGTAATTTGGTGTAAATATACGGATTTGTTGTGCCGAAAAAGTGGTAAAATAAAATCTCGTAAAATATTTTTTTTTAGGGTACCTCCAGTACTTACACGTAAAGTGAGGATTTTTTTTTTCTCGCGTACCCCTTAGTGTGGGGTATCATTAAATAGGCCTTTAAAAAATAATGATAGTTTCCATTAACAATTTTGTACCTTGATAAAAAAATTCGTTTGTGAAATATTAAGCTTTAAAGTGCTAAATTTTGCTCGATTCGAGTGTCCCCCCCCTCTACCAGCTAAACGGTTATGTTTGGGGGTGTGAAAAAATTCACAATAGTAGTATATAGGTATAACGAAGTTTAAAAGAAAATTATCATGACTAAGTAGGCTTTACAATTTTACGAGTAATAGTCGACCAACTTATAAAATGTACTTGATATCATATTTTCTTAAACAAAATGTATCGGAGACAACTGCAAATGTAAGTTTGTCAACTTTATTTTTACAGCTTTTATAGGTATGTTTTTTGGGGATAGGTAGGTTTTTATCGTCAGCTATTTTTAACTAAATTCAAAAAAAGGAGGAAATTCTAAATTCGTTGTAATCTTTTTTCTTACGTATTTTCCCCGATTTCTCAAAGACTCCTGGACCGATTTTGAAAATTCTTCTTTTTTTTTTAAATTAAATTCAGCGAATCAGTTTAGTTAGTTCGCATAAGTATTTTGATGGGCAACTACGGAACCCTACACTGTGCGTGGCCCGACACGCACTTGGCCGGTTTTTCTAATTATAATAATACTAGCAGTTTGCCCGCGACTTCGTCTGCGCGTGTTTCTAATTTCGAACTCAGTGAATTTAATTCCCGCTCACCCTCCTTATGAGAAAATCTAAAAACTCAATACAAACAAACAATCATATTAGACAAACTGATTTTTCGATTTTCACCCCGTTAGGGGTTGATTTATGAAATATAAATAAAAATACGTATCTTTTATTCGATTGAGAGATACTTTATGCCCAGTTTTGAGTATATCGAAGCAAGCTGTAAAATTCTTCCCTTTTTAAAACTTACTCTTTTCACCAATTTAGGGGATGATTTTAGAAAAACCCGAAAATGGAAAGTAGTTTTGAAAATAGAATAATTTCCATCTTTTTTATTTACATACTCATATTCGCACCAAGTTTCATGTTTATAAACCCAAGGAATAAGATTTTCCATAGAAACGTTTTCACCTCTTTTCACCCCCTTAGAGGTAGATTTTCGCAAAATCCTTTCTCACTGCTCACCTGCGTAATAAATTGCAACTTTCATCCAAAATTCAGGTTTCTACGTTTAGTGGTTTAATATCCTCCCCTTAAAACTTGAATACCCCTTTTCACCAACTTGGGGGGTGATTTTCGAAAAATCCAAAAACACGTGTTTCATTAATTCTTATCTAGTATATAAATACTGATTTTCAAATTCATCAGCTCACGCGTTATGATTTTTCCATACAAACTTTAACAACCCCTAGATTACCAATGGAGGGTAGTTTAAAAAAAATAATGGTGTTAATCTTATTTATTTACTTGTGTTCTCATTCGGGGTAAGTTTCAAGTTTATAAACCCAAGGAATAAGATTTTTCATACAAACGTTTTCACCTCTTTTCACCCCCTTAGAGGTAGATTTTTGCAAAATCCTTTCTCACTGCTCACTTGCGTAATAAATTGCAACTTTCATCCAAAATTCAGGTTTCTACGTTTAGTGGTTTAATATCCTCCCCTTAAAACTTGAATACCCCTTTTCACCAACTTGGGGGGTGATTTTCGAAAAATCCAAAAACACGTGTTTCATTAATTCTTATCTAGTATATAAATACTGATTTTCAAATTCATCAGCTCACGCGTTATGATTTTTCCATACAAACTTTAACAACCCCTAGATTACCAATGGAGGGTAGTTTAAAAAAAATAATGGTGCTAATCTTATTTATTAACTTGTGTTCTCATTCGTGGTAAGTTTCAAGTTTATAAACCCAAGGAATAAGATTTTTCATACAAAAGTTTTCACCCCTTTTCACCCCCTTAGAGGAGGATTTTCGCAAAATCCCGTCTTATTGCCAATCTACATGATAGACTGCAAATGCTGTCCAAAATTCAAGTTTCTGCGTTTAGCGGTTTCGGCTGTAGTCGTGTCAAAAGAAAAACCCCTGTTCTTTTATATATATAGATTAATTAGTGAGTACTTGGTAGTTCGGCACCAATGAATTACGTAAAAGGTCCGGAAATCTTTACACATGTAAGGCTTCTTAGCAAGGAATTTCATGGAAAACTGCTTGGTTCGACGAACATCACGAAACGAAGTCTTTTCTTGCGTAGGTATAATTTAGGTTGACATGATTATTTTAACCTGAGAGAAACTCCGTTAACTTTGTCCAATTTTGTCCTATTACTCGTTCGCTAAGTTAATTACTTGAATTTTATTTGCTTTTTTTTTTTGTCAATTTGTAGCAGTACCTACCTGGGGTGCTATGACAGGAAACCTCCACGTGCGCCCGTGGACTGGAGTTCCCTCTCGGATACGTCCAGGGGGAAGACCAGTTTTTCGGGCCGGTGCACCCTGGGATGCGGGCAAAAACTCTTCCTTGGGCACTGTGTGCCCAAGTGGTCTCTTTGCCCGTATGCAAATAGCCTGTCGTGTGGATGCTCCAACGCGTGTCCCTCTGATCAGCAGAGGGCACAGCGGCGGAGCGGGCTTGCGGACGGTGAGTGATGGGTAGCTCGCCGTCCGACAAAGGACCAAGCCCGGGTCGGTGGCGCGTCGTGTTTCGCGCCAAATGCCTGCTGGGGTCGCGGGTTTTTTCTTAACCCAGGTTACCGTGACCCCGGAACATAAAGGGCATAGGAAGGAACACGGGTGGATTTTAGTCAGTAAGAGTCTGACAGTCCCTTCCGCCCCACCCAGGGCGGGAGGACTCATTTGATGATTTTACCACCTAAAAAAAAAAAAAAAAAAAAAAAAAAAAAAAGCAGTACCTACCTACCTACACTGAGCTGTACATCTGTAACCTAAGGAAGTACTTAAAGCGAGTGTTCACAGGAAGAAACTTACCTATAATGTAAACTTACATAATAATCTAAGTAGGTATAATACTCCGCAACTTCCGTAAATACACATGCATACGTAATTAAAGCAAATTTTTCCTGTAGCAAGCAAATGCTAGTTTGTACTATTTAATTATTATCGTTCTGGATAGTTCTCGATAACTATAAAAGTAGAGCTGGAAACAAATGTTCGCCAAAATTGTACGGTTAGCTTTAACAATGGCATGAGGAAGACGGAGGCCTACTTCTTATGGCTCCGTTTCCGAAAAGGTAACAGTGCAGTCTCACGCAGTGATACCAGTCACCTCGACGGCTACGCACGACGCGTCTTACATCGGCCACAGAATAACAATCGAACCGTGGGAAACTGCCGCTAAACGCCACAATTTTGAAACGCCTACAACCAATCTGAGGATGTTTCTTCCAAAGCTAAATGACTTTACTTAGTTCTGTCGTAGGCTGTGGCCATAGCCCGTAGCCCCCAAGGAACAACAAACCCGTCGTGTGAATTGGTAACGGTTGTTGCGTCATGACCGCCGCGGCCAATCCGCCCGATGCTGACATTTTTGAGCTCTCAAATTAAGATGTAACTATTGTGTAAGTTGTGAATGTATAATTTTTAGCACAATGGAAGTATTCAGACTAATGCACCAGGAACGAATAAGCAATGAGCTCTCATAAAACATAATGCGTCAAAACTGGGGCTTATAAATAATCTGTGCTACTGTAATCAAGTTTGGTGTTTAGTTGAACGAGTACAAATTGGGAAGCCTTGATATTGTATGAGGCAAACTTTAAAAAAAAAGACGTTTGTCTCATACAAGATCAAGCTATAAGGCTTTGATTTCAAGAGACCACCTATAAAACTTATATTAGCTTATTGCAAAAAAATAAATTATTCCTGAAACAAATTTTATAGAACATGAGGAGGGAAAATGCAATCAAAATGCTTCATGAATGCAGTTAGTGGAACTTATTGGCAAAGAACCTGATTCATTAATTAGCAAGAAATTGCACAATGCTTAATGGGAAATACACTTATTTTATAAATCACAATACTCATTTGGTAGTCCCGTAATTTTTTAAGTTGTTTAAAAAATATATAGAAGCACATGGATATACCTAATATACCTAGTGCTCCTACTTCAATATTCAAGACATAATCATCAACTGTTTAACAGATCTCCATAAATACATTAGGCAAGTAAATGAGTAAGTTGTTTAAAAGTAATTTAGAAAGATATTCTAATTTACAGTAATGTCCTGCAAGTTACCCATTCTAAAATAGATGTTCTTGCCAATTTTAATACAGCAAGCAGTAAAATATGTTGGTAGGTACCTACCTACTATGATGAGTTTGTTTTCTTTTTTTCAAACATTATTCCTCATATTTCAATGTAACTTAATGGTAGATAAGGCTTTGAGCTCTGAAACTCTATTTTTACATATTATTGCTATAGAACCATAGGTAGAAGCTAGAAGGTCTAAACTGGCTTACAATTCCCCACAAAACTGATTTTTTGCAACCATAGTAACTAAAAACTTATGTGGTAGCACTTTTGCTACCGCTACTCCTTCCTATATATTTAAATGAAAGGTGAGCTCTGAAGTTACTGCAAACAGTTCTAGGAAGAAACTATAATTACTGTTCTTTAGAAAATAAATACTTATATTTATTTCTAGTTAAACAGGTACTGTCTGAACACTTGTAAGTGTGAGTTTGTGATGTAAGAGAATTATTCCAATTAGAAAACTTATTAGATTAATTATATTCCTTTTTTCTAAGACAAGAAAACTTAAAATATTGTGCAGTTATCCAATTGGTTTCTATAATAATAACAAGTAACTCAATTCACAGGTTACAGTATTAATATTCTGAAGTTTCATTCGATCAAATAGTGTATGTTTATACAAACCATTTTGATTGAATATATCTATACAAAATGCTTAAATGCAAACAGCATATTTATAGGAATTTGAGGTCATCGAGTTCACGAAACAGTCACAAGCATTACAACATTTAAAAACCGGCTTTGAATAGTCATTAATTACAATATCTTACACATATTGCTTAAACTAAGCAATTTTTAGCATATTTAGTATTTTTCTGTGCGGTACTTGTGATAATGTATGAAATATGGCATGATAGTAACTAGTTTGATAAATGCAATGTTCAATATGACTCACGATCATAAAGTAACAATTTCTTGAGACAAGAACTAGCTACACAAGTAGGCATATCCAAGCACATTATGCATGCATCACAGAGGATTATTACAAGGTATTATCAATTCCTTTCTAATCTAAAGTTATAATTAATTCCCAGATATGGATAAGCGACTTACAGAATTATCACAAATATTTTTACAACTAGTAAGCGCCAAGGTAGCTGATTCCAATGAATTTATTGGCATGTATAATGGTAAAGTTCTGCCACATACTCTAGACAGCTAAAAACTTTTCTCCATAAAAAGGAGGTACCAAAGATTTCTCATAATTTCTTCAATAAACAGGTGCTACAAACAACAAAGAGGACTATGAAGCCACATAAATACAACCAAAAAGACACTCACCTCACTGAAGGCCATAACTCCGGCCGGAGCTCTTTCTCCGTCCGACCTTCTCAATTTATTTTATCACGGTCTATCAAAACAAATAGTTCACGCTTTTGTTTCCCAACATTGGAAACAGTCCCGACATCTAGCATCCCCACGACACAAATACATCTGAACTATGTAACTTCACTCACTGCGCAAGAACAAAATTTTAATTTTGACTAAAACGAAAACACCTGACCGAATCACAAATCACTGAAAAAACCAACATTCCTCAGGTGGGTTAGATGCACATCTAACTAAAATAAGAACACTTTACAGTACTTAAAACACTTTAACACTACTTAGAGAATTTTTCACTAATATTTGATTTGCCAGACCATTACGAAATAAGTTCGAAAAATGACATTATAATGTGTGAATTATCACAGAGAACCATCAAACGGAGATGAACTCGCCATCTTGCTTTCATGTCATAATCAGTGGTGCCAAACTTCAGAATCGATACCGTTGTGTGCCGTCATTGCATGTTAGACAACATAAGAAAAAAATCAAAGTGAAGTTAGCAACGAAAACGAAAAAATATTAAATTCAATAATTAGAGCCATAAAATCATTGTCTCATTATTCCAAAATATGAACTAATTACTAAATTCAACAAAATTGTTTTTAATATCAAAATAAATAAAGTACAAAGTTTAAAAGTATATACAGGAGAAGTTAGTGCTGCCACCTAGTACTAAATGAAACAACTACTTTGAACGTTTGTTATCTAGCATCCCGCGAAATCATGAAATTCTACCACCAGTCGGGCAGTCCTTACTCCTTGGGATAACTTAGGTTTAGGTCTCACCAGGTCTCACTCAATCTTGTTGACTTCAAAAAAGGAGGAGGTTCTAAATTCGTCGGAATCTGTTTTTTTTTTTAATATTTGTTTTATAACGTTGTAAGCGGTTTCCTTTTACCAACATGGGGAACATCGAGGATTAATGCCGCGTTAGGGCTCATGTACACGACGCCGCCACCGCGCCGCCGCCGCGCCGCCGCCGCGCCGCTACCGCGCCTCTAGGCTGTGTACACGGTCGCTACCGCGCCGCCGCCGCGCCGCCGCCGCGCCGCTGCCGCGATGCCATTCGCTAGTGTTTTATTTATCTAACAAAGGAAATGTCTCATTGCGGCCATATAATGTTTTTTTTTTTTGATAATTCAAGGATAACTTCTTCGTTTATGAATCGGTTTTGATGATTCTTTTTTTGTTGGAAAGAAGGTATTTCAAAGGCGGTTCCATGATATGGAGATTAGGGTTTGATGATGGAAGACCAGAGAAATCGAGTGGAGCTAAACAGTAAGAAATATCTGCTTTCCAACAAAAAAAGAATCATCAAAACCGGTTCATGAACAAAGAAGTAATCCGCGAATAAACATTAAAAAAAACATTATGGCCGAAATGAGAAACCTCCTTTTTCAGATAAATAAAACACTATCGAATTGGATTCCGGGTGCCAGCGCGGTGGCGGCGCGGCGGCGGCGCGGTAGCGACCGTGTACACAGCCTAGAGGCGCGGTAGCGGCGCGGCGGCGGCGCGGCGGCGGCGTCGTGTACATGAGCCCTTACTTGTAGTCACTCACTGGATGGTGCTAATCGAAAAGAATCTTTTACAAAAGAGTATTTTCATAATATAAAATTATAAAAATTACAATTTTCAGTTTAAATACTATAATGAATGCTCTGTGACTACATAAATGGCTAGAACTCAGAATCAAACAATGGTTTAGGAGATTATACGTTTATTGGTTCGGTAGGTATAAGCATAGATTGGTAGTTGACAATTCAGATTCGATTTAGATCTTACGCAGAAAACAGGCTACATTAGTTTTGTAGGTACGGGAAATAATGACTGGTTGGATTCCCGACTTCCCGCCGGGACGTCGGGAATCCAACCAGTCATTATAAGTATCTCACAATCTCAACCGTTGCGTTGTTGCTGGTGATTCCAAAATTCGTCAAAGTATCAGTCACCTACTCATCTAAGTCAAACTTATTTATTCACAATATCATTTCGTGGATACTCTAGATGACCAGTCCAAGCTATTGGTAGACGTCATCCCAAAAAATATAAAAGAAAATTGAGGGAATGGAATTAACTGGATCTGTTAATAATATTACACAACGATGTTATTTCGTACATTTGCACTGTACAATAAAATGTGAGCGTTCATTTACAGTCGTTGCTCACGCAACAAAATAATTATAATACAACTCAATCAGCATAGTCCCCATTATATTGGTGTCAACGGTGTCTTTTATTGAATTTCGTTCATTATTATTTGTAGATGAAATAATTACATTAGGCACCGGCAAGCTTAGCGTAAGATGTCTACCCACAATTTGGACAGACGGTCTTATGAAGACACATATATGATCACGCTGGATGTAATCCGCTTCCAACCAGTCCTATTCGAAATCTAGGGGAGATCTATGTTCAGTAGTGGACGTCTTGTGGCTGATTTGATGATGATGAAAACTAATTAAAAAAAGTAAAGTAGACTTCAACTCAGCCTATCGCAGTCTACTGCTGCTATGTTACTCTTCATTAAAAAAAAAATTGCTGGACTCTATGAATGTGCTCGTCGACGAGGCAGCTTTGAGATCGTTCAGTAGCTTTGTGAAATACAAACTTTAGTCCAAGCAGGATCTCTGCGGCCGCATTGTCAAGGCTGTGTTTAAAGAGAATACTAGTACTGCTGGACATGGGCCTCTACTAGACTGCGCCACATCACCCTCAAGGTCGTCGGTCCATCTAGATGAGGGGCGTCCCACACTACAAATACTAACAAGCATACTTACTCCTTCTATAACATTGTATTCGGGAAATAATGGGAACCTAGAAGAGATAATTCTGGATTATCATTAATTAGGAATCCATTTCCAAGCAAAGCTCCATCTAAGTGGCAGACTGCTTGGTTTTATAACCTCTTTTGTAAGATAAATTGTCCTTGTTCATCTATGTATAGTATTAGGGCAAAACCAACGTATCAAATGTCATTATTGTCATTCTCGATGCCATCAGAAAACTGAGAATATTATTTTTACACTTCTTTGATTATTATAATAGATAAGATCATCATGCCCATTATCTGAACACATCGAAAATGTTAAAATTATAAATTTCCAGTTTATTTTGGTCCAAAAATTTTATTTATGAATGCTTTTGCGTTCGTTTTTAACCTAGTTTTCTGAGCACTGGCCTGATAATAGAAGGTAAGAGTAATTTGGGTTTATTAATTTCCGTGTAACTACATTATGCACGATTTCCCGAGGAGGTTAGGTACTTTATGACGTCATTCGCACAGGTGCCAGGCGGGGATATGCACGGATGCTACTGATAGCCAAGGACCCCCGATGTAGGTTAAAATAAAGTAGGTTAATGCACTACCGGGTTATTTTTAGTCGGCCAGTCCAAGTCAGACTGTCGAACTGTGTACACGTCTACATGAATATAGGGATCGAAGACTAAAATGTTGATCAGGTCTAACAGAGTGGTCTGTTGCAGAATTCAAGTGAGTGGCAAGCGAGGCTCATGGCTGTAACGATGGAGCTTGAGGAAAGCGCGTCAGACTCGAAAATACATCGAGATAGCACTTCTAAGAAGGAGCTACGGCCATCTAGCGCTGTTTCGTTATCAAAGTCTGAACATGGACCAGGTTTGTGCTGCTTTATACAGAGACACTGCCCTGCTTCTAGGTTTGTCACTCATAGTAATATAACTTTAATTACATTATTTGATAGAAACTTCTACATCCACCGAGCAATTAAAGCAGTACAAAAGTTGGGTGAGCACTGAAAGATGGAATGAGCTGAAAAAGATCGCCGACACCGCTATGAGAGATCGTAAAGTGTTTATGATAAAAGGCGGAGGATTCCCCGCGGTGCGCCGCTCACTACTAGAACGAGGGTGGATTGAGAAATATGAGTCCCATAAGGTATTTCAAACTTTACCGCCAGGGGTAAGTCAGTGGTCAACTGTTTCTAGATATACGTACAATATCATTGGCCGAACATGATGGGCGACTGCTAACCCCAAACCAAACTTTCATAGTTTGAGAACTAAATTATACTCAATTTATGCTTAATATTTCATAGCTTGGGTGTCTAAGTAAAATAAAATTTCTTTTAATGATTAAAAATCCGCAAATTCAAGGTGCGTCATCCTCCAACAAATGTAGATCCCAAAAAGTTACATGGTAAAGAGCTCTCTAAAGTGGAAAGAATGATTTTGTTCAAATTCATGGAGCACCACTCCGTCGACTTTTTGTGGACAACGAAGAGAGACAAGTACGACTGGTTGCTTAGTAACAAGGATGTTATGATAAGCAGGTAACTAAACAAACATCATTAATTCAAGAAAACCATTCCTAACTGCCCCATTCTAATACTTAGTTTTTCGTTTATAGATTTTGCAGATCTGTGTTCACGACAAAAGAAGGCCTAACAAGTTCCCTAACGCAGATGCACTGGCACACAGAACCAGGAGTGGCATTAACTAAATTCCACGTTGTTACAACATTCACAACTCGGATAGCCTAGAAGAATTCATCGACGATTTTAGAATAACAGCCTGCATCAGTGTCCTTAAATGGCTATCGAAGACATTACAGAAACACAACGAGCAAAGTCTTATAGAGAGTCATGGAAAAGTTCCAATTAGCGCGATAGAATTTGCCATCACCAGATTGAACGAATATATAGTGTTCCTCACCCATAAGGACATCGATGATGTTGAGGATCAGCAACATGTGTGGGAGCACGAGTGGGATCAGTTCCTGACTCATCATTACCTCCTGGTGCACGAGAAGGCCAAATTTATGGAAGACAAAAACTCCAGTATTCGGTACGCAGATATTTCGAATCCATTGTGTTTGTAGCTATTTGTGTGTAAACATTTTTGTGTTAACATCACAGCAGTTAGATCACTGTTTATCGATTGCGTCGCTGAAAACAATTCATTAATCAGGCTGGTGTACAAATTGCATGTCAACAATTACGCCTCACGAAGTTCGATTATGTAACTTCAGTAAGTGGATCTTGATATGGTCATAAGAGGTGTAAAGGATTCTCTTTAAAGCCAACTTTTTCTATAATAGCACGACACGGTTAGATGTTTCTGAATTTATTTTACAGGCAATTGGAAAGAAGAGGTTCCAAAATTCTGGCAACGATGGCGAAATACTGGCCACAAATAGACATCGATGGTGTACTGAACATATGGATCGTGAAGCCTGGGAACAAATGCCGCGGTCGGGGCATTCAGCTCATGAATAACATAAAAGATATAATAGGCCTGATCAACATACCCGCTCAGAAAACTAGATACGTCGTGCAGAAATATATCGGTATTGTAGAACTGGAACTCTTTGTTGAATAATAAATGGTTCGGATGCTAACTACATGTAACACCTCTGCTTACAGAAAATCCGCTGGTTATCTACAATACTAAATTTGATATACGGCAGTGGTTTCTAATAACAAATTGTCAGCCACTAACAATCTGGGTCTACAAGTAAGAGCATCAAAGTCTTGACAATACGTTATCTACTTTTCTTTTAATGTTCAGACAACAGTTTCTATTATATGTTGCAGGGACAGCTACCTCAGATTTAGCTCACAAATATTTAGTTTATCCAATTATCACGAGTCTGTTCATCTCACGAATAATGCTGTTCAGACAAAATATAAAAATACTGGTGAGCGTGACAAAGCATTACCAGATGAAAATATGTGGGACTGCCATACTTTCAAAGCCTATCTCAGGTAAGAATGCAAAAAAATTGTGTCTTGAATACTTTCAACAATAATGTATTACTTACAACTTTATTGGGTATTTGAAGACAGATAGGAAAATATGAATTATGGGAAGAGAAAATCTATCCTGGAATTAAACAATGCTTGGTAGGAGCAATGTTAGCGTGTCAGGAGACCATGGACAAGAGACAGAATAGCTTCGAACTGTATGGAGCTGATTTTATGCTGACCGAAGACTTCACACCATGGCTCATTGAAATTAATTCAAGTCCTGACTTAGCACCTACTACGTCTGTCACTGCCCGATTATGCCCTCAATGTCTGGAGGATGTAGTAAAAGGTAATTATAGAAACATAACAAGTAGACGTGTGTTTGACTTTCTCAAAATGATAACTAAATTCATTTTTCAGTTGTTCTGGATCGGCGCCACAATATTGAAGCCGATACAGGAACTTTCGAATTAGCTTACAAACAATTGATACCGAAAGCTCCAGCTTATCTTGGGCTGTCCTTATGTATTAATGGCAAGCGGGTTGTCAAGAAGTACAAAGAGCGTAAGCACGAGACGAGGAGTATTGTTCAAGTCCCAGTTCCACCGCGAGTGCCGTCGGGCGACGCTATCCCATTAGATCAAGATCAACCGATACCGCCCGAGTACAGCGGACCGATCATAACGGACTTCCTCAGTTGGTTGAACCCATATGATGCTTTGCCCACTAATAAGGACGGCATTTTACTAGGTCCTAAAGACTCACTCACGGTACGCCAAGCCATCACTGTGGTCAAATCTAGCATCTCGTTAAAGAGCGCACCGAAAAAGCGTAAAACATCACTTTCTTTTAGGATTCATCGCGGAAGACGAGAAAGAAATACAGAATGTAAAAGGAGGGTCGTGCCACATTCGTGCTGTCGACCTGATGAAGGTCAGTTCGCTAATCAGACTGGTAAATACCGGACTGAATCAGCGAGCAAAGCTGAGAAGACCAAGGTTGACAGGTCGGTCGGTAACAAACGTTGTTATATAGATCCTATAGAGTGGGAGCGGGAGACCGCTAGTATCCTCCGCTCGACAATATCAGTTCAAAATAAATTAGTTAGTAGACCAGAGCCTGCTGGGTCCGTGCGACACGCCAAATCAAGTGTAGTTAGCTCCAATCGAAAGTCTGTCGACACTGTAAACCGTCGAAATAGTCTTGACGACTCTGACTCAATAAAGAAATTAAGCGCGATAGGCACAAGTATTTGTAAATTACAGGGTAATAACAAAAACAAAAATAAAACAATAACACTTTCAAAGAGTTGCTCGTCGATATATACGCCGTACAGGGTCGTTCTTTCGCCTTTAAATGACGAACCTTCTAATTCTTTCTTGAAAAGAAAGAAATAGTTTATAAATATCTGTGTTCAATATTATTCTCCTTCGAAATTGTTCAAAGTTTGATAATTGTTACTAGAATAAAATATTATAATAAAATTATGTAGTTTATAAAATATTGTAAAACTTATAAGACTTCGAAATGTTATGTCGAATTTCACATTTGAAATTGTTAAAATTATATTATTTTTCGCTATCGACTGTTGGCATCTTCAAATTCTACGAATCAATAAAAAATAATAATAAATTATTAGAAAATTAATTCATTGCTATTTTAATTCCAGATACTCCGAATTCCAAGGACCCTCTTTCCTAATTCCATTCCTGATAAAACCTCCAGGCAATTATTAGATACTGTTCGGTAACAAAGTATGTTCTAGACATTGTCAAATTTCAGAAAACTGGTGTCTAGTTGTCAACGTACGTCACCGGTGTGTTCTGTCGAAATTTTTAGTAAAAAAAGATGTAAAATACTTAAATTACCAAGTACGGTATAAGATTCAATTACAGAAAAATGTTGCCTATAAGTGAACAGGTATCCTATTTGTTTTATTACGTAATCACTAGATCATCTGCCTTCACCCAACTATACTGTGACCCAACTAAGTTGCAATCTACTTCTTGTATTGTCGGTAATATTGTAGTTAGTGTTATGTTACTACAAAAACATGGTACATAGATGTAATGACTGGTCCGAAAGTTGGGAAACCGTTCACAAGAAAACAAGTTAGCCAGAACTTTAAGTTCATAACTTAAACAAAGCATATTTTTATACATAAACCTAACCTAACGAGTAATATTTATCGATTTAATAAATTGATTTCGATAAATTATGGAATCAGGCGTTACTTTGCGGAAATCCATGACATTAAAATGTTATGAAAAATATTTAGTTTTAATTCCGCGACAAAAATCCAGGCTTGTTGCAGGATGCAATCCCACCCTATGCAGTCATGCATATGCACATGCAGCAAAGGACCCACCCTCCCGCCCTCATGCATATGCACACATGCAACAAACGGAAAAACAAGCCATGCAATCAAACCTATACTCGACACGTGTTTCGCCCCTCCACGGGGCATCCTCAGGAGATGTTGACTCGACAAGCGCTCGGCCTCGAATGAGCTAGTTTGACAGCTCTCGCCTCTTTATATAGCGTCGTGATGACGCATCGATAACGCAACGAAACGTTATCGATACAAACGTTATAAAGACGTTTGAATCGATCTACCTGCAATCATACTTAAAAGAGGTGATGTAATTAAGTTTGTTTGTTCATTCAACAGTGTATTATTATTATTATTATGTTTGGAGATTTCTAACTGCTCCAACACACACAACCGGAAATTTTTATTACAAACATGGAGAATTTTATACGTGTTATTGTCGCTCAAGGAATGGCCGGTATCCAGACAAATCACATTTCGCAAAACATTTAATCGATACCGGCCATTCCTTGAGCGACAATAACACGTATAAAATTCTCCATGTTTGTAATAAAAATTTCCGGTTGTGTGTGTTGGAGCAGTTAGAAATCTCCAAACATAATAATAATAATAATACACTGTTGAATGAACAAACAAACTTAATTACATCACCTCTTTTAAGTATGATTGCAGGTAGATCGATTCAAACGTCTTTATAACGTTTGTATCGATAACGTTTCGTTGCGTTATCGATGCGTCATCACGACGCTATATAAAGAGGCGAGAGCTGTCAAACTAGCTCATTCGAGGCCGAGCGCTTGTCGAGTCAACATCTCCTGAGGATGCCCCGTGGAGGGGCGAAACACGTGTCGAGTATAGGTTTGATTGCATGGCTTGTTTTTCCGTTTGTTGCAATGTGCATATGCATGAGGGCGGGATGGGTCCTTTGCTGCATGTGCATATGCATGACTGCATAGGGTGGGATTGCATCCTGCAACAAGCCTGGATTTTTGTCGCGGAATTAAAACTAAATATTTTTCATAACATTTTAAATTGATTTCGTATGTGAATAGTGATACTTGGATAGGTCCCTATCAAGTTTAACTTTAGAACTTAGCTAACTTAACATTCA
The DNA here is from genome assembly GCA_036375495.1 of Agrotis segetum. Taxonomy (NCBI): domain Eukaryota; kingdom Metazoa; phylum Arthropoda; class Insecta; order Lepidoptera; family Noctuidae; genus Agrotis; species Agrotis segetum. The sequence goes on along the minus strand of JAQSVV010000329.1, from coordinate 507,396 downwards.
CGCTGCTTCATTTGAAAGGTTAGGCAGCGGTCTTGCCAGATATTAGGGTCTTGCAATGAACAGCAGTTCGCAGCTAGCATGCCGGTGTGTTTCTGATGTAATGAATGGGATGCACGTTATTAAAAATCTTTTATGTAGGTAGTTTGCGATTGTTTTGCTATGTAACTAATGAACACGTTAACATCATCATGTGTGTTTTATTTTGTTGTTTATTTTTTAATACTTTTTTTTTCATGGTTATCTGAGATACAGGTTAGCCCTTGAATAAAAATGAAACAGCTTAAAAATGGTGAGGCGGAAAAAGAAAGTCTTGAAACGAAAGAAGGTAAGATGGACACACTAGTCATGCGAATTAAAAAAAATCACTTTCTTCTACAATGTTTAGTTTTGTTAGGGACTTCATTATTCATTATACATAATATCTATATTACTTTCACTTACAGAAATCATCCGTAATTAAAACAAAGAGATTTTCCAAACTAGCTCAACATGGATACAAAGCACTATCAGTATGATCTTTACTTTACATAATAGTTTACCTACTTAATTAATTAATATATTTTACTTGCATTACTTAACACGACTTGAGTATATTATGTACAATTTGCAGAAATATCAAAGTAAAGTTAAAGGCAAAGTAGATATAGATAAAGGGAGAAAGGATACAGGGATGGTCCATAACAAAAGGGGTCATGAATATCGGACAGCAATTGACGCTGACGGTCTATCACCCAAAGAAAAAAACTTCATTATATGCGAGTGTCAGAACAGAGTATCACGTTACAAATCGCTAAAACTCAAAGCTGCTCAAGCTATACGAGAAAATAAATTATTTTGCATCGTTGGTTATTGTAATGCCATACGAAATGCTTTGCTGCAACGGGGTTGGGTAGAAAAACTACCTGTAGAGAAAATGAATCTAGCTAAAATAAGAAACGGCACTTTAACCACGAAATCAGAAATAATCGGTGAAGTAGAACAATTATTCTTATCGAACTTGGTTATAAAACACCCACCCAATTTTATTTGGCGTTCAAAAGATGAACATCGTGACGTGGCTAAAGAAAATCTAGCTATTGTTAACAGACTAAAGACAGATGCTTTGTGGACATCCAAACATGGACTGTGTTGTTCGATGAAAAGGAATTATTGGTTCTACATTGAAGATGTAGCTGAAGTTATAGGCCCACGCAGCTATAGTACTGGTAATCGAGGGGAAGTTGAGGGATTTGTAAAAGACTATAAAATTACTGCTTGTACAAGCTTGTTGAAATGGGTTCTTTCAATGCTTGCTAACGACAGACCTATATTTGTAGAAGAGGGGAAAATTTCTTTGAATGTGGTGCTATTTGCACTGTGTCGATGCAAAGAATATTTGTACAGAAAAGAGAATAAGGATATTGATGGAGCCATAAGCAACGCCTCCATCGGACAGTGGAATAGCTTCCTAAAAAAGTATTACCGTATCATAGGAAAAAATGATGTGTTTCAAAAGGATACAGAAGAGAAGTTACCACTATACATGGCATACGCAAAATTCTTACTAAAACAAATGCATAGATACCGTCCCCAGATAAGTTGCGAAGGCTGCCATAATATTTGGATTATTAAACCGGCGCATATGTCAAGAGGCCGAGGAATAAGATTGGCTTCTAGATTGACAATCATCAGCGAAATGTTAAGTAAAGCTAGTGATAAATTTGTCATTCAGAAATACATTGGTAAGTTGTAACTGATTTGTTTTAAGTCCCCAAAATAGTTGACCATTTCCCCAAATGTTTCGTTTTGGACGTACTTTGTGTTTCATTTTTGGGAAATCTTAGAATATGAAATAGGAACCTGCAGAAAAAAGATCTAAGCACACTCATTATTGTATTTTGTTTGTAGAGGAGCCGTTATTGATTCATGAAACAAAATTCGACATAAGACAATACTGCTTGGTCACAAGCACATTTCCGTTAGAGATATGGATGTACCAAGACTGTTACTTGAAGTTCTGCTCGCAGAAGTACAACCTTAAGAACTATCACGAATCCATACATTTAACTAACAATGCGGTTCAAAGGAAGTACAATAATTGTAAAGGAAGACACGAAGAACTTCCCATAAAGAACATGTGGCATTCTGAAGTGTATAAAGATTATTTGGTTAAGATTGATAAGAGTAAGGTCTGGGATAAAATCATTTATCCTGGAATGAAGAAATCTATTGTTGGCATAATATTAACTTGCCAAGACGCTTTACCAGTGAGCAAAAATCGCTTTGAGTTGTACGGTTGCGATTTTATCCTGGACAAAGAATATAAACCATGGCTGATTGAGATAAATTCAAGTCCGGATCTTAATCCTACTACTCCCGTTACTGCAAAGATTTGTCCTGACGTCTTATCAGATATTATTAAAGGTAGGCTTGGCGATGAGTAACACAGTTCGGTAGTCTGTTTTATATGGTTTGCAATTAATTAAACTGTCATGAATAGTGATAAAATCTTAAATTTGTTGCAGTTGTCATTGATCGTCGTTACAATGCATCGGCACCAACAGGGAAATTTGAATGCATCTATCGACAGCCAATGACTACACCAAAGTTTAGAGGTAATTCGAATTTTTGTGTACGAGGCATATCTTTACCAAATGATTACTTTTTCAAAGGTAATATTGATTTGCGAGAATGCTACGACTGTGAGGATGATATTGAAAAGGAAAATAGTATTAAAGCTTTACTACAAAAAATAAAACAAAATAATGATATTGAAACAATAATGATGGTACCTGATGAAGATGATAGTTGCTCAAGTTCTAACACAGAACAAGTATCAACCGCACGTCACTCCTGGTCTGATAAGGAGCTAAGCACATCTGTCGTTACATCGCAGTTGGAAGAATTCATGGACAGAACTTCTTCAGGACACACTTTCAATTTAAAATCCGATATTGAGCCGATACAGGAAGACTCAGTTGAATTTGATTTCACATCTGCACAAAGTGTTAGCGACATCAATGCTATATTAGATAACGCTTTAGAAAAAATATTTACTCTTGAAGATGAGCTCCAAAAGAAAGATTTTAATGATCTTGATGGGGGCCCGTTAAACCAAAAATGTATTGATGAGGTATATTATCCTTACAATAAATTAAATAGCAAAATCGAACCGACATTGGAAAGTTCAAATTGTAAAGAAAGCGCTCAAGATTACATATTTGCAGCTACAGAGAAACTCATTAATTTCATTAATAAGAAAGAACAGGAATATTCTACGGATCATTCGTCTTTAACGTCTTAGCCTTGTTTTTAACAATGTTTTGCAGAAATGGGATTCATGTAATTATGATTGAAATATTTATGAAATTCATCAAGTTAATCTGCAAACAAATGTAATTAAAGTGTTTTTGACTTCTTTACGTCTTTGGATGTGTTTCTGTTTCCAGGACCCATACCATTAGTTGTCAATTTGTCATTACGATACTCCATCATCGATATCGAGTTAAGAACTCTCAACCAATGAGGGCGCCAAACGCGGTCGACGCGTATGATGGAGTATCGTAATGACAACTCATGGTATGGGTACAGTACTAGTAGAATATCTGCTGAAGCTAAAATCCTTCAAGGCTTCTCTTGGCTTCTACCACATCGGGCAGTCGGGCTCGCCGCAATCGCGGCGGTAAGACCCCTCTGAGGAGTGGCTGGAGAGGCGTCACAGCGTCCACCGCTTGACACGGGTCCTCAACTCACCGGGCACGGGTGTTTCGGGAGGTTCCTGTGTCGTATTGGAAAGGATGAAACGCCAGGGTGTCATCAATGCGATGATCGCCCGGAGGACACGGTGGAGCTTACGGCGCAGGACTGCCCCGCACGGGCAGAGCACCGCCGTGTCCTCACGGAGGTGATAGGCGGCGACCTGTCGCGCCCGGCATTGGTCGAGGCCATGCTGCGGGGCGAATCGGAAGGGGAAGCGGTCGCCTCCATCTGCGAGGCAGTCATGCTAGCAAAGGAGGAGGCGGGATGCGTGAGGGAGAGGACAGCACCCACCTCACGTTCCAGCCGCCGCAGGAGACGCCCACGGCAACACGGCAGCTCGCAAACGCGTTGCGCATTTGTGGCGCATTTGCCAGATGTGGACGCTCCTAAGAGGATCAAAGCATGCCGGCCGGGGTCGCGGGTTGCCTCACCTGGTAACCGTGGCCCTGGTACGTAAAGTCTATTGAAGGATCACCGTGGATTACTGACTGTCAGTTAAGTCTGACAGTCCCTTCCGTCCCACTCTGGGCGTGAGAACTCATTTGATGATTTTACCACGATAAAAATAAACAAATGGCTTTACCGCATAGATAGGGGAGATACAGATAGGTGGATTCAAAACTGATTAATACTGAATAAGCACAGAGAGCGAGGCATTTGCCTCCATATCTCTAAGTAGTCTGTGTTTGCCTCGGCTCGATTAGTGTGGACGGACATGTCGCAGCCGAGGCACGCGCAAAAACACAAAATTTGAATTTCGCGGGCTGGTTGGAGCATCCCCCAAAATCATAGACAAACAAGATATGAAGCATGGATCATCTCTAAGTAGTCTGTGTTTGCCTCGGCTCGATTAGTGTGGACTGTGGTGTGGACGGACATGTCGCGGCCGAGGCGCGCGCAAAAACACAAAATTTGAATTTCGCGGGCTGGTTGGAGCATCCCCCAAAATCATAGACAAACAAGATATGGAGCATGGTCATAGAATTTTAGGATGGACCATGGACGGACTAGGCACTCCAAGTTTCGTAACCCCTGTTCCCATTCGCAAACTTTATAAAAATATGAGTTGCGGTAATAACAAGTATAATTTTAAATATAAAAAATATCAAAAAACTCGCTCCATCAGCTCTCACATAGAAAAGGTGCATCATGTTAAAATCTCCGAAATCTAACTATGATGCACCTTTTCTATGTGAGAGCTGATGGAACAACAATTTTTATGTCGAGCTGGTGTTGTACTTCCTAGCACAACCATGAACATATTCATTATAACTTTTGATGGTAATCATCATCATCATCATATCAGCCGTAAGACGTCCACTGCTGAACATAGGCCTCCCCTTTGGACTTCCAGTAGGACCGGTTGTAAGCGGCCTGCATCCAGCGTGGTCCTGTGGCCTTCATAAGATCGTCTGCCCACCTAGTGGGTGGACGTCCTACGCTGCGCTTGCCGGTGCGTGGTCTCCATTCGAGAACCTTACGGCCCCATCGGCCATCAGTTCTGCGAGCTATATGGCCTGCCCACTGCCATTTCAACTTGCTGATTCGTTGGGCTATGTCGGTTACTTTGGTTCGTCTACGAATCTCCTCATTTCTGAGTCGATCGCGCAGAGAGACTCCGAGCATAGCCCTCTCCATAGCTCGTTGGACTATACTGAGCTTACTAATGAGGCCCATAGTAAAGGACCACGTTTCGGCGCCATAGGTCATCACTGGTAACACACATTGATCGAAAACTTTCGACTTGAGGCACTGAGGTATTTTGGACGAGAAAACGTTACGCAATTTCCCGAACGCTGCCCAGCCGAGTTGGATTCGGCGGTTGACCTCTTTCTTGAAATTGGACCTACCTAGCGCGATGGCTTGTCCCAGGTAGACATACGAGTCAACAACTTCTAGAATAGAGTTCCCAACTGACAATGGGGTGGGCACAACATGGCCATTACACATTACTTTTGTCTTGTCCATATTCATTTTAAGACCCACCTGTTGGGAAACTCTATTGAGGTCGCCGAGCATCGTGCTGAGATCTTCCATCGATTTTGCCATGACAACAATATCGTCGGCAAATCGAAGGTGGGTGATGTACTCGCCATTAATATTGATGCCGAGTCCTTGCCATTCTAGGAGCTTGAAGGCGTTTTCCAAAGTGGTAGTAAACAGTTTCGGAGATATCACATCTCCCTGTCTTACGCCTCTTTTTAAAGGAATCGCCTTCGAACTCTGCTCCTGTACTCGGACCGACATAGTGGCATTATTGTACAAGCACCTAAGCACTTCGATGTACCGATAGTCAATACGGCATCGTTGGAGAGATTCAAGCACTGCCCATGTCTCCACCGAATCGAAGGCTTTTTCATAGTCCACAAACGCTAAACACAAGGGCAAGTTATACTCTTCGGTCTTCTGTATAACTTGACGCAGCGTATGTATGTGGTCTATGGTACTGTAGCCTTTTCGGAAACCGGCTTGTTCGGGAGGCTGGAAGTCATCAAACCTGCGGTCGAGACGGTTCGTGATGACCCTCGAAAACAACTTATAAACGTGGCTCAAGAGCGAGATGGGTCTGTAATTCTTCAATAAGGTGTTGTCACCCTTCTTGAAGAATAGAACCACCACGCTCTTGTTCCATGCTTCTGGCGTTGTACCCTCGAGCAAGACGGAGTTGAAGAGCTTCTGAAGGACTTTAAGTACTGGTGTTCCACCCGCTTTCAGAAGCTCTGAAGTGATTCCGTCTTCACCCGGCGCCTTATTGTTTTTTAGCTGATTCAGGGCCATCCTAATCTCGTACAGGCTGATGTCCGGGATGTCTTCGGTATAGTGTCGGGTCAATTTGGCTCTTGGGTCTTTGGCCGCGCTGCTAACAGGTTTTGTGACCGAAGCGTATAGCTGTCCATAGAACCTTTCGACCTCCTCCAATACCTCAGCTTTGGTCGACGCTGTACTACCGTCTTCTCGTTTCAACGTTGTCAGCTGGCTTTGCCCAATAGACATATCCCTTGCGAACACTTTGGAGCCCTTGTTACGCTCAATCGTCTCCTTAATGTGGTTAGCATTAAAGAGGCGTACATCGTGCCGCAAGGATTTAGAAATTTGTCTATTGAGCTGCCTGTATGACTCGGCGTCACCGGAAGTCTGCAGTCTTAAAGAGCGTCGTTCAGCCATGAGGTTTAGAGTATGGTCGGAGAGTTTTTGAGGTCTATTTGCACGACGGGGTCTAAAGTACTTAGAGCCCACCGTTTGGACAGTTTCTACGAACCTATTATTGATCTCGTCCACTGACGCTGAATTTTCCAGGCAGTCGAAGCGATTAAACAACTCGAGTTGAAAGCTTTCGGGGTTTTGGATAGAGGCGCGAGTAGGTCGGAGCGTGGACTTTATCAGATTGGACCTTTCAAGTTTTACGTTAATATTCAACGTGCCTCTGACCATTCGGTGATCGCTTCCGGTTTTTATCCTGTGAATCACTGAGACATCATTGAATATTCGTTTCTTGTTGGTCATGATAAAGTCTATCTCATTTCTCGTGGAACCATCGGGACTTATCCAGGTCCATTTCCTGTGAGGCGGCTTCTGAAAGAAAGAGTTCATCATAAAGAGTCCCTCTTTCTCCAGGAAATCAGCCAGTCTCTGTCCCCGGGGGTTCCGTTGCCCATATCCAAATGGCCCCACCTTCAGCTCATCATCGCTTTTACTGCCAGCTTTGCGTTGAAGTCCCCCATTACAACAGTGAAGTGGGTTTCGGACGTATGTATGGCTCTACTGACGTCCTCATACATAGTCTCCACTTCATCATCTGGGTGTGACGAGGTCGGTGCGTACACCTGAATGACCTTCAGCGAGTATCTCTTGGATACTCTGAGTATTAGGTATACGACCCTGCTCGAAACACTTTCGATGGTAATTATGTTGTTAACGAGGGACTTGTGAACGAGAAAGCCGACACCACCTTGAGACAGATGGTCGCCCTCCCGGTAGTAGAGTAGGTTGCCTGATTTTAGGATTATCGTGTCCTCGCCCTCTCTACGGACTTCAGCTAACCCTACTATATCCCAGAGTAACCTACTCAGTTCCTCTTCCAGCTCAACAATTTTCTCGTCTACCCTCAAAGTGCGTATATTGTGTGTTACCAGGGCCAATTTTCGTTTGGGGTGGTAGCCGGGCGTCTGCCGGTGATTCTTCGCACCCCCTGCTCCGCCGTTACCGTGGTCGCTACCGTAACCAGGAATAGCGGAGCTGCCGGGAACTGGGGGCCTGGTCTTTCTGCTGTCACTCATTTTTAAAGGGGGGGTTTGCCCATAATCGCCACGCTGGGCAGGCGTGGTGGCGATCGCAGAGACAGCTTCGCGCCGAGGATGCTGCTGCCCATCCTTTTCTATTTAGATTCGAGAAATATCACAATTATATTTAATTTCTCTAACGACACCTGGTACAAAGGGGGATAACAAAACTCGTTCCAGGTGATAATTCTTCCGCCAGACGAACCATTTCATGATTTATAGAGCGATGCAATACTGGTAAAAAAAAATTTAACCTCCAAAAGAAAAGTAGATATTATTTTGAAAAGTGTATTCGATTGTTTAGTTATGGTATAATCATAGAATTTCATTAATAAACTCAACTAACGGCCTGTCTCGGTTTCGCAAGGCTGGATATTTGTTTATTATATAGCTTCTCCTTAGTATTAATACAATTTTTGTTCTCACAGCAGTTACAGCAGCTACCCATTATTTCTTGATAGTGTAAATTGTTGAAAATTTGTATGTTCCATCATTTTTACAGCTTATTACACAACATCTAGTCATTTTACATCAATATATCGTATTTTTTCTGAAAATTCCTTTGATTTGACAGTTCTTTGGGGACCAAACTGTCACTTGTCACTTTGACACTTGCCTTCCCCATTTCATTCTGTATATTTTTTTCTCTGTGCACTTCTGAATTCCTTCACCTTGAACTGTGCTATTGGCATAAAGGACTCGAAGCCATGCCAAAATCATTAAAAAAAAAATGAACTAAGCTTTGCTTTGCAAAAAAATGGCGTCGCTTGTCAAACATAGCAATGCGTGAATTTATGTGAACGGTTTTATGTAGGAAAAGTGTGGAGAAGTGCTAAATTGTATACTGCATTTGTACTAATTACTGTCTTAATTTGATAAATAATGGGTCGGTCAAGATCAAGGAGTAAGTCGCCACGGCGCCACCATAAAACAAGCAAACATTCGAGGAAGAAGAGTCGCTCCAAGGATCGTTCTACATCGAGAAGCAGAAGTTCAAAACTTGTAGAAAAGTCAAGGGAACGGAGTTCAAAATCCAGGTAAAATGTTAACAAAATACATGATCTAATAATGAAGTGCTGTTAACTCTTGTTGGTTTAACAATATCTTGTTTAATTTCAGAAAAAGGTCGCATTCCGTGTCTTCTTCGACCAGTAGTGACGCTTCATATGATGGAATTAGAAGTCATAGGAAGAAGTCCAAGGGGCGTAGTAAAATGGATGAAGTTGACAGACTAGCTGAAATGGAAAGACAGAGACGCGTAAGAGAAGCGGAACAGAAAGTAAATAAACTCGTAAATAGCCAATTGTTTTAAATCATTATTTTAAGTTCTATCTAATAAGAGGCTAGTCTATTGCCATCAACCGCCCTCAAACTTAAACCATGTGACTGCTACTGACAGTTCTTAAGTGAAAAGTCCAGCAATACTGCTTGATCCAGGAATCGCACCCATTACTTCAAGCTTTCTAACAAGGCAGTTCGAGTTTTGTGTTAAAATCATAATATGAACAGAAGTCATGTACATCAGTCAGCAGGTTGGGTTTATATCAGAAGATACAAATGCTTCGCCAAGTCCAAATAAGTTGGGATGAATGCAGGAAAAACCAAGATATTGAATCATATTCCTTGTATGTGTTTTAATAAACCTAAATCAGGCAGATCGCTACACTACACATCGAATTATTTTAAATAATAATACGAAATAAATAAAATTATTCAAGAATTCGATCACAATAAAGGTTTACATAATTATTACAAGTGAAAATAAATAATGTAAACCTTTATTGTGACCGAATTCTTGAATAAATTTATTTATTTGTATTATTATTTATCTGCTGCTTAACTTGTATGCATTTGAGTTGTGTTGCACCATGCAGATGGTAGCAGGCAGGGCTCTAGTACAAACTCAGTCAACACAACTCATGACAAAGTATAATAATCTTGAAAGTGACAATTTGTGTCCTCTTAAAAGCTTCTATCATAATAAGAGATTTTATATGTAACTTGTTTAGGTGGTGGAAGAAGAAGCAGCAAAAAGAATAGAGCTATTAGTGAAGAAAAGAGTTGAAGAAGAATTAGAAAAAAGAAAAGATGAAATTGAACAAGAAGTGGCTAAAAGGGTTGAAGAGGCCAAACGGAAGATGGAGAAAGAAATGATGGAAGAACTTGAGCGACAGCGAGAGCAACAGCGTCGCGAGGAGCTGGCTAGACAGGTAACTGACTATAGTACATACCAGTCATGTGTACTGGCAACAAACACTATGTTGCATATACACATGACAACACATACCCTGTGACAGCAACATAATTATGTTGCTCTCGCAGTAACACACAAGTGTAAATGCAATATTTAATACCAGCATCATAACAAATAGAGGAACTAATAAAAGTATTATTTCGATCATATCTGTTAAAGGTCCAGTCAGGTGTAGTTCGAGTGCATACAAGAATTAGTTTCTTGAATTCTTAATAATTGTCACTCACCGAGGCTGGCTGTCTCTGTAATTAATAATTATTATATACATGTCCATTTTTATAACCACCTAAATTTCATACGCACCAAGAAGGCAGAGTTTATATACTTTCTTGCCATATTGTAAGTTTGCCATGAAGGCATCCGGCTAGCATTTTAAAATTGTTCGCTTGACTGTCCCTGGCAGTCACGTAGTCTATAAGTCAGGTCGGAAGACTGATCAAGAGCAAGAAGCCCTAAGAATTTATTGGAGATGCAGCTTGAGGATCCAGACGTGAGCGCTGAAGGTATTTTTTGAATCTATTTTTTGTATAACCACATTACTGTTTCAAATGAAGGATATACATACTTAAATGATGTTTCATCATTATTCATTTTATGACATTACATAATTATGTTTTTACACTTAAAATTACTATAATAGGAATTGAAAATCGTTTTTTAATATCAGCTTAGACATGTGTGATCAACAACGTCTTGTCATTCAAGAGCTGAAGAAATGAGGTTTGCGCACACAACCATTGTTTAGAAGGCGATGTTTGCGTGAACTCTGTTTTAATACATAGTGCTAGTCTTGTTAATAAAGAACAGTATTAACATAATATTTCTGTTATACAGGAGGAAGAAGCTCGTAAAAGGAAAGAGCTGGAAGAGATCATGGCAGAAAATAATAAAAAGATTGAAGAAGCTCAGCGCAAGCTGGTGAGTTATAAGAAAACTTATTATATTATAAATAAATAAATAAATAAATATTCCACAACTATCACACAACGCCCTATCCAAGCTAAGCAGAGCTTGTGTTATGGGTACTAGACAACTGATAAACATACTTATATATTTCTAAATATATACTTAATATAGAAAAATTACACATTATAAATGTCTTTAACTTGGTTTAGGAAACACTTTTATACAGTTTACAACTAGATGAAGTTGGAGTTTCCTGTCCTATTACTATGAGAAAGAAGAAACACTAACACAAGCTCAGTGGTCACTATCTACTGGCTTATATTTATTTTAATCAGATAACATTAACAACTTGACCTATTTTATCACTACAACTATGAAATGTGATTGAAATATGATTTTACTCTAATTTCAGGCTGAGGAGCGGCTAGCGATGATTGAAGAACAAAGGAAAATGGATGAAGAAAGGCAGAAACTGAAAAAGGAACAAGAAAAAAGAGTAAAAGAGGAACAGAGAAAAATATTAGGCAAAAACAATTCAAGACCTAAACTATCATTCTCTTTGAACCCACTATCATGAGTTGTGTTCATCAGTAAGGCTGATGAACACAACCTAAGTAATGATGGGTCATCATCATTCAATAGGATCATATTTACTTTACTGGTGTTACCTAAGAGACATTTTCATTAGCTTAGATTTCTATGTGTACAAGTTTATTTCTTAATTTCCATAGGTATGAGGTAGTTTTAAAGATTATAGTAAAAACTAAAGGACTTGAGGTGGAAATTCGGCGAACAAATTCACTAAGGTGCTGTGAAGTACTGCACCTCTAACAGACATGCAAAACAATTTATGTACAGTTCTAAGAAGGATATTTTGCTGGGTCTTGATTGTGTCTATCTAAAATGATACAATTGACCCATCTACGTTTGGGAAGCGTGATCGGACAATTTGTAAATTAGAGTTTGTTAAGGATGTGCTACAATTTGTAGCGAAAAATCACGTACTTCTTAGCTACGTATAAAATGATTTGTGTATAGTTAAATTCTCTAAAATATGTGTACATGTTGCTAAATCTCGCCTTTATCGCCCACAATGACTTGTACATAGTTAACTTATTTGTACTGGTGGTTAATTGAGATTTTGTTCAACTAAAATGACATATTTTTGTGAATTTAGATATGAACGAATTATGGAATAGTTGTAAGATTTAATCCTATCTTAGAGCTGCTGATATATTAACCATTGGCGCCTTCGCTCATGACGCGAGATTAGCATCGCCCACCAATTAAAAGTGAAACTCATTTATACTACTACAACATAATGATACAAATCGACTGATTTCCATGGTCGTAGCTAGTCTGTAAGTGTCAATTTAGACTAGCGCATCGAAGCGTCTTTCTAAAACTGAACATAACAATTTCAATCTTAATTCCACAGCGTAACGCACACATTACTTCTAAGATTTTTAAAAGTCGCGCGCATTCTACAGAATTCGCGCGTCTGCGCGTGAACAACGCTGATCAATCGTGCGGCTTCGCTTTACTTGTAAAGAATTTGACGCTTCGATGCGCTTCGGCTCGGCAATAGTATAAATTGACCCTTAGTTTACTATGTACCCGCAGACAACAGCATGTTTTAAGGTGGAGCGCCTTTATGTCGTAGTAGTAAGGCCGAGACTCCACCAAAGCTGTGCGAGTCGAGATGTGTTTTGAACAACCAATAGAATTGCGTTATTGACACAGCTCCACTCCGGCAACGCAATTCTATTGGTTGTTCAAAACACGTCTGGACTCGCACAGCTGTGGTGGAGTCTCGGCCTAAGAATGATTTTCACTTGTAGTTGGTCAGTATGCAGCAGCACGCAGCCCATCATGAGTAAGGAGCCTTAGATAACATTTCACAGAGGAGCCTTAAACATTTTTGAAGTACAGTATTGTAATAATAACAAATAAATCAGCCAAACTATGTATAAAGCTTATACCTTCCTTCCTACATTAAAATGATTACATTATGTACTTGAGCCAAATATTTCCCAGTGCTCTTATGTACTTCTTTATGTAGTTCAGTGACAAAACGCTAGTGAAGCTACACTATATCGTACAGTTGCTTCTGCATAGGTAATGTTATAGTTTTAGGTCCAAATAATTAATTTCCAAGCAAAAAAGGAAAAACTATGATAGACTTTTTTATATGTACATACGTTTGTTAATTTAAGATTACGACTGTAGGTTTCATTATCATTCGTTACAATAAAATTGTCGTTTTAGTTACATTATTTTATTAAGAATAACGCGTTTTCATCAAGCTGCTGCACATTTTGTCACAAATCGATGGCAGGCTGCCGAAATATAAATTATTCGAATATAATATAAAAAACAGGTTATTCAAATGATTTTGAAAAACGAATAGCCACGGTTTTTTAAATATTCACAATAACTTTTGGCGTGTATGCCTTGAAGCCATACCAGAGCCATGACAAAACCTAATTCAAATTTTCGTAGTGAAATGTTGAACTAGCTACATTCTGGAATTCTATGTCACGAGAAACATTTAAAAGTGCAAACGAATTAACTATAGAAGTTTCCCTTATTCGATCATCTATTTTTCCTTCCATTTATACTTAATTTCACGTTTCCTTCTGCTCACATTTATCACTTGCAGCATTAATCCCTTTTTTTAATAATTTATGACGTTTATGTAAAATACATTAATGGCGAAATATGGTCTAAGAGTTGTAAGAATAAGTAAGGATGTATTTTGCACAAAAGAGATATGCTATCCGCTGATCGGTATCAGATAAACAAGAAAATTTCTACTTGTATCAATGAGAAAGAACATTACTTATTTCTATTGGTAAATCACATATAAGAAAGGAAGTACAGCAATCCATTTTATGATCGAATTACGGCATTGAAGTTACAATCGTCCCGAGTTAAGCGTAACTTGAACAAACAAAATAATTGTGTGGTGTGATTCGAGAATTTGGTTAAGGTGATTGCTTCGATGTAGCCCGCGAAATTCAAATTTTTTTACGTTTTTTGCAATTTGCAGGCCAGTGACATGTTGTAACTTTATAAATATTTGTGTTGCGCAAATAACAAGTATAATTTTAAATATAAAAATTGTCAAAAAATTCGCTCCATCAGTTCTCACATAGAAAAGGTGCATCGTAGTTAGATTTCGGAGATTTTAACATGATGCACCTTTTCTATGTGAGAGCTGATGGAGCGAGTTTTTTGATATTTTTTATATTTAAAATTATACTTGTTATTTGCGCAACACAAATATTTATAAAGTTACAACATGTCACTGGCCTGCAAATTGCAAAAAACGTAAAAAAATTTGAATTTCGCGGGCTGGTTGGAGCATCCCCTTTAAATAAAATATGAAGTGCGTCCAAGAAATTCATAAGTTTTTTTTTTTTTTTTTTTTAATGGCAATCTGCCTATTCATAAGTTAGTAACTCATTATTCATTTGAAATAAAGCCCTTCACATTATGACATGTGTTTGTTTCATTTTAATACCATTGTTATTTATTTTAAAACCGCCCCATCCCCAATTTAATAAGCCATAATGGCACAATTTTGAGCCACCAAACCCCGACCGATTTTAAATTTAATTTTTGGAAAAATAAATAAGTCTTAAAATCGGTCAGGGTTTGGTGGCAAAAATTTTTTCTCGTTAAATTATCATAGGTCAGTCAAGAATAATTAACTTTCTACTGGCAGAAAAATTTTCAAAATCGGTTCAGTAGTTTCAGAGATTACAAACTTACAAAACATCTTTATTTTAATACTAGCTGTTGCCAGCGGCTTCACCCGCTACTACTCGAAAGTTATCCCACGGGAACATAAAATCGGGATAAAAACTATCCTATGTGTTAATCCAGATTATAAACTTATGTGTGTACCAAATTTTAGCCAAATCCGTTCAGTGGTTTTTGCGTGAAAGAGTAACAAACATCCATACTTACAAACTTTCGCCTTTATAATAGTAGTAGGATTATTGTAGATGTAAATAAATTTTACTCCAAAATGCATGTAATGTGGTCATTATTTTGACAACCTTGTTTGAGCAAAGTCGCCTTTGCCGGAGTGTTTCAAGGAGCGGCCAGTAATGTTTTTGCTGGCCGCTCTACAGATCGGTAATACATTGCCGGCCGCTATTTTGACGTTTCAACGTTTTAAAAAAACAAATGCAAAAAGATTTTATTTAAAACACAGCTGTTTGTATATAAAGAGGTAGGCACAAAAAGATTGTATTCCATATTAAAAAAAAAAATACAAAGAAGTAACAAAAGCGCGGTTCAGCGAAATTTTAATTTTTATTTAGTGACTTTTTTTTTGCTTTAGGTAAGTGAAGAAAATATACCTAACAGTCAAACACCGCATTAAAATTATCGCAAACTATTAGTAAGTAATATGAAACCCGGAAACCCGGTGTTGAATTTTAGTAACTGTACTTTTCAAATTGTTATTTTAATTAATTTTCTAGTTAATACCTATAAATTATGTATTTTATTTAAATCACTTGCTGGTTTTATTTAGGTTAGGTACTTGCATTTTTGAGTAAAGCACTATACAAGCCTTGGCCCATTATGACTCTTCGCTGGTCACGCTATGATTGCCTCGAGCTAGCCTAGCTACGCTCTAGGCCTTCCAGCTTGGCCATCATGCAGCCCTTGCTGTCCTCACTGTAAAGGCCTCGGCCTCCGGCCTCGGCCTTTATCTCAGCTCGTCCATCAAGTGGTGCATGCTGACCGCGCTGTGTCGGCCTGGAGCTGCGCTAGGCTGCGCTGTCGGCCATCATCAGCGCGACCAGCAAAGTAGCCATTATAGGCCGCGGCAGTAATGTACTAGTTTTCTCTGTTTTACATACCCCTTGCCTTGCTGCTACGCGGAGTGCCATCTATCGGATCAGGGGAAAATTAATAATTTAGAAATGCCGGACATAATGACATAATTTAGGAGTTTGGTGATCGGCGTTACAAATGAGTCAATTCCCGAGTTCAATGTTTCGTTTATTTATGAAAGATAAAAAACAGACTTCAAAACCAAACGAAAAAATTGTAAAATAATTTTTCTTTTGGAAGTTGCTTTGTTTTTCTAATAAATATGGCCATAATATAACTTTCCTTACCCTTTTATATAACACCTCTGAAAACCGAATCAAAATCAGTTCAGACAAACGCGAGAAAATCGTGGTTAGACATGCAATCGTCTTTGAAAATCTACAATCCAAGTAAGCAAAAACGGGAAAAGCAAATCTATAGGCAGGCATCGTCACGGGATAGCCATTAGTATTAATATACTACTTAAACCTTCTCCAGTGTAACGAACAGTTTTCTGAAAACCGCATCAAAATCGGTTCAGCCGACCGCGAGATAATCGCGGACACACTGAGAACCTAACTTTTTTTCGTCGCATAAAAAGTGGTTAGGCAAGATAGGTAGAGGGCAGAACCCTTAGCACGAGTTTTCACTATTTTACTTTACAGCGTCTTTCCAGTATTTACAGCGTTTCTTGTATGAAAAAATAGAACGGCGCCTCTGGTGTGCGAAGAAGGAACTTTTCCCCTTGAAAATTGTCGAAGTTCCAGTTCACAGTCAGTCCACACCGAGACGCGACGCGACGCAACGATATTATTTTCGAATTAAAATGCAGCGCGGCGTCGAGATGCGTTGCGAAAGGTGAAGGTGAATCCAGGTGAATCTTTTCGTGTAGGAAATAAGAGTTTCATTTTGAGTAGTTCTATTGAAATGTGAAAAATGGCAGTAAAGAACACTATGGGCGTTTTTCCATTAGCCGGCACCGGCGACGGCGCCGGCGTAGTGCCGGTGATGGGAAGCGAAAATGTATGAATGCCGTGCCGTCGGCGCCGGCGCCGGTAAGTGCGAAACCCGGCACCGGTAGATAGAAGTCAGTCGAATCTGACATGCCATGCCACTCAACTTTACCCGGGTGGAGAAAATAAATGAAGGTATCTACACGCTAAAATAATACCCCTCTTACTGGCGTAGTCAGATAAAACGACACAAGACTAGTCCTAGTGGGAGCACCAGTGTAGTCCGCAAAGCTGTTTACAGGCTGGTATCAGGACAGTCG
Organism: Agrotis segetum; assembly: GCA_036375495.1. Taxonomy (NCBI): domain Eukaryota; kingdom Metazoa; phylum Arthropoda; class Insecta; order Lepidoptera; family Noctuidae; genus Agrotis; species Agrotis segetum. The sequence continues at coordinate 490,112 of JAQSVV010000329.1, read as the reverse complement.
TTTGTGATTTGACTGATGTTTGACTGATTTGTGATAGTAAAAGACATGAGATTATATTAATAATATGATCGTTAAAATCATCAATTGTGCTCCCCGAGTTCATGTTAACCCACGGAATAAAGATTTCATGAATTTAGTAAGGATTATTTACAAAATAGTGAATTCGACTAACGTAAACTTACTAAATTCGAATGTTACAAAAAGAAAAGCATTGAAATCACTAGTGTCAATCTGGTCCGTCACTGTCACTTGTCTTTGTCGTGTCACCAATGTCAAAGTAATTCAATTTCCGGTCTAATGTCTAATTCATTACGTGAACTTTGCTCGTCGCCGGTTGTATTAGTCGCTAATGGCAATAGATCAATAATTGTTTTAATGTATTGAACAAACGATAAAATTGTTATTTATTTACTGTTACAGTTGTAATATTTATAAGCATAATGGCAGAATTTTTGAAAGGTTTATTGTTGTCAGTTTTAACAGAGAAATGTTACGAAGAATACTTCGTGAAATATAACTTTCTTGATGGTAATTTTGATCTAGATATTTTTTTAATGATATAATTATGTGCTTTGTTTGTTGGCTTTCTGGTAAAAGAATGTATGTGTGACATTTCTATACGCTTGGATACAAAGTATCGTACGTAAATATTTAATTATTTTTCAGGACCTTGTTTGACCGCGACGCTAAGCAAGGGTCTCGGGATCGGTATCATAGCCGGCTCCATCCTCGTTAAAGTTCCTCAGATATTGAAGATTCTGAGCAGCAAGAGTGCTGAAGGCATCAATGTTTACGGAGTATACTTGGAATTGTTTGCAATCACAGCCAACTTTGCATACAGTTATGTTATGGGCTTTCCATTTAGGTGAGCGGCTGTGTTTTTTTAATTTTCCGTAATATTGATAAAATAATAATATTTATACTTAGGCAGTCAAGTAAGTGGCTCAGCTTAGCAAAACTTTAAAAACATGATTGACTTGCAGAGATTCAACATTGATAAATAATTAAATAATAAGTAGTATTGCAAAAGAAACACTTCAAAACAGTAGACAAAGAAACATATTTTAATATAGGTACAGACGCCAGCAGGTCAACCTACCCGAAACTGTCAAATTTTCCCAAATGAACATTAACCTTCCACTGTTGTGTTATGGTTCAAAATCTATTAAAGAAATTTGACAAATTGAGGTAGGCTGATGTGCTGGCATCTGTACTATTGAAATTAACATAGATAGAGTGATACTCTTTAGCCCACTTGCATTACAAATTAATTAATGCATTGAGTATGATAAACAGAATAACATTTTACAAAAGTGCTTTTTTTAAATTGACTACTTGGATACTTTAAAAAAACACCTTTGCCATTGCCTAGTGGGACAATGTCCCACTGCTCTGCAGTAACTCATTCATTTCCCTTAACCATCTTATGCCTATGTTTATTATAACATATATATAACATTTCTATTTTGCAGTGCATGGGGTGAAGGTACATTCCTTGCAATACAAACAGCGGTGATAGCAGCCCTGGTGCTTCATTATGGAGGGACAACGGGCAGAGCAGTTATGTTCCTCAGTACTTATGCAGGCATTGTGTCCGCATTAGTCAGCGGGTTCACACCAACGCATATACTGTGGACTATGCAAGCTATCAACGTTCCTATTATTGTTATAGCTAAGGTAATTTATGTTTTGTGACTATGCATTTATGACTCACCATTTTTAGCCTTCAGATTAGTTCTTGGTGTTGCAAGTATGCCTTGAATGGATCCACAATCACCAGGTGGAATTATCCTGTGATTCCCAGAACTGAAAATGTTTATACATATATCTACTGTGAGCATTTTGCCTATAGTCTGAGCAATGAGATAAAACAGTCAAGTATATAACTACAAAGTCAATATAAATTATTATTTGGAATTGTTGTTGAGAAGTTGATAAGCCAAAATAGTGTAGTGTAATATAATCAGCAAAAGTTAAGTGTACAATCAGCAGTGTATGTTTTAAACAGTTGTCCAATGTTGTAACTTTCAATGTGTCTGCACTGCATACAAAATACATTGGTTGCATGTTGCAAACAAGAAAACTGTTTAAAAACTAGTTGCCAGTTTAATTAACTCTTTTGCTCGCTATCACAGAATATACAGGGTGGAATTTTGTAATGCCACCTGGAGGGAAAGTACTCTTAATACTGCAGATAGAAAATTTTACTCAAAGGAAACATTCCTATATTTTTGAATAGAAATCAAACTGCATTCAAAGATTTTCGAAAATTCTCTTCTCCCTCACCCGGGAATCGAACCATGTCACAAGTTACGAGAGCTTTAAGAATTCATGGTTTTCCTTTCATTTAATTTATCATGTTTGTTAGAGAGATTTCATCCTTATAATTAACCCTAACGATCGGTGCAATAAAAGTACAGGGTATAATTTTTTCAGATTTTAGCCGGTTCGATTCCCGGGTGGGAGCAGAGACTTTTCGAAAATCTTTGAATGCAGTTTGCTTTCTATTCAAAAATAAAGGAATGTTTCCTTTGAGTAAACTTTTCTATCTGCAGTATTAAGAGTACTTTCCCTCCAGGTGGCATTACAAAATTCCACCCTGTATAATAGTACCTTGTCGCTATTTTAAAATGAATTTGATAAGGATACATTGTAATTATTGCCCATATAAAATACAAAGAATTTAACTTTAAACTGTTTTTTCAGTCTATTCAAGTTATCACAAACTACAAGAACGGCAGTACTGGACAGTTATCAGCTATTACGTGTTTATTGCTGTTTGGAGGCAGTATAGCAAGAATATTCACATCACTCGTAGAAACGGGAGACTTCATCATCATTGTGACGTACTGCGTATCCACAGTAGCTAACGGCGCCATTGTAGCCCAACTACTCTGGTACTGGAATGTCGTGAAGGGAACACAGACCAAAAATAAGAAAAAGAAAAAACATGCATAATTTATTAAAATAATAGGTAATGTTAATAAACATTTTTACCTCAAATATTGTTTATTTTTAATCTTATACGTGATTGATAAAAACTACTTGCAAGATAATTATTCTTGTCATAACCAGATAGTACCTAAGATAAGTAAAGTAGGTACCTCGTATAAAATCAACGGTCGGTTAAATAACTAGTCAAATATGAAGCAACAAAACTGATGGCTGAAGAGGAGCGGAGAGTTGTAGCAATCTTAGTGGATATAAAATATTTCTCCGTTAATCCGCTCCGCTTCTGTGACAGACAGACCTTATGTCGACTTAACTTCACGCTATTTTCAGTGAGGAGTTGCGCAGATATGGCTTAGTAGTAGGCAGTGTAGTGCAGTAGGTACACTCACATAATAATAATAATTGTACGTACCATGTAACAGTTATAACGCATGAATTTCATTATAAAAGCTGTCTACACACGAACCCGGCGGGCGGTGAAAGCCGCGGCCTGATTTTGCATTGTCCAGTCTCGCAAGCGTAGTCTCGTAGCGTTTATGAAACCCCTAAACAAAGTGTTTCGTTTTTCGACCGAGGAAATTGTGCTTCTGAGAAATTGCATCTTAGATTTTTAACCGACTTCAAAAAAAGGAGGAGGTTCTCAATTCGTCGGAATCTTTTTTTTTAAATTATGTTCCCCGATTTCTCGAAGACGCCTGGACCAATTGGAAAAAATTTCTTTTGTTTGAAAGGGTATACTTTCCAATTGGTCCCATGATCATCAGGTCAGGATCTGATGATGAGATCCCAGGGAAATCGAGGGCAACCTTCAAATTTTATAGGCAGATAGTACCAATTTCATATATTTTCTAAAGCTGTTCAAGTATTTATATTTGATAATCATCATCTCAGGTGGATGAGCTGATGATGGAAGGTACAACTCCTTAACAGTAAGGAGTAGGCGTCGATTGATTTAGTTTGTGTTCGCATATCTCTGGAACTACCAGTCCGATTTAAGAAGTAATTAAATTTTTTGTTGTACTAGGTATCATTAAACTTAGGGAATACTGCAAGTTCCATCAAAATCGGTTCAGTAGTTTTTGAGATATGGAATTTTATTATCTTATTGTGTACACGAGCGATGTAATTACCGGTGCCGCTAGTATTATATTCTTTGCCGGCTCGAAGGATTACAAAATTCTAGTGCTCAAGTAAGAGAATGATGTTCTTGACAAGAATTCGGGTTTAATATTTAAACTAAAAGAGCAAAAAAAAAACTTTTTCAAAAAAAAATGTAACCGCCTTCAAAAACAACCACAAAAAAGTATAATGTACAAAATAACTTTTCTTTCGGAAGTCGGATCCGAAAACCGAGTTCCGAAAGAAAAGTTATTTTGTACATTATTTTATACTTTTTTGTGGTTGTTTTTGAAGGCGGTTAGGTACATTTTTTTATGTAGCTGTTCTGTCTGCCTATGAGAAAAAAGCGTTTTTGTTGGTGTTTTCGGACAGATAGTTATTAAAGAAAAAACAACAGATTATTTACATCAAAAGTCACTTTATTGAATTAGTATCACCAATCACAAATTCAAGGAATAACATAGTAGCGAATGACTTACTCTATCCTGTTCCACGTGTTTGGAATGATCTGTTTACCGATTGGAAATTGTTTTTACAATTCCGAAATGATGTCAATCATTATTTTTGTGGCGTTTGAATAGCAAAGTATTAACTAAGCAGTATTCCAGAGGAAAACATAAATGCGAAATTGGTTTTCTAATCTATGTAGACCATTATTCATTCACAAAAAAAAAAGAAAATTCATTCATATTGTACTCTAAGGCTATATTTACAGCTAATTATATCTTGAATATATTTTGTAATACGAAAACCGACCGTGGATAACTGATTTTTCGACCTGTACTTAAATTATTTGATTGTAAGTAATTAAATCGTTAACATTATCAGTTGATACACAGTCAAAATGTACGTTTATAGTGGTGTGTAGCACCTAAACAAAACTTATGACTCTAACCGTAAACCTAGCACTCAGTGGCAATTCCAAACACTTGTGATTTATTCTTTGGGGGCGGGGGCTGGTTCAGTGGGTGGTTTTTCTTCAGGGTGGGTGTTTCTTTCAGGCTCGTTACCATCTGCCCACTTGCCGTCGTATTCTTTCCTATCAACGAATCTTTCTTCTTCATATTCTCCCTCGCTACGATGACTATCGCGCTCAGAGTAACGGGAGTAACTGTAAAAAGAGACATAATTTTAAGTTTTTTGTATATTTTTTTTTTTGAGTCAATCAAGCTCTGTGTGAATGTGGTATTCAAGTTATTAGAAAACTGACCTGTCCCTGTCTTTGTCACGTCTTTCTGGGCTGTATGACCTGGACCTGCGTGGTCTTTCAGGGCTTCGTGATCTTGAGTAGCGACCGCCTCCTCTGCGATCTCTGAAGTCACGGAAACCACCTCCTCTGTGGAATGAACAAGTAAATTAACATTAATGTTTGTACGTTTTATGGTATTCCAATGTCGTGTGATGGAGAAATGGAGCCTACATTTCAAACCTATGAATTGAATGCTTTCTGCTTACAATTATAGCAGCAATCGTTGCTGCTGCGCATTGCTAATATTTATTTCAGAAAATCCTTTTTTTCAAGCCAGAACCATTAGGTACATGGGTTGGATAATTTCGGAGATTATGTACAAACATCGCCATATGTGATTATTACTAAGATAAGTTATGCAATGTATAAATAGTTTTACCTGAACGGCCTGCCTCGTCCGCCGCCTCCCCGGCGCGGCCGGAAGGGTCGTCCACCTCTTGACCGGTTGTCGCGCCACTCCTGCTGCTGGAAGCGACGTCCGTCGTCCCGCCGGAAGTCCCCGCCGCCGCGTCCTCGACCGCGCTGTCCGCCGCCATTGTAAGTGTGGAAGCGAGGACGGTAGTAGGTGCCGCGCTCGTATCCTCCTCGCCCGCGCCAATTTCCACGCCGCACAAAACGACGGAATCTAAAGTGTGGGTATCGTTAACATTGTGCTAGATTTGTAAAATTTGATAATGATGAACGTTCAAAGCCTTTGTTTAGTTTCATGCTAGATAGAGGGTATCTATACTACAAAAAGATACATAGGGTCTATCTACAGTCAGTCTATTTACACTGAAAAATACTATAGCATCATACATGACAATAGCATATTTTTACAGCTCAATCTTCATGCGGAATTGCTAAGTAAAGAAAATAATAGGGGGGAGGGGAGAAATAAACACACAGCAGCCAAAAATACCTTGAGCCAGACCGTGATCGTGATCTGCTGCGCGAGTAGTAGGAGCGGCTTGCATCGGAGCGTGAGCGGGAGCGGGGCGAGCCCGAGCGACGTCTGCGCGACGCTACCGATCCGCTGGCGCTTGAGGCCGAGCGGGAGCGGGAGCGGGACCGTGACCGGTACTTGCGTGGACGCGACCTACGACGAATGAAGCGTTAACAGATGTTAATGTATTTTAGGCAGCCTTCAAATCCATAATCTTGTAAGTCCAGTTGTCTGTTCTTGAGGCTTGTTAATTTATCATGTCTCTACAGGATTCAGCATATTTAAAATGTAGTTCTAATTAGTATTGTAAATAATTCTGCTCCCATTGTTGGTTATAAGCGTGTTCTACGCTCTTGCATGAAATGTTAGACTATGAACAAAAGTGTTGGAGTACCAACCTGCTCCTAGACCGTTTTGATCTCCTGTCATCGTCAGAGGAGTTGGATGAATGTCTCCTTGGCGAGGGCGGTGAGCGAGGTCGGCGTCCTGACGGGGAAGGTGGCTTGATGCGCGTCACGAACTGTTCTGGTCGACCATCGCCTACTGACACTGGAGTCTCTCCCTCTTGCGCCAAACGGAATGAACCGAATTTATCAAGGACAATATTGCCTTTACGAACCTGGAAATATAAAATGGATGATATGAGAAGAGAAATGACACTATAATAAAAATAAGTCGGGTTTTCCTTCCTGACGCTATAAGTCCAGAACGCACGAACCAATTTCCACGATTTTGCATTCGTTGGAAAGGTCTTAGGCTCCGTGAGGTTTATAGTAAAGAAAATTCAGGAAAAACTGGTGGCGAAACGGAGTACGGAGTACCGGATTTGCTAGTGACATTATAACATTGGATTCTTCTATGTGAGTGTCATGCATTTTCGCTTTATCATCGGCTTCGTTTTGATTTTTACGCCACAGATACGTAAAATGTCAAACACGCATATTGTCAGATCGACTGACGACTGCTCTTCATTCCGTCACTGCCTCTTTCTCTTGCTTCCACGCATATGACACATCCTTCCAATACTTTCCAAATCGCACAATATACATCTAGTAATTCATAATCAAACCATTGTTTTAAACGATGATATAGCGACCACATAAATATTAGAACATATTGTTACACTTACTGGGTGCGAGGGTTCAGTGCCGGGCGGGTCGGGCTCGCGCTTGTTCGGCGGCGGCGCGGACGGCAGCGGCGGCGGCTCCTTCATGGCCATCGCTCGCCGTACTGACACGTTCTTGTCACCACTTGATGGTGACGGCTGTGCACAAGAGAATTAGTTAAAACTTAAAACATTAAAGAGGACACTAAATATTAATCATAATAAAAGGTCAGACTCTCTGTTGAAATTTAATAGGTGTGTCATATATCTTCTATTGAACTATGCATACAAATAAAAATTAATGGTTAAATGTGTTGCAAAGCGCGCGTCTGGACAAATGCGGATCCAGACGCAAAGCTCAGCAGATGTAGCTAGCGGCAAAATGGCTGCTGCCATCATTTTGCTTTGTTTACATTACTGCAATTTTTTTTCTGTGAGATTTTCTTTAAACAGGTGCGAATACATAGTTTTTATAAGCAGTTTTCATTTTAATTACATAGTCTTGATGAATGCATTGCATTTATTAATTAATAAATTGTTAAGATTGTAGGGTAGACTTGGCCTAGTTCAGTACTATGAGTGGCTGCGCCTATTTACTGAATAACAGGATAGGAAATGAATTGACAGCCTTCAATGGCCATTTAGCCGATGCGCCACCTCTTTTTTTCTTCCTGCTATTATCCCATTCTACTTGGGGCGCAACACGTTTTCTTCTTCCATTCTCTTTTTCGTTTATGTAAAGAAAAGAAAAGATGGATGGATTGTCTAAGGAATGATCCTTAGACAATCCATCCATCTTTTCTTTGGCCTTCCTCTCCATCCATCAACATTCATACTCATCACTCTCTTCGTTACATGGGTGTCATCCCTCCTCATTACTATTCAGCTGATTACGTCATTTTCAATATTGTCAGACCCCAGTCAATGCCAAGCCTATAATAATAAAGCTAAATAAGCCTACCTTAGTATTATCTTGTGAATCATCTGAGCTGTCTTCAAATGCATAATGTTCTTTATATCCTTTGGGTACTGGAGTTTCCTTCTTCTTGACCCTGTTGAAGATAGACACGAAATATTAATAAAAATGAAAACTGTGCTTCCTTTATTTAATTTCGCATTGGCAAATTAAGACTTCACTAGTGACAAAGGTTTTTAAATTATAACTGTGATAATTTTAACATGATCTATCTCAAAAATGGTCTTGCAATAGATTATTGCTGCTAAGACAAGTGTTAACAAACACAAAAAAAAACTGCTAATATCCCGCGCTAATTGTATGAGTCAAATAGAAAAAAAAAGGATTTGCAGCTTATCTATTTAAAAAATAATTATTTAAATAAAATTTTGAACAATAATACTTATTTCTAAGAGGATACCAAGAAACTTTTAGATTGTGAGTAGTTAGTGAAGGAGCCTGCGCTATATCACGCGTGTCCCGCTCCGCTAGTCACGCGTGAGCTAGGGCCGGCGGCACGTACGTGTCTTTGACCGCGCTCATGGACATCTTCCACTTGGGCTTCTCGAGCGGCGGCGGCGGCGCCTGGTCTATGGGACTGAGCGAGCCGCGCCCGTCGCGCTTGTGCAGCACCTCCTTCTCGACCATTACGTGGTACGCGCTCAGCTTTGACTCCAACTCCTCGAGCCCGTGCATATCGTCTAGCATCCTGATAAATACGTACACATTTTAAATAAGTAAGTGTTCTTATGGACACATTTATTGGCACAAATACAACACATAATTTTGCGGGTTGTTTTTTTTTTACAAAAGAGATAATTTTACAGTTAGTAAATCGGTATTTAACTAGACGTGTGTCTAACATTTATTGCGCACGATATATTTACAAGCAAATAAAATTGTATTATTTTTTATTTTGTAACGCATTCACGGTTAGAGCACACGAAGCTTATTTTTCGTTTGGCAAATAACACGTCGGGCGATTAATAATAGCTATGTTAAAACTTAACTTTAAATCGACTACATTTAAGAATAGCTCCTAGTGGAGTCTATCTTTTTAGCTTAGTTTACGATGTTTGATTTAATAGACATTCTACATTTGACTTATACAATTAGCGGCGGAATTAAACTATTTAATATTTGCAGTCTTATATTACAAGTGTGTGGGTTAATTGTGACTTCTTACCTCTTATCGTGCTTTCTATCGTAGTCTCCGTCCGAACTGAGGTCTCGCTTCTTGCCTTTCAGCTCTTTCCTGTAACAACAATTAATTATGTTTAGTGACACAAGTAATACAGAATTGTATGCTTATTGAGCCGCCTCTGGGGATTCTAAAAGCCTTTGATATGGCTTTAGAATAATATAAATCTGTCTCACAATGTTTTCTTCACTGATGTTGAAGATAAACTTGTCAGTAAATAATTGTGATTGTATTGCAAAAGATAACCACGTTTTTTATACGCGCCGTCGACACGCGTTTTTATGAAACAGAGCAGTTTGTTGTCGTTTGTATTGCGTAAACGCGCGGCACCAGTGCGTCTGTATCGATACAAACGCGCCGCACAAACACTTTCACAACTGAGTACAGTAATTTTTAGATAACTTGTGCAATAAGTCCCTCCACCGCTTCTATCTATCTTCTGTATTATAAAAATGGATCGCAAAATGTGTTGCCAAGCTCATAACTCGAAAACTGATGGAACAATTCGGCTACTTCTTTTTGTTGTGTTTGTAAGGGTGCTTGAACACGGCGCATGCTACTCGCGCAAGTAAACGTACGGGCTTGCAGTTTACTCGCGCGAGTAACATGCGCAAGCTACTTGATCAAGCTACCCGCGGGATGAGTTTACACGTTGAGGCACTTGTACGGGTTACATGCGCCGTGTACAAGCACCCTAACCATCAGTGCCAGGTTTTAGAGGATGAAAATCATCATAGCCGAAGCCGAACCGGGACGGTCTGCTAGTTCTAAATGTAATTAACAGGTAACATACCTAATAGCATCTCTAAGTTTCTTGTCTCCGATGCTTTCCAAGTCTCGTAAGTTGTAATCGTTGTTGGCAGCTGCTCGCGCTATTTTAGCCTTCCTCTTCTCCTCTCGTTCCTGTTCCTTACGCTTCCTCTTTGATTCCTTCTTCTTTTTCCTATAGAAATAAATTAAACATGATTAAATTTAGCTATCCGAATGGGCAAAAATCAGGTGACATGTGTTAAACAAGCTATCTGAATTGCTCACCAATTTCAATGAAATTTGAAGGTAGGATAGCTTTGAAACAATTTACCATATTCTCGGATATCTGACATTTTGGGATTTGGAAATTTTGAGAACTGCACATTTTGCCCCTGTACCGTAATATAGAGTCCATTCACACGCAAATAATATTTGAAATTAAATTATGTCATTGTAAGCATTGCAGAAGCAGATTTTATCTGTAAACAGATTACATCTGTGTTATATCTAGGAGGTTCCCGATAATTTGAAATAATTGTCACTGCATCACAGTTGGAATTTGTGCTAAACAACAAGATAAAAAACCCGACTGCGTTAAAAAAACTAAAAAGAAAGAAACAAGCCCAGTAGATAAGAATTCACTCATTCACACTCACACTCGGGGCCCATTCAAATTATACCAATCAAAATATCTTCCCAACGGGCCCCGACTGTGAGTGTGAATGAGTGAATTTTTATCTACTGGGCTTGTTTCTTTCTTTTTAGTTTTTTTAACGCAGTCGGGTTTTTTGTTTTTCGTTAATTTTTTTTTTTATTTCATACTTTTTAGTTACTGTTCAGAGAAGTTTTTTTTGCTAAACAACTTTAAATCGTTATATATCCTAAACTATTATTTAAATTGAAAAATGATAAAGGGAACCTAAAGATGATTTTAAAATACCTATTCAACGATACCCCACATGACATAGTTCATCGACATTTTTTTTTTCATTTTGACAATATGGCGTCTGGTTGTCGCTGTGGTGAATTTTGATTACTTTCATGTCTTTAGTGACACTCGCAAGGTTAAGACGAATCGATTGACGTAAAAATTATCAAAATCGGCCTACGCATTTGGTCTCTAGAACGCCACATAGAAACAAACATACATACATACATACATAGACTGATAAACACATTACCCTCCTTTGCGTCGCGCAGTCGGGTAAAAATAAAAGTACATGATCTTTCAGTCCACACTACAACTACTTCTGCTAAACAGAACAGTTCGGTCGCGGAACTTATCTCATTACCGTGACCCCGGAACATAAAGAGCTATTGAAGGACGCCGTAGATTTTAGTCAGTACGAGTCTGACAGTCCCGCCTTGCGCTGGGTGGGAGGACTCGTTTAATGGTTTTAAATTGATTTACACAAGCTAAAAAAACAGAACAGTTCAGTGGAAGGTACTGACTTGTCTTTCTTCTTCTTTTTCTTCTTGTCACGGTCAGCGCCGGGCTGAGGCTGCTGGCCAAGCTCCTGCATCTTACGGTTACGCTTGTACTGAGCAGTCTCCTCCAAGAAGTTGCGCACTTTGTCTTCGTAGTCAGAGTCTTCTTTGGTCATCTCTAAGAACTTGCGCACCTGAGAAAGAGAAATTAGTTTCGATTAGCATTGGTACTAGTGATGTGGAGAGGTCACATTTGGTATATAAAAAGGTCAATTCATAAGATAAATGTTGTATAAAACACTAGCTTTTTGCCACCGGCTTCGCCCTCTCACCCTCTCATTGCCTTTGTCACTCGGACCAAAGCAGCTTTCAACTGAAATTACATTGATCAATGTAATTTTGTGTTATTTCAACCACTGCTGGTCTAAAGGATCTCCCTTCACAGAAAAGTCACGAGTCAAACTCTTTATTCTAACTATAATGTAGGAGTTCTATAACAGACTTGGGGCAAACTTCCAAAAAGTAAAATACCTTCAGTTCATAGTCAATATCCGCCTGAGACCTCTGTGGCTCCGGGTTGACTTCCTCCACGGGCGGCGGCGGCGGCTGGTAGCCGTACGGGTGATTGAACTGAGAGTTGTGTGTCCGAGAGCCTGCCTCGGGAGCACCCAACATCTCCATACGTTTGCTGAGCGGCGACAGAGAGCGTTGACGCTTGTTGTTAGGCTGAGATCGGCGCTTCTTCTTGCGATTAGGACCCTCAGAATCTATTCATAGAGAAACAGGCGATATTTTTAATACTGAACAATTAAATCTTAATCTAGATCATGCATAGCGTTCTTGTTGTCTCTCTTTATCTATAGTATAAGACCATAGATATTAGAGGAGACAATAAGCATTATAGATAAATTATATTATAGGTTAGAAGGCCTAAAATACGCAGGAAGAAGTATTTACACAAAGACAGTAAATTTGTAATTATGTAGAACTAAATATGAAGTAGACTTAGCTTTGATACAAATGCATTGTATGAGTCTGTTGAGCTGTTACAAATTGAGGTTGTATGGAAAGCAGAAACATTCTTTCACAGAAGCGTTTGTCCTGCTTTTCCATAAAACAGGAAATAAATATCAGAATCGCTCGGCAGTTGGAATTCAAGTGGGTTGATTTATAGAATGATAAGAGTCATTACCGCTAGTATCACTTGATGACGAAGACGATTCTGACGATGAACTTGAGCTCGACGAGTCACTGGACGACGACGAGGAGCTGCTCGACCGCTTCTTCTTACCCTTGCCGCGCTTCTTTTTCTTCTTCTTATCCTTCTTCTCAGTCAAATTCAACAGCTGCTTCAATGTCTCTTTCATCTCATACGACTTAGCTCCCGTTAAACCAGGCAGTAGCAACTCTGCCGGCTCAATCAAAGGTTTCGTCGTCGACGTTTTACTCTTCAAGAAGTCCAGAGAGTTCTGCGCCTCCTCATGGAAAGGAATAATCGCTAAACAATCCTCGTATGCTTTCTGCGCTTCAGTGATCTTGTTCTCGTCCTCATAACTTCTACCTAACGCAACTAATGTTTCCCCTAAATACTTCCTTGCGTTGGCGTGGTTAGGATTTAGTTTCAAAGAGGTCTCAAAATCTTCAATGGCTTTTTTAAATGTTCCGCTATTAGCGTATAGTGCCCCTCTTGCAACTAATCCTTCGACGTTCCTGGGGTCGATGCTTAGCGCCTTATTGAGGCACTGGAAGGCCTCAGAATGGCGCCCGGCCTTGAAATGTTCAATTCCTTCAGCGACTGAGCGGAACGCCCACTTGCTGGCTTGCGCTTGACGAAGCTCATCTGCATATTCCGTTGCTGTAAATCCTCCCCTGGTAGAAATGGAATAGATTATAAACATCGTTTTATTATGATAAACACTTTGAACTAGTAAAGGTAAATATTATGTACCTTAATGATGAAAAGTTGGTGCAGTGCATGTTGGAGATTCCAAGAAGTTCAGAAAGAAATTGGACGCAGTTGGGGTTATTGAAGCCCGGGCTCTTCTCCAATATTGCTTCATAGCTCTCACCCTTCATATCCACAGTTTTCCTGGAGGAAATAATACCAGATGAATAATGTGAAAAGTTGTAAAAATAATTAATTTTCCTCTGATAATGGAGTATTTTCACTGAGATGAGAATAACATCTTCAAAAGAAGGTATTTATTTAGTTTCAAGCATTTAATTCCTAAGTGTTTGCTTAGTGTCACACATACGTTTATCCTCACCTGTTCCAATGGAGCTGTTCAAAAAATGTTATGTTACTTGTATTTTATTTCTTTCACACATAAATATAACATCATAGATTAGGTGATGCCGCCTTGACAATGTGACATTAATATTACCGGGACGTTCGCTAAGGTCACGGTATAACTCGGTAGGTGTGACACGTGTCTTGAGATCCTCGCTATACCTAGAAAAGAACACCCTAAAATAATAGAGGGATGGTATGTCCACAGCCATGGACGATACATCAGATACAACGATGTCAACTGCCACGCTATCTTGTTAACTATTGAGTCATCTCGGAGCCTCACATCAGCTAAATCGATAATCGCCGGGAGCAAGTTCCATTGATTATAATATAAAAACTCCAACATCCAATAAATGCTCATTATAAAAGTCCAATCAATACGTCTCAGATAATGCTGGAATGTTAAACATTAGCTTTAATACAGAATGTCATTTTTCCTTTATAGATATCACAAGATTGAAGTGACCCTAGAATAGTATTTGTACTGACCTTATCCAGTTTTTTGTGAAAAATAAAAGATGTGTAAACAATTTTTACATTTTGATAAAATCCTCAACATATTTGTGCAGGAATCTCGTTGAAATAAATATCATAAAAACATCTTTCAAGAATCCCAAGGTTTGTTTGCATCAGATTAAACTTTGAACATTATCATGCAATCATTTTCACAAGTTGGTGAACAGTGTGATTTTGTACTGAAAAGTGATCATAAACCAGTGAAAACATACATCCAACACTCCTTCTGTTACACTTACATATACCTACCAGTGTTACATATTTTAAATAGCGGTGTGAAACCAACCACATGTTGTTAATCATATAAGCATCAAAAAACCAGAGGTATTCTATTATGCATTTTCTTCCATACATTTGCCGCGTCAATTTATGTGCGATTGATGTTCCAATTTTCTTGAATTTTCATTAGTTTTATTTATTCCTTTAGCAATTCAATATCTACTCCTTCCACATTTTCTAACAATAAAGTCTCTTCAATCAAGTCCATAATATTCTTCCTCAATTGTGTGAGAAGATCTTCAAGTTATCCTTCTATTCAAATAAAAAAAAATACCACTGTTTTCGTAGTCTCGAGAAACGACTTTACTACAAATAAATACATGAAAAACAACACTATTTTTGTGTAAAGCAAAACCTGTAAAAGTGTAGGGACAATGTGGTTACTCAGAAATGTGTTATTGAGTTAGTACATACTTGTAGACGAGTGGGAAGTCGTCGGTGCTGAGGAGGCCTAACGGCGGCTTAGGCGGAGGGTCATCAGGGCCTCGCGTCACTCCCTTCATGCCGCACACCATTTTGTCAGTGTCGGGGATAACTTCAATCACTTCACAGCATACAGTATCATTCATCAGGTAGTTTCTTGACACGTTTTTCTTGTCCACAGCAGGTATGATATTTGTTACTGGTAAAAATGCCTGAAGAACAAAACAGTCATTCAAATATATGAAGGGTTATATCTATTTATATACTTCTATAATAAAGCTGAAGATTTTGTTTGGTTGAACACGCTAATCCCAGGAACTACTGGTTCAAATTGAAAAACATTTTGTGGTTAATAGTCTATTTATCGAGGAAGGCATATCTATAGGATACAACCAAAGGAGGCCAAGCAGCAGTGTTGAAACAGCAAGGAACGGCTAGTATTTTATATGATTATGCTAGCTGTAGTCTATAATTTGATGCATATTCTTCATCAGCTTTTGTTTAAAATTCATGAAAATAGCTGCTATTATACATACTCTGTTTATAATGTATGAACCATGAACAATAGCAGCAATTGGCCCTGAGTAATAATTAATTTTGCTTACAAGTTGTAAATATGCACATAAGAATTACAAAGGCGACCAATTGAGAATGAATAAATAATGAAACAACTTGGGTCCAACACTGACCCCAAATGAGTCAATAACATACTTGAATTTCTATTTGTGAATATGTGTAGGTGGTAGCTTTCATCATAGTCATGTGCTTATATGGGCTGTCCACTTCATATGCTAGTATTTCTAGTTCCAAGTAAAATATTGTTTCACAATGTTGTGCAATACCTTCACATTGATGTCAGCCACATATCTTGAGGTTGGTCCTGCAGTGCACAGCACCTTCAGCATCATACCAGATGCTGTTCTGTTGATGACTGCTCCTATAATAAGCTCTCCTGTCTTCACATTCTGAAAAAAAAAAAGGATTACTTGAAAATGTATGCTACAAAATAAAATGGTAACCCTGTCATGGCTGTCTGCCTGACTGAAGATAAGTTCAGAAAATACTGAACAGATTTCCAAACTTTTCACTCATTTCAGATTTTGATTTTCCCTTCAGATTTTCAAAGTTGTCAAGGTTTAGATGTTCATTTTATCAATTTTTATCCGGGGTAGAATGCTAGTGTCCTTTAATTTTGTGCAGCCTTTATTAGATTTTTAACTTATTATCCAGGTAAATAAATTCTAAAATTCTAACTATAATTTTACAATTCTGAATTAATCAATATGAAGTGATGGTGGTGGCTTTTTTCCATGAAGTCATTTTATTATGCCAATGGCACTTACAAGTGGAAATGTGGAACAAAAACATTCTTAACATTCATTATGAATAAAGAAATGTAGACTCCTTGTTTTATGTAAATTAATGTTTTAATTAAAATTTGTTATCAAGTTGTTGATTCAAGTGATGTTTAACTTGTTATCTTTATTGTTTTTTAGAGAATTTTTCAGCTATTGTGTTAACTTTGTCCTTGATATGAGAAAGTCATGCATTTAAAGTCACCAGACCACAAATACATTGATTAACTCAATAAAATCAATTATGCTGCAGTAGTTAAACTTTTGCAACAGAGAAACATGAAGACAATGTTTTGATTTGTTTATATCAGGATTTTTTAGTCCCACAGAATATTGCTCAATACTCCAGCATTACTTAAAACTAGATTCAAGCCATTTGATTGGTTAAAACTAAGTCTTAAGTAATGCTTGAGATTTGAGGGACATTCTGTTATATTATACAGAACAAAGTATGCTAGTTTTTGATTTATTTGGCATCTCCCAGTATTTCAATTATGCCATATTGAACACATGACAGTTAATAAAAAATGATGGTAAATGTAATTACTTACATCAAAGAAATGTCGGAGTCTTGCTGACTTGTCCACATTCAAGAATGTTTCAAATGGTGGCATCAAAGCATATAAATCTGAAACAAAGGTAATTGTTTTAAACATATTCTTTTGAAGCAGTTAGGTAAGAATGGTTCAGAGTTGAATTCTTCTATTGTTTCAGTAAATTTGTATTTGTAATAGGAAGGATAAAGTTAAAAAAAAAAGGGATAAATTGATGAAAAAAGCTTTTCGTGGGATATTATGTGGAGAGTATTATCTGCTCTAGACACAAAGAAAATAGTTTTATGTAAGATAGGAATTAAAAATAGGTATTTGTTATCACCGGCCTCGGACAACAAAACCATAAATCAACAGTAGGCAACCAGTATTTGGTTTGCAGTCAGTTGCTATGGCAACCCATGAAACTTCAAGGCCTAGCAACAAATAATGTGATGAAAAAACTCACTGTCTTCCGGGGTAGGCGCGTCAGCTCCAAGACTAGATGATGACGGAGTCTCTTCCATGATTGAGGTGTCAAACAAAGCATTGGCCTCTTTAGCAATGAACTGATGCAGTTTCAACCGCTTCCCACGGTCCTGGAACGTCAAGTGCTTGTGCCTTGACTGATATACAGCGAAATCCAGACCACCCACGCCAATTTTAGATAAATCGTCCTCTCCTCTCTCAGCTTCCCACGTTTTTTGTAACTGTTGGCCATGGTAGTTGATGGACTGCGCCACTAAGGACGCATCCAGAGATGGGTCCATATTGCAGTTCTACAACAAAAAATAATACAAGTTACGGACGTTATTTGGAACCCAAAAATTTCAATAAATTCAATGAAAGTGAGAGTTAAAAATGCCGATTGACGACGCCATTTTGGTAAAATTTAACTGCAGGAATAAAACAATATTTACAATATTATTATCAATATTATCTCTGTAAAATTCATACTAACCTTTAAGAATCAATATTAAGTTGTATTTTTCACACAATGCCACGAAAAAATATAATTATTTTTAGAGAAAACACCACACCAACCATCACACTTTTCCAGTGAAATGGCGACGAATGAAAAATTGAATGAATCGAACGAATGAATGAGTGATTTGAAATTTCAATGAGATAAAGAACGGGTCCGATTATGAATAAAAATTATTGCACTTGGAACCTGGGCTTTTGTCATAAATAAAACATACAACGATTAACATTATAATGCTGCAACAATTAAAAATACAGTTTGTTTCACTGTATGTTTACATGAATGAATTAACCATAATTCGGTAAAAACTACGCATCGTCATGGAGTCATGTTCAGCCTATACTGTTCCCATTGCTGGAATTCAGGCCTCCTCTTGTAATGAATCTGGGGGCACGGTAGTGCCCCCGCCAAGACGAGCCAAGCGAAGCGTAAGGGCACTACATACCTTTCTCGAAGTGTTGCGTGATTTTTTTGAACCCTCGAGTTTCCGATGTATGTACCAGATAGTTGATATTCACAGGATAGAATAACAATAATGCTTTACATTTTATTGCTATCTAAAATACACGGATTTCGTCACTGACACACTGATGATCATCAACATGGACCTAAAAAACCATGATCATCAAAATGTTTGGCTACTTCCTGAAGTGCTAGAGAGCTGAAATTCGGTATGTAATCTAAGTTTAGTATACAACCAATAAAAAAAAATCATAAACCTGAATCTTTCGGCCGTCGTCGGAAGTTTTAATGAGACCTTAAAATATTGGGAAACCTACTTCCTGAAGTGCTAGAAAGCCGTTTGGTATAAGCACAGATATATAATACAAAAAAAAACATCGCCCATCCCCCCATGCCCTAAAATAGGGATCCCTTCTATTCGCATAATGTTCTTTGTCCTAATATACTTCGGCATAACGATTTTGGCACAATTTGTTTAGGCATAATAATACTTCAGCATAATTTTTTTAGGCATACATCTTACATTCGCATAATCATCTTAAAGACTAATTTGTTTCGGCATAAATTTGATTCGCATAACGTTAGTAGGCCTAATGACTATTAGCATAACGTTAGTAGCCCTAATGAGTATTAGCATAACGTTAATAGGCCTAATGACTATTAGCATAACGTTAGTACGCCTAATGACTATTAGCATAATATTATTTAGGCATACAATTAATACTTTCTAAATTAATACGTTTCTGTAACGATTAAATAATATGTTAATTAAAAATTGAATATGATGTGCAACAAAAGTTAGTGACAGAACCGAATTGCTGCAAAACCGACTCCACGTAGTCTTGTTTGTCCTACCCCTAGAGTGTAATTTAAAATCGCGTAGGCGCGTAGGAGCGAGGCGGCCCGCGGGCTGAGGAGCAGGCGGCTGCGAGCACACCGCCGCGGCTGAGGCTGGCCGGCGAAGCCGGCCAACAAGCCGAAGCTGCGGTGGTGAGCGAATGCCGTCTGCGACGATTAGCACGCGTGGGGCCGCCGGAGGCCCGCAGCGCCGGAGCCATGACAGAAAACCTTGCCTGCTGCATGTTGCATGCTCGCTTGAATGCTGCATGCTGCATGCTTGCTTGTTTGCTGCATGCTTGCTTGCATGCTGTATGCCTTTATAAGTAATGTTTTAATATCATTATGCGTAAATAAATTTATGCTTTAGGATATTATGCTTAAAAAAGTTATGCTTTAGAACTTTATGCTTAGTAAATTTATGCTTTAAGATATTATGCTTAAAAAAGTTATGCTTTAGAACTTTATGCTTAATAAATTTATGCTTTAGAATATTATGCTTAATCATTATTATGCTTAGAGAAATTATGCTTAAAAAATTATGCGTAAGATATTATGCGTAATTATATTATGTGAAAATATAATTATGCCAAACAAAATTATGCTAAGTTATATTAGGTCTTAAAATTTTATGCAAATGGATAGGGAACCCCTAAAATAATGTAACTTCTTTATAAATCCAATATGGCGGACTATCTAAGATGGCGGAGATAGTTATTTTGAATGCACTTGTACAAGGATACCAAATGCAAGGGCTCGTTGAGAGCAACTCGAAGAATAATGTGACGTCATTCTAAATCCAAGATGGCGGAATACTTACTTTTAATGCACTTCTAAAATATGGATACCAAATGCAAGGGCTCGTTGAGAGCAACTCGTAAAATAATGTGACGTCTTTATAAATCCAATCCAATACGGCGGACCATGTAAGATGGCGGAATAGTTATTTTAATGCACTTCTACAATATAGGTATCAAATGAAAGGGCTCGTTGAGAGCAACACGAAAAAGAGTGTGACGTCATTCTAAATCCAATATAATACTAATATACAAAAACTCAGCAACAAAATATTTGGATCACCTCCACGGCGGTACCTAGCGAAACGGCGAAGCCATACATTTTTACTGATTAGGTATGTGAATATTAGTTATGTAGATTCAGAAGCTTGGCTTTACAAAAGTACTGATATTTTTTTCACAGAGCAAACCTTATGCGATCGTCTTGTCTTCATTTTACATACGTGGGATAAAATTTTTGAAAAATTAACTATGAAGCCGGGCGAATTTCTTCGATGACCACCGGAACGCGTTCACATTTTAACTGGCCGTTTGCGTTAATTCATATTTAAGCAATCACGAGCCATGAAAAGAACTTATTTCGGGTATGAGTAATTCCACAATGAAAAAACCGGCCAAGTGCGCGTCGGGCCACGCACAGTGTAGGGTTCCGTAGTTGCCCATCAAAATACTTATGCGAACTAACTAAACTGATTCGCTGAATTTAATTTTAAAAAGAAGAATTTTCAAAATCGGTCCAGGAGTCTTTGAGAAATCGGGGAAAATACATAAGAAAAAAGATTACAACGAATTTAGAACCTCCTCCTTTTTTTGAATTTAGTTAAAAATAGTTGACGATACAAACCTACCTATCCCCAAAAACATACTTATATAAGCTGTAAAAATAAAGTTGACAAACTTACATTTGCAGTTGTCTCCGATACATTTTGTTTAAGAAAATATGATATCAAGTACATTTTATAAGTTGGTCGACTATTACTCGTAAAGTTGTAAAGCCTACTTAGTCATGATAATTTTCTTTTAAATTTCGTTATATGTACTACTATTGTGAATTTTTTCACACCCCCAAACCACCACCGTTTAGCTGGTAGAGGGGGGGGGGACACTCGAATCGAGCAAAATTTAGCACTTTAAAGCTTAATATTTCACAAACTATTTTTTTTATCAAAAAATTGTTAATGGAAACTATCATTATTTTTTAAAGGCCTATTTAATGATACCCCACACTAAGGGGTACACGAGAAAAAAAAATCCTCACTTTACGTGTAAGTACTGGAGGTACCCTAAAAAAAAATATTTTTCGAGATTTTATTTTACCATTTTTTAGGCACAACAAATCTGTATATTTACACCAAATTACAGCTCTCTAGTACTGTGCGTCTCTGAGCTAAACTGCGGACAGACGGACGGACGGACGGACGGACGGACATGGCGAAACTATAAGGGTTCCTTGTTGACTACGGAACCCTAAAAACGCCAAACGGTTAAATAAATATAGTTCAGTGCAAATGAACTGTATTCTTTATTGACTTAAAAAACAACCTACCAAATAACTCTTCTTTCGGAAGTCGATGGCCTTAAAGTCAATGAAATAAGAAAACAAAGCCACCGACTTCCGAAATCAAAGTTATTGGGTGGGTTATTTAATATTTTACCCTTTTAGGGTTTCCGTAGCCAAATGGCCAAAAACGAAACCCATAGGTTTTCATGTCTGTCAGTCTGCCCGTCCGTCCGTATGTCACAACCACTTTTTTAGAAAGTATGAATAAGAGCTATCCTGTTAAATAATATCCCGTTGAATTTAATAGCATACTATTCAGATAGCCCATACTTATAGATTGCGAATACCAGCCCGACAGCCATCACTCTTACCGTCATGGGTATCGAACTCTACACTAGACAGTGGCGATTGCGACCGGCGACCTCCACACAACCGTTCGAATTACATAATTATATTTCATTACTGTATAATTATCCTTCATCGCTGTGATTCTTGTCCTATATCCGTTTCTAAATAAAGTTCACGACACTTCTGTGGCTGAGCGATCGAGTGCTGTGTGTCGCGGGTTCAATCCCCGCACGGTACAAATATTTGTATGATCTGCAAGTAGTTGCTCCGGGTCTGTGTGTTTGTGTAGGTGTGTTTGTAAACGTATCCAGGATACAGTACAGAAATTCCTACTATAAAAATAATCTTTTATGTTAGTTTGTGTGGATGGATAGATCGATGCATGGATGGATGTTTGTTACTCTTTCACGCAGAAACAACGACAAAGGATCTCTAAGAGACCGAATTGGTATCTAATAAAAATTACCACTAGGACAGAAATTACCTTACGACAAGAACACTGAAACTGAATTAAAAATAACGTAAGTATTAGGTATGTAACAGCGGTCAGCATAATGACGGGGCCCCCCTCTAGAGGGCCAAAGCCTGTTGGGGTCGCGGGACTTATCGCATTACCGTGACCTTGGAACGTAAAGGGCTGTTGATCGACACCGTGGATTTTAGTCAGTACGAGCCTGACAGTCCCTCCCCTCCTGGGTGGAAAGACTCATTTGATGATTTTGCCACGATAAAAAAAAGAGTATTGATAATAAAATTGCCACGAGAAGATAGGTAATCTTTAATAACCATAATAACGTACATTTTTTTCTCCAGGATACTAAAGGATATAACACAATGTAGGCTCCTAATATTTTAGAATAATGTAGATATACCGGCCATATCTTGCATACTTCAAAGCGGCCATAAAGCGTCATTGGGAAGGTCTCACTTCTATAGAGAGCCGAATACAAAAGACGAAAAGAGGGCTAGGTAATGGCAGACACAATGGAATACTGTTTGGACTAGGAGGCGGCCCGCCCTCCGTACCTCCGTACAATGGTCCACCGCGAAACTTATTTTATTCCTCCACACTTATTTATTTTTTGTACCTATCTACTTTCAAGTTATACACGTGAATGCTCACAATTGTATGTTGGCTATTGTTGTAAAAATAGACTTTAAATGGATAATTTTGGTGTTGTATGGAATCTATTGCTTTGTGTGCGAAAAATATAACTGTTATAGCGGTTATTATATCTTTAGAAAACACTTGATTTTTCAAAATTGTTTCCAGCATGTTACAGTATTTATTTCAGGGTCTACTGACAATAAACAACGAAAAAGCTTTTGTTCGCTACTGAAAAAATCTCTTCACTACAATAGCTATCCACATTTTTGTTCGGCCGCAGGTTATATCGCTTTATTTCAATACTGGAGGGTCAACAAAAACAAATTCAATAGTACAAATTAAATACCTAGTTTGAAGTAGTTTGTCACAATGTATGCGTTGCTACGAGCTGCTACGAGTCGTAGCAGTAAATGATGAATGACAACAATTCAAGAAAACATTCTACTGCTATTGTTATTTTTATTTTATCCAAACAATATAATAGATTCCACTGAAAAGATTATCTGATTGATTGTGTAGTCTGTCTGTGCCATTACATTGTACCATTACGTAGACATGGCTACGCGTGCTACGAAGTGCTACGCAGCGTCTACGGGAATCTTATTGTAATCTTATTGGTGTTAACTTTTTTTTTCTGATCTCTAAATTAACATTTATTATTGTCAATGTCTGTATTGTTAGTCTTAGTTTTTAGTTTCTGCGACTATGATGCCCATGCAAAGCCATGCCTCTATACAAATCCAACAAAAACACGCTCGAACGACCTTTCAACAATCAACAAGGCCGTGTGCATAAAATGAAAGATCAATTCATACAGAAAACTACTGTTTCCATTAATATCAGTTATTTTGACACGCAATACGCGCGGCCACATTGTGGGTGCGACCAGAGTTCGCGTTATTGAATCCTTTTGGTATGTAATAAGGTGGTTTATGATTTGGCAATTAGTGTATTGAGTGTACGATTAGTGGATGTGTGTGTACTGTGTATGCAAGGTGTATTGTGCAGGTTCATACAATACGCGGCGCGGCTTTGTGTCCCGCGTTCGCGCCATTGTAGTCGGACATATTACCCAACGTTTCCACATTGTATCTGCTCCTGTTGTCTCTGGCTTCTTCCTTTGATGGGACGTATCTTATTTGTCGTACGCACTATTGTGTTACAAACTTACTATTCGTGTTTTTTGTGTAAAACGATTCTTACAAGAATTATGTACTATTGTTGTTGGGGACTCGTTTCCAGTAGGTGTTATGGGTACAATGGTAGCATGGTCAATTGAACCACATTTTTAAATAACAATTTTGCTACAAGAGATTTTTTGTTATCTGCCTTTTAGATATCAATATTTTAATTGTTTGACTTCAGTTATTAAATTGCATAATAATTCCTAATTTCTACGTGTTATTTTGTTTCGGTTTTAGTTTCTCGGTATTCATTTAGCTGAAAGTTTCATTTTGATAGTCTTATAAAATATGTAATTAAACCGAACTACCCGCACTGCTTCCCCGTCATCAAACAATGGTTAAACAAAATTCAATGTATTGTAAACATTTAATTACATCGTAACCATACGAGGGAAGTGCATTATGCAAGGGTATGCGAAAGGGTGAATGTTGTCCAAGTAGGAGATGCGCGAAGACCATGCGCGGGTATTTGAACCAAGCACGCGCCGGCCGGCTCGCAGGCAGTCTGTGCCCGGCTTCCATGACATGCGTTTGTTCCAACGCAACTAGCGCCATAGACTAAACGAACTTTTTCGTGAACTTATTTTCCCGCCACGTTCCTTTTTCAAATTCTTTTTTCTTTTTTGGTGTGATCGTGATTGTTTTGTGCCAGAATTATATGTTGGTGTGAATTTTATGTGGTTGCGTGATGTGTTGTGCAATGAATGGGAATTTATTGGAATAACCGACGCCGCTTTTGGATTTTTGCGGTAAGTTTTATTTTTTAAGAAAGTCGGTTAACAGAATCTAATTGGATTTAATTTACAGGTCACATTTATTGCAAGATATGAATATAAATAAGAATACTGTTAATAGTCACTGGTCACGACTTGGTACATACGTTTTGTTTATATTTTGTCCATACATGGTTATAATTACTTGTTCCGTACCCGATAATAACATAAGTAAGTACTTACAATAATTATTTTTTCATAGTCAATTTGTAGACTCGAACTTATACCCAGGGATAGTGTTCTCAATTTGAATTACACCGCGTTGTTTATTTTACGTGTACCTACCTGTTTATTCATGATTTTTGTTCGCTCTACCCGCTGAATCGTTAATCCATTGAACACGAATAACTCAGAAATTTTAATGAAGCGCTTTATTCCCATAACAAAAGAAATAATTTATGAATACGAACTATCACAAAGCCGAATTTAATTTTAATACAACAACAGCCAAACCAAACGAACCATCAAAAAACCAATCGCGCGGCACATCGATAAACGCGATAAAGTTGCAAACAACAAAATAATGGTACGAGTCGCGGAATTAACGCTCCTATTGTGTTAGTACAATAATCCGCTATCTAGGCCAGCCTCAGTGCTGCAGACGAACCTTTTGTCTTTCATGTTCGCCGTTAATAATGGCGGGCACCGAAACAGCCGCGCACAATACCGCGAAATGTGCGCGTTTTCATTTGCAAGACAAAACGCGCTTTGTTGTTGTGTCCGCTCAATACTAAATTTATAGCCGGTGGACTGAGAGCCGTATTGACGGCCGGCTAACGAACGACCAACACCATAAATGCATTTTGATCGGAACACGGATTATGTGTGGATCTAGACGAGCCGGTGCGTGCTTATGTAACATATGATCTGTGTTTATAAGTTGTACTTATTACATAGGTAAGTTAATAAATTCTTTCATAATAAAGAAAATGGCGGTACCTAGTGTCTAGATAACACATTCGGAGGCCACTAAAATCTTGGTTTCTAAGAAGGTATTTTATCCATAAGCTACTTACCTCTTTGAAGTTTAGACAAATACCTACATTCCAACAATTCCGACTTCTGCTGATGACACCAGAAAATTGAATTTGTTTTTATAATATGAAAATCTTTCAACATTATTCTTGTCTATTTCAAACTAAATCTTAAAATTAAATCCGATAAGATTCTGATTACGTAAAATTTTCACATTTTCCTCTTCACTGACAGCTAAGATTTCCCGCCAACGGAGTTGCAACTGCCGCATCTTTTAAAAAAAAAAGGAAGGTTGAGGAAGGCAAAGGAAACTAGGTGGTCAGCGGACGCTTTGCGTTGCCTCGGTCACGCCTCCGGCCGTGGCTGCCGGCCATTAGCGGATTCGTATCTTTGGCTGCTTGATGGTTTTTTTAAAAGCCTCGCAAGTTATTAGACATCTCTTTAAGTTGCATTTGGAGAATTTATGAAATGTTTCGTTTAAGATTTTATTAAAATATTTTGATTTGTTGAGTTAGTGGTTGGGGTTTAAGACTTTACTTTTTAAGCTGGTATAGATACTGCTACGTCAATAATTTCGTTGTCTTAGATCATCTCAGTATAATAAAACAATTCATTCTAATTATTATCTACTAAAGAAAGAAAGTAACAAGATACCTAATAGCATTAATCTCTTTGCATTTCTGCGATCAAAAAATAATTTTATGCTGCAAGCTATGGCATAAAATATGGCATAAAAGCCCACAATAAATCAAATGCGATACGCACTTGGCCAAGTTTTCCTTATAAAAGATTCCGTTATGGTTGAAATGTGGAGACAGACGAAAACCGAATAAAAAACTCACAGATCCCCACATAAAGTTACACTCGAGACCCAAAGAGTATGCGTCACAAAAGCGTCGTAATTGGCCCGTTCTTTTTCTACTTCCCTGAAGCATTCAGAGCCAATGAAACGTGTGCATTTAAATGACGTTCCACAGCTTTGTGGGGTCACACTAAAGTTGTTCGTGAAACCACCACTGCCAGTGAGTCTACGACTTTTGTTTAGCTCAAACTGAGGGGCTACTCAAAGAACCTGCTTGTTAAGAAATCATTAGTCATGCTTATTTGAAAATAGAATCGTCACTCGGAAACATGGAGGATTTGAAAATGTTGTTCTTTCTTTAGTGCACAGTGCACACGTCAAGCTTTCTTATCATTTCTGAACGGTACTTACAGTCAGTTTATTATAAAACAAGTTTGGTAACAGTTACTAGTTAATTGGATTGCACTAAAAATGAGGTTATTTTTTATTAAATCAATCAAAAACCTCTTTTGTATGCTGTTTTCTTTCACATCACTAACGCGTGAAGAAACTTAATTGAACGAATCTTTTGTTACAAACCAATTAATTGAAGAATCATTGATGGTACTCAACAAAAAGTAGCTAAGTACTACTGTTATACTAAGTAAAAGTGAATAACTCGCTTTTTAACCCTAACTTTGATTGTTGAATTTTAGTTCGTAAAGCAATGAACCTTACTATTCTTTCAGCAGAAATACGGGTTTTTTCTCAACAGAGTCTTTTGCGACGGGTACGTTAAGCCAACCAGAATTTCATGAAAATCACCTCTATCAAAATTGAAACTTTTTTCTTAAACTGCTACTGAACACAATCCTGGCAACTCATACAAGACCGACATCGTTTCAAAATAAAACAAAAATGAAATTCTTTTTTTAAACAGGCATGACAGCAGACGTCACTATAATATCAATAGAACGTCTTCCTTTAAATTAAAAAAAAAATCTGCTACTTCGGATACCAGCACGCACCACAAAACATACTTACATACCTAACCACACATCCCTCCTTTCTCCTATTGAATTGACTCCCCCCTTCCCCCCTCTCACTTCCATTCATTCTTTACAGCTTTTGTAGGAACGCTCAGGCTTTTTGTAACAATGCTGTCGACGTGAATAGTAACTGTCGAAATATTGTTAAGCATGATGTCATCTTGAAGATGGAGACTGATTTTGAAGGTGCTGAGAAAGTTGGTGGTGGTTAATTAGTTGGAGCGTCCACATTATGTCCATCACATCACCAATCCATGTCTTCATTATTTGTTTTTTTTTTAATTTAGTTATACAATCTTAAAACAGGTTTATGATTATTTTGTACCAGAGTACGAGTACAGAATAGAACGTCTTCTTTTAAATTTAATAAAAATCTGATAAGCACGCACCACAAAACATACTTACATACCTAACCATTATTTATCTTAGCTTATAAGACTTGCCACCGGCTTTAATTGACTCCCCCCTTCCCCCTCTCACTTCCATTCATTCTTTACAGCTTTTGTAGGAACGCTTGAATAGTAACTGTCGAAATATTGTTAAGCATTTTTGAAATCAGTTTAGTTTTTGGTATATTCGTTACAAACATACACACGAAAATGCAAATACTCTGTATATTATAAGTGTAGATTGAGCTGTCAAAACGCGATTCTTCCAATTAAAGTTAAGCTTTGTAAGTATATTTTTTTAGATAAAATTTGTTTGTCATCATACTTTTTTTTTGGTTTTGTTTTTACATCGGGTGTCCTGTGATCATCGAATCAGAGCCATAGCAAAATCATTTTTCTTCTCATTCATCCACTAGTTTAAAAACTAAATAGTTTTCTGATAATATTAGATCCTGATTTTAATTTCGTTCAGACTTTATTTATTTTTTAATTCAATCAATCTAATAACTTTATGGACTCAATTCAGCTGTAAAGACCAACCAATCACGTCGAAATATCTCAAAGAAAATTGTCCCAACATTTTCTAATTTGACAATATTCGCGTCTCTACTGTCTATCGATAATATACATAAAAGTAGAGTATTAAAGTAAACAATGGTTAGGTACTAGGGTACCAGAGGGTGTAGGGGGTTGGGCGATCGGTATTTGGTGCTCGCATTGTCGTTGAATAACTTTTGTCCCTATTGTGTAGCTGAAAGTAGAGCCACAAAGACTCCACGGCGTGGAACATAAACCGAAATTCATCAGCGCTCCGATTGTTCGTTTCTTAATGGTGTTTGCCGCTAGATTTGTATTTATTTTCGCTGTTTTTAGATTAGAGATGTACTTAATTTTGTTTAGATTACGTATGGGCCCTCACTCACTCACGCACGCCCTAATTATTTATAAACACCACATCTTATGTTTCCCCGATCGGGCACGGGTAAGACCCCTCTTTGAAGAGGCCTTGGAGAGGCGCCACGTCGCCATCGCCTTCCACCTGACGTAGGTCCTCACAGGGCACGATAGTTTCGGGAGGTTCCTGTGTCGGATTCGGCGACAGGAAAAGCCAGGGTACCAATAATGTGTGAACCGCGAGAGGGATATGGTGATTATGTTGGGGTAAGTCGTGCTACTCGATGGGATATTGCGCTCACAGACGCGATAAGTAGCAGCGACCTCTCACGTCCCCGGTTCAGGCCATTCTACGGGGCGAGGGGGATTGGAAAGCAATCACCTCCTTCTGCGAAGCAGCGTAATGCTAGCGAAGGAGGAGGGAAAAGCGTGAAGGAGAAGGCATCTTCTATCTCCTGTCCTAGCCCCCATGGGAGATGTGCTTCCCTAATCTCTGCAAGTTTCATCTAGGTCTTGCCCTTTAAACATGATTTTTAATAATCTTAACTAATTTATTCGTAAAACTCACTGTAATTCTTCTATTCAATATAATAAACAAGTTGCCTTAGCCTTCACAATGCCAACAATAGCCACAATAGCTATTTTGAAAGCTGTCACCCTGAGCAATAGCCGTTATCTTGATCATGTAAGGAGCATTGAGCTCTTTGTGCTAATATTAACAGCGCGTCATTACATCAGTACAATCAAGTGCATTGTAATTGAATGAGATCGAACTGGCAATCATTGTTGTGAGCTTCTGTTGGTGGAGATATCAATGGAAGGTTGGTACGCTCGTTTGTAGTAGCATTGTGTTGATTTAACATAATGTGAGAATGGAGGAAATTCTTAAGAAAATGCATGCTCCCCCGCTTATGAATGTGAATGCTAGGGACAAATTGGTCACTGTCAAAAATGGTAGCATCATGACAACGACAAGTTTTTTCTCAATCTAGCAGAAAACCAAAACCAAATATGAGACTTCATATGGAGCAAACGCATTATAACTGGAACTTCTTTACACTGACGGAAAACAAAGAAAACTGTTTGGCGCCAGAATTCGACAGGATTGTGGTCGCGAGGCAGAGTAAAACAGGACACACCAGTAAGTTACACGTGGCCTGAGTCGCAGGACAGTCTTATCAGGAAACGTAAAGGGCTATTGAAATACCGTGGATTTAGTCATAAGAAGTCTGACATGTCCTTCCGTTCTGCGCTGGGTGGGAGAACTCATTATACCTACCACGATAAAAACTTAGCCTTTGGTCCCCAGGGTTAGACCGCTAGAAGGTGAATTCCACCCACCATTCAAGAAAGAACCCTTAATTCCATTCAGATTTCCCTTCCAACCGGTCCCAAAACAGTTTCCATGCTATGCACTAACTCTAAAGTGTAAAGGATAATCACAGAGGCATTACAGAAGTTTCGTAAAAGCGGCGACACTTGACGTCGCCTCGGAATCTCGCCACATCTGAGCAAAGCGCCGGGGAACGAGGGCGACACACAAAGGGGGGTAGAAAAATGGGTAACCTACTCTTACAGGCCTTACAAATCTTACTATTCATATAACATCCATAGAAATCATGGGGGCCATGGAGCCTTTGCGGGCTGGTCATGTAATTATAATAAATGTATGTTAGTTCTGTTTAGTTTAGGTTCTGAAGGTAGCGTGAAAATAATAGAAGTTTAGTTCATTAAATTATATAAGCATGTGCATCAGAGATTTCTTTTCACTGTTTCAAATTTTTTTTTTGCGACTTTCTTTTCCCGCGGATCCCGTACCCCTTACAGAAAGCCACAATTAGCGTGGATACGAAACCAAGA
This sequence comes from Agrotis segetum, assembly GCA_036375495.1. NCBI lineage: Eukaryota > Metazoa > Arthropoda > Insecta > Lepidoptera > Noctuidae > Agrotis > Agrotis segetum. The sequence goes on along the minus strand of JAQSVV010000329.1, from coordinate 459,089 downwards.
TTTTGTCTTGGATGAGGAATATGTATATTTGAACGATACAGACGCGACGGTGCCGCACGTGTGTCGCGATACAAACGACAACAAATTGCGCTCTGTCTGATAAAAACGCGCCCTCGACGCGCGTGTCAGAAACTCTCATCGACGGCGCGTTTAAAAAACGTGGTGTGAATAGGCCCTAAGGAACGAAGAGTGCATCTGTGCCTGCGCAAGTGCGCACACACTAATGCACTATAATTATGTCCCAAGATCACACTTAATCTCTTTCTGATATTGACTGCCGTGGCCGAAATCTGTGAAGAAGACTATATTATCATGAGACTACTTGTAAGTTTTAGTTTTAGCTTAGATAAGGTCAAACGAAGTATTTTCAGACTGTTATTTGTCCGAAATGTAATAATGTTTCAGTTTTAGGTAAGGCCAAACGTAGGTAAGCATTCGTTGAGGTCTTCTGAAAGCGGGGTCGGCCTTGTATTGGTCACAATGAGCCATCCTCAAACGTAGGTGGTGGTATAATTTGTAAGAGTAGAAAGTTTTCATGAACCTTGTTTTCTTCGATAGCAAATATAGCAGATATAAAGATCAAGATAATTTTACTATTCGTAGCAAAGCGTAGCGCGTCGTAGCACGACGTAGCATGGCAAAGTGTGGCGTAGCAAAGCGTAGCGCGTTGTAGCACGACGTAGCATGGCAAAGTGTGGCGTAGCGTAGCACAGCCTAGTGCCTACACTGCCTACGTCTACCAGACGCAAAGATGTTATATTTCAGTGATAGACGTACTGCGGAACGACGTTGCGCTAAATGTAGAAGTGAAAAGAAAATCAAACATGTAAAGAAAATCAACAATATATTCATATAATAGATTATTTGATAGTAATATATTTCCAACCAAGTATTGAACAATAAGATGAAAGCGCTTAGTAACATCAAAAGTCCAAAAAGACCGCTACCTGCTTCCGCTTATAGCTTAAACCAAGCCCAAATTTTCCCTGAAAGAAACAAAATTACTCGCTATTCAGCTGCTTTGAACGTAATTTATAATTGAAGGTCTGAAGCCACTCGATACTTGCCTTTGATATTATTTACAAAATAAGGCCTCCATAGGATAATCTCGATGGCGTATCTTATTGGTTGATGGCTTGATGACGTCAATAACGATTTGTTTATTCAATAAAATCACTTTATTGGATGAGGTAAAAAGTATTATGTACATTTTATTGACTTGAGTGCCGAGTCACCGTGTGCCCACGTAAGGTTACTTTAGTTGGTGCATTAATATTTTGTTTTAAATCTGATGAATTAGGGAAATAAGAAAATAATATTGCGTTTCAACGTAGGTCATCAATTCTATACTCTAGATTCTTTACTAACATTGTAAATATCTACGTAAGCATTTGGTTTGTTGTTACCTTTTCATACTGACCAATAGCTTGATATATTTTTTAGCGTGTTAAAATCATCAAATGAGTCCTTCCACCCAGGGCAGGGCAGGAGGGACTGCCAGACTTGTACTGACTGAAATCCACGGTGTCCTTTAATAATCCTATACGTCAGTACCGGCGTTAGGGCAAGGCGCGGTTAGGCGACCGCCCAGGGCGCCGAATACGAAGGGGCGCCGCAGGCCTACTTTCTCGTAGATTTCTCAATCTCTCTCATCCTATTTTTAGGGGATAAACCCAAAACCCGTTTAGAGAAAACACAAAACGCCATCTATTGCAACGCATTGCAAACATGCACAAATGCATAACAGAGAGTCACGTTAGTTTCTTTTAAATGGTAATTTAATTAAATCGTTTTCCTTTTTTCATATGGATTTGTATTGTAGTTAGGGGGCGCCGTAGAAAATCTCGCCCAGGGCGCTGGTAGTGGTAAAACCGGCACTGCTATACGTACTGGGGTCACGGTGACTTATTAGTCCCGCGACCCTAGCAGGCTTCGGCCCTCTAAGGGGGCTCTAGGGGGGTCAACAGATACGGACTTAGAGTACCTTTCATCCCGAAAAAAGGTACTGATCCCGAAAATAACAATACCGATTTCATGAAAGATGTTGCGACGTGACTTTCGAGTTATGATTGAATTATAGATATTAAAAAACTTTTTAAAAAAAAGTACCGACTTCAAAAACAAATACAAAAAAGTTTAAAATAACCTTTCTTTCGGAAGTCGGTGGCTTTGATTTTTATATTATTTCATTGACTATTGCCACCGACTTCCGAAAGAAAGGTTATTTTAAACTTTTTTGTATTTGTTTTTTAAGTCGGTACTTTTTTTATTTAAAAAAGTTTTTATTTCACCCTTTTTAGTTCATTTATTGAATATTCAACCCAAATTCTTGTAAAATACAAAGTTTTCTTACATGATGTGCACTAATCTTGTAATCCATCACAACGAAAAAAATCCATATCTCTAAAACTACTGAACCGATTTTGATGAAACTTGCAGTGTACCCTAAGTTGAACAATACCTAGTACAACAAAATAACTAACAACAAATAATTACTTAAATCGGACTTGTAGTTCCGGAGATATGCGTGCACAAACATAAAAACATACATACATACACTTATGAAATTTGGTACATTTGTTCAGACGCTGATATAGACTAACATATGCGAAAACTGGGCAGTTCTGATAATATTACATACATACGGGTCGAATTGATAACCTCCTTTTTTTTGAAGTCGGAAATAAAAAGCAGATTACAACGATCATTCCATAATTATATTGTATGAATCACACCACCTTATTCACCCAAATTGATCGATGTCGTGTTTCATTAGTAAATAAAAATGTCTACACATTGTCTACGGCACTTTTTACCCCTATTCAACCCTCAAAATCAAAATCACGGTTAAACCAGGAGACAACAATTGTAATAAAGCGTTCCTATTATTCATGGCTGTATTAACTTAATGCGATTCAATAATAGTCATTCACGCCGTAATGTGGGGTGGCGACGGCTATGTGTGGGCTTTTTTACTTTTTTGTGTGTTAAATTAGGGTATAGAAAGTTTTCGAAGGGTATGTGACAATATGAGGTTATTGTATGGATATGAAGATGAATATTCTTAACATTGATTTCAACGTGGTCTTTGGAAATTCCATTGGATATAGAAAATATAGAAGTCATCGTTTTTTGGCGCCAATGTGTCAACATTCCTTTTTTAAAACTCTACCATAAACAATACGGCCGGCCCGTCTATTTTTTTAGGAATTGAAAAGCGTATTGATGGCAAAGTTATTGTGAAAGTGAGCCGCAATGGCATGCCGCTTATTCATACACGAAAAACCGAAACATTTTTTAACCGGCATAATTTTTAGACAAAAATCTAAACTGCATTTACCGAGAATGTCCACAGTTGGAAAAGGGCCAAAGTGTCATTTTTATCGATTGCACTAAACAATGGACGGGCCGTCACACAATAGTTGTGAATGGCAAGCGATGTAGATTAGGCAGGGGTTCGCTCTTGACGGATTATGCCAAGCCTTGGATGTTATCTGCCAGCCTAAATACGCTTTTTAAGGCGATAATACGCAATTTTCGTTAAAGCATCTGTGTTTGGGTAGAGCTTAACTCTTTAGAAACTTCTAATTTAGACGATCATAGATTCCCAACGAAGAAAATAAAATATCTCTTTTTTCAAGAAAAAATATTTTATTTAGTCATCTATAACTGAAGTATTTAGCTTAATAAAGCAAGATAGCACGATTAGAAAAAAGGAAAGGGAGAAAAACGATAAGCATTTTTAAAGTGTTTATTATTAATAGTTAATGGACAGACAGATAAAAATATAAATTAACTATTACATAAAAAGAAGCGTTGGATTTTTCTTGTATGTAAACGAGTCAGCAATACTCCACAACATGTTTATAAATGGTTTAGACTTAGTACATCGTGAGGTTTGCATATTTGGGGATACAGAAACACACCATTGGTATACCAATTAATTATGCGCCGGCGCAGTATGTCTTCAAGCAGAAGGATCAAGCCTCTTCCCGACTCTATCATTCTCCTTTTGGCCATAATTATTAATCATCCTGTCATGATCTTCTTCTATCGCAGTCATTCCTGGACGTACACAAATTAATCGAAGTTTTCTGGTCAAGTGAGGTTATAATGGCGAGTCTTTTATTTAATTAATCCTTTTCTTTTGGTATAAGGTAGAGCTAAATATTCCTTAACCAATTTCCTTAATCAACAACGTAACCAAAATCCGCACATCCTCAACAAAAACCACATTTAACAGTAACATGATACATCCGTACCACTTAGCATGTACAAAAAACGTAAGGAAATCCGCCAACAAACAAACAAACAAGAAAAGCTAACCACAAATCGCTAGGTTTAAGTGAGTTCAAATATGAAAAAAGTGAAAGTGGTGGCTTCCTATTGTCGCTGGGAATCACTTTGGCACACGCCGGGGGCCATACTGGAGGAGCCTGTGGGGAAATGTAATTACTATGAAGTTTATTTAACTTTTTTACTCTGTGGTTTTAGATTGGATTTATCGCACTATAACCGAATATGGATTTTTTGGTGCACTTGAATAGGGTAGTGTTTATTTAGTCCGTCTGTTTAAGTATTGAAAGTTGTGGAACACGTAAATAGTTTTTTGTTTTTATAGCGCATCACACGCGGCTAAGATACTATAATATTTTATCTTAAGATGTTATATTAATATATTTTAGACCATCACAGACGACGAAGATACGATATTATAATAATTATTATCTTAAGATGTTATCTTACGATAATTATATTTTGTATCTTAAAATACGAAATTATATTTAATAGCCTAATATATTGACAGGAGGACGTTGTTAGTAAAGTGAAATTGTTTGTGGTGATTGACTTGAAAAAATAATTAAGTCACCCATGGTCACCCATAACCTGCGAAATATTCGTGGACAACAAGTGACATAGACTGTAGACACTAGCGCCGCGTCAAAAGGTCATGAGTGCTAGCGCGGACTCTACTCGTAGTAGCATTTTTTTATTCATTTTGAGCTCGTGAGTTCACATCACATTTGATTGACAAACTCTTTGGAAGTAATATTCTGTACACTGGCCATAACCACTGAAAAAAAGAGTCCACCGCCTTTAAGTTTCCAATAAAAGAAAACCATTATTTTTAATCGATACATGGCTTTTCTGATTTTTTTTACTCAAAAAGGCCAGTGACCCAGTGCATATTGCGATGCGGACGAAAAAGGTTAGTTTTATTGATACAAATACTTGTCTTGTTTTTCGTCTACACGTAGATAACAACGTGTTTTATGTAGTGATAAGGTTGATTTTCACTTTAAGTTGGAATCGGTCGAATTGCAATCGCGTCGCGCCTTTGGTAAAGTCCCTTAGGCCCTTTTCACATGCATACGGTTGTCGTCTAAACGGCCCGGCCCCGTGCCGTGCTAAGCCTTTCACATGTACACGGTTTTCATTAAGCATTCAACGTCTATGCTGTTTTAATTAGGCATTCTTGCTGCGGAAAACGTCCGGGCCCCTGTGATGTTAAGCGATCGAATGGGCGTATTCCCAATAGTGTCCGACCGAAACTGATTTTTCAGCCGAAACCGAAACCGAAACCGAACCTTCGGCCTTGCTCTCAGTTTCGGCCGAAACCGAAACCGAAACTTTTTAAAACTTTTAACTTTTTGATTTTTTTCCTGATTTTTTTTCCTGTTTTTTTTTTTTTACATTTATAGACACAAGAAAAATTGTCAAATACACGGAGCGAATTTTTCAACTGGGCGTGGACGGCTATATTTTTAACTATGAGGAATATCGAAAAACGTTGAATAGAGTCTCGAGACCGATTTTGCCGATAACTAAAACTGTATCATTGGATTTTAGAAAAATCAATAATCGTGGCCCAAAATTGAACCCGCTAATTTTGAAAAAAAAAATCACAACCTGTATTATTACACCATTTGATAGTGTTAATAATAAGGATCAAATTCTGGGTAATAATGAAATACGGCAAACTTATGGATAGATAGATAGACGATCTTAAGAATTGATATTTTTCTATGTTATTTAACTTCTACTGAGTCCATAATCTATTCGAAATTTAAAAAAAATCATTGTTCCAATGTTTCACTAGATTTGAAGTCTCAACAATTGCACTATATTAATTTAGCAATACTGAAGTAACTGAGACATTAGACTAAAAAATTGCATTATTTAAAAAAAGAAACCGTTAATTATCTTTCGAGTACCGCCTAATCCTAATTCTAATCGCCTTGACGATTGATAAGTTTTTAATCATGAACGTACGTAACAAATATTTTTTACTATGACATGAATATACAAGACTTAGGTACTCTTGGCAGTAAACTCAAAAACATATTAACCTCGTCTCACGAATAAACGGACGGTGGCAAACTGAGCCGGGGCCCCGCCAGCGAGCAAGTACGTGTTAGCTACGAATTTTACCGAACGACGCACGAAAATGCAGGAACACTTGAGTTTCGGCGGTGCCGAAAGTTTCGGCTATATTTTGGCCGAAACCGAAACTAAGGCCGAAACTAGGTATTTTGGCCGAAACCGGCCGAAACCGAAACCGAAACCGAAATTTCGGTCGGTCACTAATTCCCAATAGCCGGCACGGCACCGGTACCGGCGGCGGCGCCGGCGCGCGGCGTAGTGCCGGTGGGTGCGGGGAAGCAAAAATGTATGAACGCCGGGCCGGAGCCGGGCCTGGTAAGTGCAAAAGCGAGCCATACAATTTCATACATACGTGCCGTAACCGTGTGCATGTGAAAAGGGCCTCCTTACTGTTCACAATTTGATTAAAAAACTCTTTGGAAGAAATAGTGTTTACACTGGCCGTAACCACTGAAAAAAATATACTATCGCCATATAATTTGCAAATAAAAGAAAAAGCTTTTTTTTTTTAATCCGGTCACGGCTTCTCTGTAATTTTTTTGACTCAAAAAGGCCAGTGCATATTTCGATGCAGACGAAAAAGTTTGGTTTCATTGATAATAAATACTTATTTGAATATTACTTGAGGATATACCTTAGGAATGGTAAGCTGATAAGAAAAAATGTAAATTATTAATTCCTGTGTCCCAGCAGTGGGAACATTATAGGCTGATGATGAATCGACGACGAGTGAATTTTACAAATTATTGACCATAAAAGATTCTTTTTCGGATAATGGGAAGCCTCTTGATTGTCCTGAATTTCAACCTTGATGGTTAATGGCTAATAATTTATTTTTTCACTAGGTACATTGTTTCCTAACGTATTGCTTAATTAATTCATGATGAAAAAAAAATACATGTGACACTCGGAGACTGCCGCGGTGAAGCTATAGCACAACATTTTTTTATTTGAAAAAAAAAAATCACCTACCGCGTATATTTAACAAGAATATAATTTATTTAAAAATGTTTGTGCTGCACTACTGTAATAAAGAACTTCTTTGTTGTAGGAGAATGTTATAATATAATTATGTAGGTTTCATTGTGAAAACTCCTTTTGTAGCTAGCCGTTTAGAATCAGTAAGAAAAAGTAAATTGTCTTGACGGATATTTTTATGATAGCCGAAGTCTCCCGAACTGAAACGACGTTAGACGATGCGTGGTGTCAGTTTTTTTCGTTAGATTTTTGGGAAAATTCTTGATTCTGTCGCCACTACTCGCCACGCTTCGCCGCTATCAGAGCCCGCGATAAAAGCTATGCAATATAGCTTTAAAACTATCATATCAATAAAGGTTTTTTCCAGAAAATCAAACAGCAGTCAATGCACTAGCTGTAGCAACAAAACAGTCACTCTCTAGAATGATGCATGCAATGCATTCCACTGCAACAAAATTTTAAACTTTTAAGCACTGAAATCTATCTAGATCTTCTCGAAGCCCGCGCTAAAAGCTTCGTCTTAGTGCTCTAATTATTACATCCACATTGTGTTACGATATCATATTTGTCGACAATGGCGTCCTTTATGTAGCAAACAATCGTGTTGCTGATGAATTTCGGTCTATGTCTGCGCGGTGTCTTTGTTCGGCCCACCGGCCCTCCGGCCCTCCCTGCCTCCTCTAGTGGACAACACAATGGGACAAAAGTTGTTCAATAGCGCAAGCACCTAATACCCAGCCCACCCCTCCATTGTTTCGGGTAATGTTCGACTTTTATGGATATTTTCAATGGATCGGCTATAATCTGGTGAATGAAGTTGCGAACTCTTGCCCATTATCGCTTATGGCTTTTTGGAAAGTAGATTTTCTTTACATGCCGTGTTACAATGTGGCAAATGTGAAAAGGTTCGTTTTAATCTGAGACTGAAGAATGAACATTCAATTTTTATTGCATTGCATTCATGTTTAGTCGGGAAATAATTTCATTGAAATAATGGAAAATGTAGATAAAAGTTCCGTCAAAGAAAAGATCTGTCAATGAACGAAACAACTTGCAAATCGAAACTTTCTAAATATCGAAACTTAAAGCGAGATAATCGTCGAATCGATTCACAATCGAGCAGGCTCGGACGCAAAGTTACGCCGTCCCCACCAGAACACTAGATTATAGAGTTGCGCCGCTCAACAATGGCTCAGATAGCTCATAATGCAGTTTGCCGATGTTGAAAGCAACCGCCACACTTCCCCCGATCGGATTTTCCACGATAATCGTGACAAAAGAACTTTGTGCGGACTCTACCTATATTCTATTGCGATTGTCGCCAGTCGACGCATGCGGTTCCACGTTCTATTCATATCGTTTCTGAACGGATAACTTATCTACAGCGTGTATTTATTTGTGACGTTGTGTTTACCGGGATGGCGATGGCGGTTTGGCGGGATGAAGGGATAACGTGGGGATTCAATTGTTGATCGGTATTTATTGGCTAATCTGCATATTGATGGCTGGCATTTAGGATTTGGGTAGGCCTGCCTGTCGCATGGTTGGTATAATATTTGTACTTCATAATTATAATTTGAGTAAGACAGAATTCAAGTCCAAATAATTTTTTCCTACTCCCAGAATTATTCAATTCTAGGAATGGAACAATGTTTAAAACTCTGACAAGAAATGTTTTTTATGAGTGATAAGAAAAAAAGAACTGTCAACATAATAACATGCTTACTCGCAAATATTTCTACAAACTCCTGGGTAGTTCTTCGAAATTTGATTCTTTGACTGATTCATATGGTCAAATTTTAATTTCACTTTTAGCTCAGTATCACATGTTTATATGAAAATAGATATTCCAAATAACATTTATTTGTTTGAGGGACTCCTTTTTACAAAGTAGTTTTTAAGATATCGACGTTTAAAAATTTTGTGCCCAGATGAATCAGAATTTTTTACAGATGAACCAGGAACAGAAATAAAAATGGGCTTTGTATTAAGAAAATAATCATAACATAATCACAACAATAATACTTTTTTATAAAACAATTTATTTATTAACAGTAGTCATATTATCAAGGAAAAAATCTGGTCAATTCAACAAAAAAAGTTCTTGTTTTTAAACTAACAATTAGAGTAATAAATACTTACAGAAAAGCGAGAAGTTTGTTATAAATAGGTACTAGATACTTATTTTAATGCTACGTTAAAATATTCTCTCTGTTTACTTTTGTTTTTTCTCTCTATTTTTTCAAATATAATTTTTTCATTTTTAATTTCCACGCAGCATACTTGTCTGGATCTTTTCTTATTTTCTAACTTAGAAGGATGAAAAATTCGTACGTTCTGTGAGTCTCTTTTTCTCATAGATATATTTTTTTCCATCTTTTCTACTATTGATAGTGGCATTGTTGTGAACAGCAATATAAAATAAAATAAAATAGATAGAGTTTGACTTATGAATAAATACCGAAGAATAATGTCAAAATTATCTCACACACACTCTACTGACATGGAAATAGTACATTACTGCCGCGGCCTATAATGGCTACTTTGCTGGTCGCGCTGATGATGGCCGACAGCGCAGCCTAGCGCAGCTCCAGGCCGACACAGCGCGGTCAGCATGCACCACTTGATGGACGAGCTGAGATAAAGGCCGAGGCCGGAGGCCGAGGCCTTTACAGTGAGGACAGCAAGGGCTGCATGATGGCCAAGCTGGAAGGCCTAGAGCGTAGCTAGGCTAGCTCGAGGCAATCATAGCGTGACCAGCGAAGAGTCATAATGGGCCAAGGCTTGTATAGTGCTTTACTCAAAAATGCAAGTACCTAACCTAAATAAAACCAGCAAGTGATTTAAATAAAATACATATAGGTATTAACTAGAAAATTAATTAAAATAACAATATGAAAAGTACAGTTACTAAAATTCAACACCGGGTTTCCGGGTTTCATATTACTTACTAATAGTTTGCGATAATTTTAATGCGGTGTTTGACTGTTAGGTATATTTTCTTCACTTACTTATAGCAAAAAAAAAGTCACTAAATAAAAATTAAAATTTCGCTGAACCGCGCTTTTGTTACTTCTTTGTATTTTTTTTTTTTAATATGGAATACAATCTTTTTGTGCCTACCTCTTTATATACAAACAGCTGTGTTTTAAATAAAATCTTTTTGCATTTGTTTTTTTAAAACGTTGAAACGTCAAAATAGCGGCCGGCAATGTATTACCGACCTGTAGAGCGGCCAGCAAAAACATTACTGGCCGCTCCTTGAAACACTCCGGCAAAGGCGACTTTGCTCAAACAAGGTTGTCAAAATAATGACCACATTACATGCATTTTTGAGTAAAGTAAAATAACTTAACAAAAGTGCTCCTTTCTGGCCGGAAAAGAGGAAAACTAATTTATTTTCAGATTCATATGGGTTTTTGAAAATATGAATCAGGCACAGATGAATCACGATTTTGCCTAAAATGATGCTTAACTCATCATTCATACAGACTTCAGTATTATCATTTTTCTACACGAATCTGTAACCCAAAAGCATCACACGAAACTCAGATTAAAGTCTTAAAACAGCATAATAAAATTAATAAATTAGGCATTGTAATCAGCAAGGTACCTAAACCAAACACAGATGGATCAGACATTTACCTTTGTTTCACCAGGTTCTAAGCCTACCAGCCTCACTTCCGCCTTCGAGCACGTCCGTTGTACGACAGATTTCCCCCCACGTGGGATCCCAGACTCTCATCACTATTTCTCGACCAAGTACAGTCAAGCGAAGCTTACTCCACATGAATCAGTATTATACGCCGGACACTTCTTATTTACTTAATTAAAAACACACTAACGTAGTTATATCTTACACCTATTTTTTTTGTAACAGGTCAATCAATTACCTTTCGATATAACTTTAATTTATATTGATGAATCAAAAGGAAAATGCGACATCGACCATTTTGTTCCGGAAAATGGGAAACGGACGCCCTATATGAATTAGGAGAACAGACTTCAAAATTTTTTATTTTGTATCTAGATAGCTACTATTAAAAAAATATAATTTGTCCCAGGTAGAGGCACAGCTAATCTGCACAGAAAAAAATATTACATGCAGTTTTGTTAGTTGGTTACAGAAATATGCCCACAGACATCGAAAATTTTGTCTCTGAAGAACTACCCTCCTGAAATTCTGGAATGTCCCTCAAAAACTCATGTCTACACACACCACAGATGATAACAGACAATTTCTCAGTGAACTCGTATCATTATACTATTACTTATCAGCATTGTACTTGTACGTACAAAGACTACAAAGAGCGCAAAGTTAACCTTCAAACATAGGGCCCGCACGTTAACGTATAATAGTTGAAATGACCGCGCAGCCACAGGGTTGCATTGTCTGCTCACATTTGGCTTCCGACTAGGAGACATATTAGTTGATTGTTCTAGAACTAATTTTGTCCCGCAGTGGATGATGTGTAGGTCACTGCAGTGTTGTAACAATGTGTTTTTTTGGGTTTTAAATAAATATGTGTACCTATTAAATAATCGGTATTTTATGTGAAGTATAAAAACAAAAAGCTAACAGAATGTTAACCCTTAAAATATAGGACCATGGAAGTGACTGCATAGTCACGGGGATGCATTTGTCTGCTCACATTTGGCTTCCGATTAGGAGACAAATGTTAAAATGATGTTTAAGCATTTGCAGTGTCGTGCAAATAATGAGTTTTTAGTTTATTTGAATAAATAAGTTATTCATTATCAGCAAGTATTATTAAAAGAGGTAACAGAAAGCTAACCTTTAAATAGAGCCCACACATTACCTTAAGTCCCTTACCTTAGTTGAAATGACCGCGCAGACGCAGGGTTGCATTGTCTGCTCACATTTGACTTCCGATTTAGAGACATTAAGTTGATTGTTCTAGAACTAATTTTGTCCCGCAGTGGATGATATTGTGTAAGTAATTGCGATGCCTTGCAAATCAATAGGAGTACGCTCAACGTGATTTGTTTCTTACAGTGTTCCATAAAAACTTGTCACAAACGGGACAATTTCTTCCAGAAAATTCAGATGTCCAGTAAGTAGTAACTGAGACGGCACATTATAGATGGGTAATTCAATTATTATTGTACTAGTCATGAAATAATATAACTTTTCTTTTTCTTAATCATACTCGAACAGAAGGTCTGAATTTGCCTGAGAAGCGAGTTGAAAGAAACATTTTCAGCTCTTGGGAGAATCGTTATCAACTGACAGTTGTCAATTTAAAAAAGAAGTTAGTTTTTATTACAACTTTAAGGGCCTATGCACACCACGTTTTTCAAAAGCGTTTAAAAAACGTGGTGTGTGCTCTAGGGTCAATCTTCAATTTTTGAACTTCCGTTGAGGATAATGACACCCGATACTTTTAATGCTAGTGCAACCATCCATTGACAAAAAACAAAAATACAATTTATTTTAATTACGTATAACTAAAATGAAATTAAAATAATTTATATTTTTGTTTTTTGTCAATGGATGGTTGCACTAGCAGTAAAAGTATCGAGCGTCATTGTCCTAAACGGAAGTCCAAAAATTGAAGATTGGCCCTCTAAGGCGTGAAACTGAAACGTCCCCTAAGTATTGAGGTTTAGAGCGAAGAACAAGAATGAAATGAAATAATAGGTTATTTCATTTCAGTTAGGCTGCAATTCTGCTCCTAAATATACAATTTCCATGATCACAACATTTTCTCACAAATAATAACGACGTCGTGTCTTGATCACTTCTCCATTAGCTGAATAGACTTAGCATACGTCGCGTCACGTGACGACGCAAGCTATGACAAAAGCACGGTCGGTAAGCCGCCGATTATACAATTTATATTCACGTCAACCCAGCCAGTTACGGCATTGTTAAGATCTCAATAGAGATGTGTTGTAATTTCATCATGTTAATGCATGCGGCGTGTCGTATGGTATGTTGTTGTAAGTAAAGGGGACGTGCCAAAGTGATTATTGGTTATTGTCCACAAAAGTATTGTTGTTTAGTTGATACTATTGAAACGATGTCCTAGAAAATAAAATGGAAGTTTTGTCTCTAGAAACTTCGATAAAAATAAATAAAAATTCTTGTAAATATCCTGCATAATGTGCTTCTTGAATAAGTTACAACTTTAATCAAAATTTAACCTTTTTTCACTTAAAATAACCAATTAAGTACTTGGTTTTCAAAAATTGTTCAGGATGTGAGTTGGTCAGCAGGAAGTTTAAGTTAGTTACCTTATGTATTTAACTTTTAAGTAAAACCTGAATATCTAAAAGCAAAATCATTCACGATATCTCTTTAGCAATAATACCAGTAACCGCAAATAAGGATACACTCTACGTGTATTAAGTTGTCAAAAACATTTGACACGCCTGTAGCATATCGAGAAGATCGTCATTTGTCACCCTCACACATTATTATCAAGTTACATAAATATTCGGTGGGTTAGGGGTCCTACACATGAGTGTTCGGTTCGGCACATTTCATTCAGAAGTATTTTTAAAAAGAAGCAAAGCTGACCCGAACGTGTCTAATGTACTACACAATCATTCGAATTTTTAGTACGTGTTTCAGGAGGATAGTAAGACACTTGTTTTATGGAAGGTATTCAGCTCCATTTGGTTAGACTGGAAGCCTATAGTCGGTTTCGACACTGTTGGGAAAAAGGCAGTGCTGAAGTTGATGATTGCTCTTCCAATTAGTTCGCGCTGACCGGCAAAATACATTAGAAAAATCGAATCGTACCGAGCCGAATATGTGTGAAGCACCCCTAACATATTTCTTCAAACAGCAGAGGAACTGCAACGTTGTGGCGACAGGAAGCTTTCAAAATGAAGTGCACTACAAACACTCAATTTGCGTTCTTACATTCGGAGGGGAATGAAATACATATCACTTTACACTTCTCTTTTAATTTTATTATTTATCATTTATGTGCAGATATAAAAAGTAGTATTTATTTTAGTGCTGATGTATATTATGTCTTCTTTAACGTAGTATACTAGTTTTAGACCCACCAGGGCTAAGGCTTGTATTTCAAATCATTCTGACAGCCAGTATACTTGATTCTAGTTCCATCGCCATCAGCGTTCATCAGGTTTTCCCGTGTAGAGGTTATACTTAGGTTATTGGAATGTAATTTAAAATGAAATAGGGTTTTTTAAACTGGTAATAGAATTTGCATTTCTTTATAACCATGTCAATTGCATACAATCAACACATTCAGTGCCTTAGAATCAGATGCGCTCAGAGCTTTTAGCTTAAACTTGAATTTATAATCGCTTAAAAAAAATAAAGACCTAGCTAGAGTAACGAGTACTATGCCACTGCGTTATACCTATGAACGAAGCTGTATTGGCACCATATTTTTGATGTCATGCAATTTCCAATACAAAACATAATAATCACATGAAAATAACAAATAAAAAGAAAAGAAATATTATGTATTTTTGAAAATTATTATTTTTCACAAAGATTTTGTTGCTAAACTTAATTTTTAAGTGACAGTTGAAGATTATTGACGTTTAAGTTCTTAATTTAAAATCGTAGCACACTGTGTACGAAATTCAAAAACCTCAAGCCCCTCAAATGCCATATTCTAAGTTCTGAACAAGCAAACTCACAATCAAATAGTAGTACGAAATATGTAGTAATGTTATCTAATTATATTGCGACGTCTCCTCCGGCCCGCTCCATTGTGCTAGGACAATGTCTGCTAATTCCTGATCCATGTAACTTCCTGTATTGTTCCCGTGTTGACAGATTTTCCTATTATCAGCACGAACAATATAACCCACTTGTTAGTATGTACGTACACGAATAATTGAAATATAGCGAGTATTATCGTGTGGTAGTAGTAAAGGAGACATTAAAGGTAGACGTTATTTGATGTCTCTATTTGTGAGAGGGTTAAATATTGTGTATAATGTTCCCAAAGTTGGGACACAGGCCTATTTTCAGTGAGAGGGTTGTAGTCCACCACGCGGGCCCTATGATCCGGGAGATGTCTCATGTCTTCGAATTTTTGGTTCTATAGGACATCGCTTTCTTTACCGTTTTGAGACCAGTAGTAATTAATTAAATAACACAAAGTACTACATACATAGACAATAGATATAAATACTTTTTTTTATATCCTACTAATATTTTTTTCATCTTCACGAAAAAACTTATATGGGACTACAGTCCCATCTCTAGAGAGACAGATGGGTCGCGAGTGGCGAGAGAAGCGGTGGGCAACAGCTAATAATCTGCATAATTAAGTATTATGAGTTTAAAACTGTTTTCAGAAGCCTATAATATGGAGGCAGCATACTTTATTATAAGTACACCACAAATGAAGCCATGACCAAATATTTTTACACATTTTTCAGGACAAACATTCAGCTGACAACCGTGTCCTCCATTAATTACAGGTCTCGATAACAATTCAATAGGTCAGGATACACGATAACCCATATCTCCGGTATCGTATCATCTCTCACGGTCCATCGATAGATTACCATGTATACACACCCTATATTTGTTTCCGGAGAACATTAATATACGCCACCTGTATTTTGTGTTAGATGGTTAGGTTATGCGTGGACGATGTGTGCCTATGATGTGACAAAATCATATCATTTATTTCAAGCACTTTTGAATTAAAGTTATATTTTTATACGCAATAACGCCTGCGTCACGTCTTCGCAAAGATATTTTTAAAGAAACGAAAAATTCACTTGCGAGCAGGGTTCGATCCTGCGACTTCTGGATAGGTACTCCAGACGCCTTACCCACTAGGCCATCGCAACCACTACTCACAAAGGCGATTTCCTTAACCACTAGGCCATCACAACCACTACTCATAAAGGCGATGGCCTAGTGGTTAAGGCATCTGGAGTATCTATACAGAAGACGCAGGATCGAACCATGCTCGCGCAACTGAATTTTCGTTTCTTTAAAAATATCTTCAGTTTTGAATTGTCAAGAGATAAAATAGTATAAAACAGTTATGGTGCTACAGTCCCAGTCACAAGACATAAAAACTGTGAAAGTACCGTAGGTGCCCATTCTAAAGCTAAAAGCTAAATTCTTTATGGAGAAGAACGGGCAAGAAAGTCCATGGACACTCATTTCAATCGCGAGAACTATAATAGAACTTTTGTTGCATCATTGCCTCATTTTCATCGTGTGTATGTACTATACATAGTACCTATAGATTTACTTTAGAACTTCTTATCGATTAAGCAATTCGCCAAATCATGAACATGTGCATTCTTCCAATTCCCAGAGTTGCCACACCAACTTGGCCAAAAAAACTTTGACGCACTCAAACTCAAGTTTCGCCAAAATCGTTGGAGCGCACCAAACGGACTATGGACGCCACACCAGACTGCGATTCGAGACACAAATGGCTGACGTTGCTAAGCTGAAGTATGTCTGCCGGATGCCAAATGATCTGTGGGCCAAGAAGCACTGACACAGACAAAAGACAGTAGTCCTCATAGAAGATGCCACGACGAGTATTGAAGTATCACATAAAAAATCTTTTGTATATTGGTTGGCTAAAGGGCCAAAGTCTGCCGGGGTCGCGGGAGTAACGGGCTACCGTGACCCCGGAACGTAAACATTTTAAACATAAAGTGTTTTTAGTCAGTACAAGGCTGTCAGTCCCTCTTGCCCCGGGTGTGACGACTCATTTAATGATTTAAATTTTACCACACTAAAAATGTATGATAGGTCCAATGCGTAAGCTCATAAAGTGCTAAAAATAGTAACCATTCAATATTGTTAGTTGTCGCCACGGTGGGTGCAGTGGCTGTGCAACTGATTGCTTCGGTAGCGACGTGTCGCTAGTTGGATTCCCACACAAAACAAATTTTTTTAGGGCATACAGATAATTCTGGCTATTTAAAAGATTTTCGCAGAACTTTCTTGGAGAAATATTATTAGATATTATTTATGATATTACGTAGATATTATCATGCGTAGCAGTTATATAATTCAACTGGGTTCATCGGTGCAAACTCCCAAAAAACCAAGCATATTGTACAAGTACATGCCAGGTACGAGTATACTACATATATACATATATCAGGCTTTTTTTCATTTGATTCCAGAATGGCTACTTTTTGTGCCCACAACCGTAATTTAGCGACGACTGCGATCGCAATCTCCAACCTTTTGATCGTCCCCAAAACAAATTCGTCCTAAAACAATTAAAAAGACAACAGAACTTAAACAAATCACATCCATTCCTATTGTATTACTTCATTTGTTTCCATACAATGTTGTCTGAAATTGTGATCCATCATGAGTTGAATAACATCACACTGAATAGTTGGTGGGCGGCTTATGAATCGTGACCAGCTTTCGGAGACCTCTCGAAGCACCCTTTAGCACCCCTCTATTACCAAGTATTGTTTTGTGTGAAAGAGGGAGGGGGTCCACGGTAATCTGGTGGTGCCGAACCATTGTTGTTGCGTCGGATTCGAGTGCGAATTGTCACAGACAGTCGGACGATTTTATCAATCGCGTATTATTCAAGTCCTAACAAATGGATGATGACTCATTTGTGAATGTAGTGGCGCCAGAATGTTTGCACAGTTTTGTGCAATACAGTGACGTAGTTGGACCTGATGGGGTCCTGTTTCAAAAGTTGAGGGTCCTTTTAGTCCGACCTCGATCACATGATTTTTCACTAACAGGTTGTCTGGAAGATATCGCTATTAGCGATAAGACCGCCTTTGTAACCCTAGAATTAGCAATTTCATATACAACAAATGTGTAACAATTTTGGTGTGCAATAAACTATATTCTATTCTATTCCCGATCGCAGCGATGCCTAAAAAGTGGTGAATATCTAGTACACCGTAATAAATAAAAAAGCATTCGGACTCGTATAGCTTATACTTTTATTTATGCCCCTAAGAAAACGTAAAAGCAAATCATATATAGCAGGTATGCCATCTTGCGATCTCAAAAATTGGAGCTTTCTGGATCTTATAAACTTCTACTTTAGTTAAGTTACTTCGGCTTCGGAGCTCCATATCATTGACAATACGGCTGATACAGCGGTGGAACTTAAATCGAAAGTCTGTGCAAAGTATCGGCGGCTTTTTATTAGGGTATCTCCTTATGAGTCGGCTTTATGCATCAATGGTTACTTTAGGGTACTCGACGCTCTCATGCGTTTTTCCGTCTGTGAGGAATTGATGAGCTTTTTTGTATTACGTGAAGCACGTATCATGATTCATGATGGTGCTTCGTTATTCTGTTCCTTGTACCTACTGTTTCAATTTAACGAATTTCTTTTTTTTATCTATGAACATAAAACTTTGGAAAAACTGTGTTTCGATGGCAAATTCAACAAACGAAAAATCAAATATATGATTTTCATGAGCGGTTAGCGTAACTAAAGCACTACTGTTTAAGGGTAATATATAAATATACTGTGATAAACACGTGTCTGCTCTTACCCCATTCCACCCTAATACTCCGCTTCCTAACCTTTGAAGATTTATGCATAAATGAATGCAAATGTCAATAAGTCCGTCCGTTTTCATCTATGTTTCAACTATGTTTGTAAAAAATCATCAAAACTAATTGAGCAATTTTAGAATGCAAACAAACATTCAAATGTGTAATACCTAGTAGATTATTGTAGCAAACACGTCAATCAAAGCATAACTAGTGATGCCACATATTATTGCATTAAAACTTTTTGGTTACCTGTACCCTTAGCACGAATTTTCATTATTTGAGACGTAAAGTAAACTGGAACTTTGACAATTTCAAATTGTCAATTTTCAAGGAAAAAATTAGTTTTTCTTCGCACACCAGAAGCGCTGTTCCATTTTTTTCATACAAAAACGCTGTAAATTCTGGAAAGAAGCTGTAAAGTAAAAGAGTGAAAATTCATGCTATGGGTACCTACTGGGGGTGCTATGACAGGAAACCTCCACGTGCGCCCGTGGACTGGAGTTCCCTCTCGGATACGTCCGGGGGGAAGACCAGTTTTTGGGCCGATGCACCCTGGGATGCGGGCAAAAACTCTTCCTTAGGCACTGTGTGCCTAAGTGGTCTCTTTGCCCGACAGGCTATTCGCATACGGGCAAAGAGATCCACACGGCAGTGTGGATGCTCTAACGCGTGTCCCTCTGATTAACAGAGGGCACAGCGGCGGAGCGGGCTTGCGGACGGTGAGTGATGGGTAGCTCGCCGTCCGACCAAGGACCAAGCCCGGGTCGGTGGCGCGTCGTGTTTCGCGCCAAATGCCTGCTGGGGTCGCGGGTTTTTTCTTAACCCGGGTTACCGTGGCCCCAGAACGTAAAGGGCATAGGAAGGAACACTGGTGGATTTTAGTCAGTAAGAGTCTGACAGTCTCTTCCGCCCCACCCAGGGCGGGAGGACTCATTTGATGATTTTACTACCTAAAAAAAAAAAAAGCCCGAGCAAACAGAACCTATCATTAATAAAAAAAAAAACCGCACCGCTGAGTGACATTCAAGTCGCGACTCACTCATCACGACTTTTACATAGTTACTAAAACAATTTCATTCGATTTGATCGTTTGACTCAACGAGCGATTAGCTTAGCTGTCTTTTTGAAAATTTTCATTTGATCTTGGCTGCACCCCGCGGTACTAGGGTTTCTCCCTCATTCGAGACTTTTTTTATTGCGTTAAAATTATTAAATGAGTCCTCCCACCCAGGACAGAGCGGGAGTGACTATCTCGTACGAGTGCAAGGTTTACAAACATACAAACTTACGCATTTAATAGAGATGTCAAGATCAGGACAAATTACCTAAGGCTTAACTAGTGATGCGACACATTGCATTAAGACTTTTTGGTTACCTGAGCATACAGAACCCCGAGTGACATTGAAGTTACGTCCTCATCACGACTTCAACGTTAGTTACTAAAACGATTTTCATTCGATTTGGCCGTTTGACTGAGCGGGCACAACAGTAGCAGATATCGAACGAGTCCATTGTCGTAGGTGACACCTAAAAGCATTGTGCCAAGCAGTACAATCGCACCATTACCGTCGCCATTGTGACAATGTTAACATATCGTTATCTAGATCAGCGCCATCTATTGTCCGTCGCTGAGACTTTTGTACGAAAGAATTTTCTTTCCTTTTCAGCATTTGTTCGGATAGTTTTGTTACGGTTTATCGACCTTGGGGTCTCGGCTAACAATGATATATCATACTAGTTTTTCCCGCCGGTTTCAGCCTCACTGCTCAGCTCCTTTTATTGGTAGCGGATGTGAATATAGCCTACTGTCTTTCACCCAAAAATATTTTTTAATTCGAACTACATGGTAGTTCTTGAGATTAGCGCTTTTAACAAACTGTTCGCAAGTTATGCGCGTACAGACAGTTGTCATAGGTTCGGTCCCCGCACGGAACATACCTAATACCTATATCTGTATATGATCTGCTAATATGTAGTAGGTATGTTTCTATGTTTGTAAACACACCCGCGTTGCAAGAAAAATCCTTAGTGCGGGGAAACGTAAAAAAAATATAATACTGAATTTTCCTCGAATAAGTATACTAACCGTGAACTAAGTACTTATTTGACTTTCAATTTATTTTGATCACAATAAAAAAACTGAAAACTTTAGCTTACGAGGAAACCCGTAACCGCGTAGTACTGCGTAGCGGCGTAGCACATTGGCTACGTAATGCTACGGACTTTTGAAACTGCCAACTTTTTACAAACAAATGAATATGGTTTCTCAAGTATCGATCATATTGCTATATCCCCTAAGTTGTTTATATGTTATATTTTGTTTCAAAATAATGCGTAGCTAGCTGAAGTTATACGAGTAAGTAATTTTGTTTCGCAAACTTTGCTGAAAATACTTACTTCCTCAAACTTAATAAGTATTTCGCAAGCTTCTTTCTTAATTATTTTCGAATTTATTGGTTATGATTTTAATGAGCTGAATTTACTAAAAGTTTTCCCTTTATTTTTTCTCTCATTTATATTGTTTTAACCACCACACTAGACGTGCTGTATTGTTTGCCTGTTGTTAATTCAGACACAAGAAATAAGCTAAGTTCTGATTTATAAATATCCCGGTCAAATTAGACATGAAAATGTCTTTTTCAGGTTTTTTTTATTTTTCCCGAAAAAGTCAAGTGCCATAAAAATACTAAATATTCAGAAAATCTAATAAGGGGACTTTTGGTGCTTACCTTGAAATTCAGCAATATCGGAGTTTTTGTTAATTGAAGTGTTTATTTTAACCGGACTGTAATGATATTCTTACACCTAGCTGTCTTTGTCTTGTCATCATGTCATCATTGTAATCATGTCTTGTTCTTGACCGTTGACGGCACGATCCAGTGGCTGATGTGCTGCGTTCGTGGTTCTGCGGTTCTATCTCCGCAAAATGTATTTGTATCAGTTTATAGATACTTCTTCTGAGTGTGGCTGTGAGTTAAAACGTTTGTAGACACACCTCCGATTCAGATGAACATCCATTACAGAACAGACATTACAGAAAAAGGTCACCGTATAAAAAATAAGCCAAGAGTGAATATGTTAGTTCTAGGCAAGCGCGTGGCGTGCCTCACCGTCGATCATAAGAGCGCTTACGGTCAATTTCACACAGAGACGCGACGCGACGCGATGTGAACGAAACTGCAAATGTGTATCTTATTGTATCGTAAATAAAGTTGGATTTTGAGCCGCTATTAAAATGCAGCGCGGCGAAGTGCTACGCGTCGCGCTGCGTTGCGAAAGGTGCATCTTTTCGTGTAGGAAATAGCGTTCGATTTTGAGTAGATCTATTGAAATGTGCGTGCAGCGTCCCCTTTCGGTGTGAGCTGACCCTTACAATCTTCTATTCTCAATAAAAAAACCCCATCGCTGGACTCTAAGATGTTCAATCACAAAGCGCGGCGAGCGCTTACCATTCGCGCCGCACGATTGTTTAGTGTCGCTGTCAGTAGCTTAGAACCTTAAAGCGAGAAGTAAAGTTACGCCAAGGTTATCCTGTTTGTAACTTTAGTCTACGTTTATCAATAAGAGGGTTAGGGTTGACCTACATCTGGCAGCACGGACAGAAAGCATAATGCGATAGCACGCGGTGGAATACTCGAGGCGACCGCGTGCTATCCGCATGATTGTCTCAGTGTAGCAAATGGCAGTTCTAAGCGACAGAAAGAAAAAGGGCGACGGAAAAAGGCGATTCCGTGCTGCCAGATTTGGTTCAACCCGAATAGAGCATAATAAACTTTAGTCACAGCGTGAGCGTTGCGCCCGCGCGGTCACAAAGCTGTGTTAATAGTGATTAGCACTGCAGGCGCGCTTGTGGTGAAACGCGAAACTGTAGCTAAGGTTAGCTCCAACTAAATAAATAAAAATCAAAATGGTTGGTTACCTTCAACTACCGCTGCACGCCATTAGAACCCTGTCTTCAATAACCACACAGATTACCCGTAAAACCTCAACAATATCGCCCTCATTACACAGCACGGAGGGATGACGTGACATCCACCACTCGTGCCCGCTGACCACCATTGTTCCACCACCACAATGACTGGTTAATGAGATCAGATCCATCCCCACTGGACAATGGCCGCCCCCGCCCGTCCCACTGATTTTATTAATTAATTCATTACAATGGAACCTGAGTTTCGGACCACTATCTATTGTTTGGCGATAGTGATTCAGCAGGTTGACCTTATGGCGGACTGATAAAGGATGAATTGATAATAATTGTAGTTGATTTTGAGGATAATGCAGGGTTCTAATGAGGTTATTACTAAAGCAAAAATAAGAACAGTTGGCTTAGAGACGCCTGACCTAAGAGCAGGGTATACTCGGGTTATTTGTATATTTAGGGTCGGTTCATATCTAACGGAATATGCGTCGCGTATTATCGGTTGCGTAACGCCAGAACTGACAAATGTATAGAAAAACACTTGACCGTATACACTCAACCGATGATACGTTAGTGCGTCGAAGAATATTCGATGATACGCTCGACGCATCATCCGTCAGATATGAACCGACCCTTGACCGTGACCTTTCTTTTTTTACCGTTGTTAAAGTCCGCAACAGTGAACAGTGGGTTAATAATTCCCACCCAGGGCGGGACGGGAAGGGACTGTCAGACTCGTACTAACTAACATCCCCGGTGCCCTTTAATAGCACTTTACTTTCTAGGGTCACGGTAACCTGATGACAGTCTAGCGACCCCGAGAGGCTTAGGCCCTCACGTGGAACACGACGCGCTTGTACGCGACGGATTTGTAGTCAGTAGTCTGACAGTAGCTCCCGCTCCACCCAAGGGACTCTTTTGCTGATTTTCCCATAAATAAAGGGCTGGCAAGGAGATTAAATTGACTTTATAACATTTGCTGGCTCTTGAATTACGACTACTAAAGTTCAGGGGATCTACAAAGGTCGTTTAAGTAGAATAAAAATATAAAAAGCGACAAAAATTATCAATTTTGCCGCCACTGTGGGCTTCCATGGTAATGAGTTTGCAAAAGCTGTATTTTAAGTCTCGTCTACTTTAAAAGAAGCCTCTTATTTGACAATGTACTCATGCACACATAAATGCCTCTGCTAGGCCAACTTTATTGGGATCGGTTTCCAGTCCAACCAGATGTAGCTGAATACTGAAATATCAGTATTTGGCAAGCAGCGACTGCCTATCGGGCCTTCACTGCCCAGTAACTGGGTAATGCGATACTTCATGGTACAGTTCAAAAGTCTGACAACCAGTACCAGTGTACTTCTGACTAATTAACGACTGTCAAAGATCTACAAATCTATAGTAAGTAAATACATACATATTAATAGTCATGATGACCAACAAAAATACAAATATTTTAAACATGTTCATGTTCAACAATCTACAGACATATCAAACGATTGCCGCGTCGCGTCGCGTCGCTATTTCTCTATTGTTTTTGAAGTACAATGAAGTACTCAGATAAAATAGGAGTCGGCTGGAGTTAGCATATGAATAAAGTGGACAAAAGACCCCTTCTGTCCATTGCGAAATTTTATTAATTGTGCTTTGTGATAGGGCTGCGCTGCCCGCGTTGAATTTTCATCAGAAATCGTTAATGGAATCATATTCCAATCAGAATGTTTTATTTTTACGTAAGGTCATGGGTATATTTTAAATTTCTAATTAGATTTTGATTATGCAAGAAAAATCTCAGTTTTGAATTTGAATTTACCTTATTTTCAAATCACATGTTATCCTTATTCAATTAATTTCGCTGACAAAACCTTATATTATTATTCTTTACTATAAAAGTAAAATAAAAATAGTACGCTCCACAATTCTACATTTTAATAAAATATGTAAAATTAAAATACAAAATAAATAAGTTACGGAGCGTCAAAAACGGCGTCCACTTTTCCTATCAGTGGGAAAAGTGCCCACAAGCAGCATTGCCATGCGTTGTCTGGCAAAGCTGAAATAACGAAACATACACAGAATTAACTAAAAATAGAACCTAAATTAACCAACAAGGTAATACCGTAAAGATTTCGCTTCCAATGAATATAATAGAAGTTCCATCTTGCAATATAGGTATACTTCGACCAAACTTTACATTTTCATCAGAGCAGCTTTGTGCGAAACTCCGAAGCAATTCATGCGGCACATATTATTCAAAACGAAGTTGGAAACATGACCAGTAAAATTCAATTTTAATATTGCATCGTATCTAGTGAGAGATTGAATTTTGATACGTCTCGTATGCGTCCCAGAGATTCACCCTGCGGCCGCCATTGAACGTCGCTCGGGCGTGTTGCACATTGCAACGTAAAGTTAGATACTGGACAAAGTATTTTATTGTATTTTTCTGTTTTGTTTTTAGTTTTTTACTTAAAAAAACATTTATTTTAACTATAGAATATTTTTTTAAAAATCCTATGTCTCTGATATGGCCGAAGTCGCAGGACTTTTCTCATTACCGTGACCCCAGAACATAAAGGGCTATTGAAGGACACCGTGGATTTTAGTCAGTACGAGACTGACAATCCCTCCCGTCCTGCCCGGGGTCCTACCCACTCATAAGACTCATTAATTTGATGATTTTACCACGTAACAAAAAGTCTGATGATATGAGATTAGAGAAGATACGAGCTTTAACTACTTACTTATGTCATTTAGTTATCGAGTCTATCTGGAGAAATATCCATTCAAACATTCTTAAAATATCCCATAGCGTGCTATTACGATTTTGGAAAACAGTATGGAACGGTAATTGAATAGATCAATAGAAACAACGATTTACTTAGTTCATCTTCAAGGAGTTTTAATTATTTCTATTATTAACATAATTTTGCATCATTAACAAGTGCAGTACAAAGAAAAAATAATAATAGTTCCCTCACGTTTTTATCCTAATAATGTGCCTACATTGATAAGGCGAGCGGCACACTGTGCGATTCGCCACCGGCTTTGCAGAAATCATAAAGGCGAGAGATCAAACGATGGCCGGTCTTTTTGACCCCGATAACGAAATGATACTCTCCACCGGGCGGTGGGCTCATGAGGACTTCGTGGACCAAATTAGCAAGTATTGTCTAGTATGATGTGTAGTGTACCTAACGTGTCTACGAGATAATACTAGACTCAAAGAGTGGTCAAAAATCGAGGAAAAAGATCGAATGTTTGCCAGATTTTCTTGAATACAGATATACTTTTCGTATTAGAAAATATTCAGTGAACTGCTTTGAGGAAAAACTTTGATCTTTACACGGCGCTGTCATGTCTACCGGTGTAGCCGCGTTATTCTTCTAAACTACGCTACCATTTATGATGTATTTCACCATTTAATAAAGAATATACCTCAGAAGGTACCATTTGAATACCTTAATGTAGTTTAAATAAATCATAATAATGAACTCGTAGAACCCGACTGAAGTAGAGTCGCTCTTTTAGATATAAAAATAAAACTGAACTTTGCTATGCTATTGCGGGTTTTATCTATATTATAAATACAGGGAGTTATAAAGTTTTTCATATAATAAAGAAAACTGCGAATGGTATGAATTTCAGCGACGCACGCGGCGACACGACCGACAAGGCCACCTCCATGTCAAGTTCGGAGCCACCTCGCACAGCGCAGAGCGGCGGTACTGTAACAATAATGGCTGGGCCCCATTGTTTGGGCCCGTGGCACATTACGCTTTTGTCTCTGCCCTCTCCCGTTCCTCACAATGCGGCCAGGAAACAAGTGAGCCTTTATTTCGCCTCTTTTTGTCTCGGAGTATCGCTGCTTATTGTCTTCATTCGATTGTTCGGGCCTCTTCAGAGGGCACATTGTTGTGGACCTCGTCGTTAGTGCTGAGCTGGCGGATGTGCAATGTTCTAAGTGTCGTTTGAATTTTAATACGACGGGAAAGTGTGGTAGGTGGTGGCTTTGTGATAGTGTCTTGTATCGTTCGTTGACGTGGTAGACTGTGCTGGAACTCTTGTTAATGCTGAGTGTAAAGTAGGTGTAGAGCACAGTATTGTTTCGGAAGGTAGTTCTTCTTTTGCAATGGCACGAACGGCGTAAAGCTTGGACGACTGAGTGTGTCGCGGGTTCGATTTCGGAATCGTTGTTTGTTGATTTAAAATGTTTGTAAACATTCATTGATACAGGAGGTAACGTTTTATGTAGTATTATAAATTTATAACTCGTTTCTTGTCGTGTTATGAAACACGTACTTACACGATTCGCGCATAATAAGGATACTTATAGATTTGAGCTACCAGCTAACGTTTTTCCATAGCGATACCACATTCAACATAGGTAGGATTACAACGCCGCCCTAAAGAAAGAATAAATAAAAAATACTTAGATTGAAAACGTTTCGAAGGTATGAAAATATATGACATACTAATATTGATATCTGACAAGATAATTCTGCTTAAACTTGCTTGTCTTAAACCAAATAAACCAACAATCAACCAACAAACTGACAGTACCTATTATTTATTTATACCTACCATTTCCTCTTTGCAAAGAAGACAGGCAAAGTCGCGGGGCCCCACTAGCCCCTTGCAATTCGTATGCATGCGCTGTACCCACGCTTCAATGCTCTTAATTTTCTTTCATCGAAATGATAAATACTATATGTACAGTCTGTCTGTATTTCAGGCTTAAAATGGTAAATATTCGTGGTGCAGAGGCACCGTTTTCCAATTTCCGATGCATCTGGCGTTGAAATTAATTTCCCAGCCTCTGTTACAATACAAAAATAGTTGTAGGTGTGACTGGGTTTTATAAACTGCCTATTAGACATCTTTACCGTCGAAGTCAAAGTAGAAGTTATTACAAAGACGAAGACAGAGTCAAAGCCAAGGTATGATGTCAGGGCCCTGTTTTGTAAAACTGACATTTATGTCAAAAATGAAAATAAAACCAGAATTTTCGCGCTTGGGCTGTTTTCTATAGATGACAAATATTACCGAAAACCAACAGGTTCTTAGTCAGCATCAGCCATTTGTGTTTCAGTCTCAAACATAGGTACAGATGTCAGGGCCTTGTTTTATAAAGCTAATCATCTCAGTCCATAGGACGAAAACTGCTGTAGAATTTTCGCGCTTGGGCTGTTTCATACAAATATATCAAAAACCAACAGGTTCTTAGTCAGCATCAGCCATTTCTTTTTCATGTCTCTCATCAACTTGTGGAGACAATTCGTGCTTAGTCTAGCTCTACCCAACCTTATCATTCTTCTACTGCCCTCATCCCAATTTATTTGGAGTCAGTGCAGCTCAAGCTCAAAGTCGCTCAACGAGCTATGAAGAGGGCTATGCTCGGTGTTTCTCTACGTGAACGAATCCGAAATGAGGAGATCCTTAGACGACCTAAAGTCACCGATATAGCCCACCGGATTAGCAAGCTGAAGTGGCAATGGGCAGGCCATATTGCTCGTAGAGCGATGGCCGATGGGGTCGAAAAGTGCGCTAGAGTGGAGACCACGGACTAGCAAGCGCAGCGTAGGACGTCCAGCATGGTGGACAGACGACCTTATAAAGGTCGCCGGAGGACGCTGGATGCAGGTCGCCTCCAATCGATATACATATGCGTAGTTTGCGTAGGTTGTTTAGCTCTAGCCAATCTTATCATTCGTCCTACTGCCCTCATCCCAATTTATGTGGAGTCAGTGCAGCATGCAGTCTTCTTCATATTTTTTTCTCTTGTCACCTCAGTAGCAACCTCCTTTCTTGCCATATTGATATCCTTCGCAAAATCCATCCATCATTTCTTTGATATTCGTCTACTCTTCAATCTTATCTCTCGATGCAGTTCGCACACTGCAAAAAGGGAGCCTTCTTCAAAAGAAAATCTCGTTCTGAAATCTCAATACTTTCCCACTATCACAAGCTGTCATGTATATTGATAATATCGATATCTACCCGTGTTTATCTGCAAATGATACAAGCCCAAGCTTCTTTAGTTAGCATTGTTCGTGGCTCCATTGTGTGAGTCGCTTTGTTAGGGCACGCTCCGTTTTTTCCTTTTTCGCCTTCGAAACGGTGCTGAAAAACTAAGGGCCTCAGCTACAAGGGTTGAGGTGTAGCTCCGTGTTTACATTATCAGGGGTTTGTCTTGAATTAAGGAGGTTACATTGAAAATGTGAAAAAGATTGTGTTGTTTTTGGTCAGTGATTTTGAAGTGAGTGGAGCGGAAGGAGGGTGAATTATGAAAGATTGGTGTAGTTGTACAGACACCCAGCAGAGTAACCTACACCAATCTATTACCAATCGATTGTGGTAAGGTTCAAAAAAAAAAAAAATTGACAGATTGAGGTAGGTTGACGTGCTGGCGTCTGTACAAGGGTATTTTGGCGCGTGACTAAATATCGCTATGCACCATCTTGCATTTTAAAAACCGGATAGGATTGGTAAGCTGAAAATTATAGAGTTGTGTGTTTTTCTTATTAGATCAAAAATATCCAATCCACGACTGAATATTGATCTTCATTCTACACATGTAGTTGCAACATTACATATTTATAAGAATGTGCAAGAAATTATTATTTCACTTAGATCCCAACTTTCACTGCTTGTCCATAAACAGAATATACACAACAATAGGTACTTGTAAGCACACCATAAAACAGAATCTTTTCAGCAAATCCGTTTCTGATTCGGTATAGCCGTACAACAGCCACACGTCTGAATAGACACCGTTGAAATATTCTCTAACATTGTGAGTTCTTTACAAAATCGCCTACACTCGTGTGTCGCCTCCGCCATTCATATTTCCCGCGTTTTCCATACACAATATTGCGACTTTGTGAGGCGGCGCGCTTCTCAAGTCTCCAAATAGTCCATTGACGAGCTCCGAGCAAACTCGCTATAGCGAATTAACACTATTCATGGGAAGTTTTGAAAGAGGACTACTCTCATACAATTTGGTCGCATTCACAAAGATTCACTCCTTAGCGAGCTCGATGAATAGCTTTATGAAACGTAGAATATAACGTTCGAATATAATTTAGGCGTTTGTTTGACATTTGTTTTTTGCTTTTAAGCAATTTCTGGAGCAATTACGTGTTAAATTACGTGGCTATTAGGTAGCCCTCGAGTAGATGAGGCAAGGAACAATTACGTTGGCGACAATAGTTCGCATTGTGAGGCTATCGTACTAGAAACAGTTGTTCCAGCCGCTGGTGAAAGAATGCTCGGTGGAGCGGCGTGGAACAAAAGCTGGCCCAATTGTGTTACGAGCCACCCGCTTTTTGTGTCCCGCCAAATAGGAAAATGAGTTGAATGGGAAATTCTTCGGAAACCGGTCTTGCGTTAGTCTTTAAATATGTTTATGAAGCCTAAACAAGAACGTTATTGATAATTTTGAATTAGGACGTCTTTTGAGCGAAACATATTGTTCTTATGAAACCGTAAGATTTTAAATTGTTACAAAAATCACTTTCTCTTAATTAAATCAAAGGTTTGTATACTGCAATAATTTAAGTAATATGAATGAAATTTGATTTCCAAAAGAAGTAGATCTATTGAAAATAATTCTCAAATCCCAGAGTTCTTAACACATGACTGTGTACGCATCTCTAATGTTATAAAAAAGTACCGTGAGAACAAATTTGAATACTGGCACAGCATTTATATGGAAAAGAAGCTTTTTTCAGTCCTACATATATTAATAAAAGTCACAAACAGACCTTTCAGGCATCTTCCAGACCGCTACTGAATGGTGTTAATTTACTACTGAATTGCCAACTCCCGAGTGTGAGATTTCAATGGAAGATTCGGTCGACATCACAAGCACGAAATTCTATATGGAAAATGTGGAAAACATAAATAGAGGCTGCAAAAAGCGACTCGAAAGGAGGGTGATTTTCTAAAGGCTTCAGCCGTTTCAATGGACCACTGTTTAACATTACTCATTGAGCGATACCTATTTTCTGATTCCTATTCAAAATATATGAGAGACTCTTTGTAAATACAGGTACTCTCACGTAAAAAGGCAATAGGGAACTTTTTAAACATCTTCACTCGCCAAGAAAGTCGGTTTTGTTCTTCTATTTCAAAGTGAAGTCTTACTTAGGTACGTTAAAAAGAAGTTCTGAACAATAGCGCTGGCTGGAAACAAAATAGAAAGCTCAGGATGCTATTCATCTGTCAAAGAGTGAAAAGTCTAAAGAGGTTGTGTATTGAAAAAAAAAAGAATTAACAACAAAGAGTTTCTAGTCTATAAACTCATAAATAGTCTGTGCCATATTTATGTCAAGTTAGTCTTCTTGTCATCATATAACTCGTTTATTTACACTTTTATATTTATTTATTTACAAAATCTAAAAACAGTTTATTTCATGATAAATTGAAATCTAGAGCAGACAATCTGTTTCGGGGACGAGAAAAGCTTGTGTTCTAAAAAGAAGGATGCCAAACGTTTTTAAACCGATGAAATATGAGGACGAAAAGAGTTCCATAAATTAGGAGGAGATAAGCATGGTTTCAATAAAGAAGCATCCTATGAGCAGCGATGGTAGTCGGCCATACTCAGACTACTCAAGTTCTTCAAGCAGAGAAGAAGAGCATGTTAATTCAAAATGCTGGATAAAGTCATTAATATTGTTCACCATTCTACTCGTCCAAATATGTGTTTTTCTATTCTATGTCTGGAAATATGGACCTACAAGTTATAAGCAGCCATTCGCGTCTATTGTTTAACTAGTGTATGTGTAGGAAGATAATTTACTTACATAAAAATTGTTTATTTATTATTTGTAACTATATTAAAGTTATATGTTTTTAATGTTTTTACTCAACCATATATTTTTTTATACGTAGTTTTCATTCATTGAAATAGAAAGAGATTTGATTTCTATTCCATTACTAAACAGATTCCTGCATCAGCACTGTTTCTACGGTTTAAGGGGCTTTTCGACCGAAGAACACACAAAATATAGTTAATTTTTATTGTCTGTTAAAGATCGCTATACTTAACCCACATTTTCTACTTCCACATCTTTTCTTACCCTTTCCCTAAGCCTGTCATGAATAAATTTAAATTCGCTGCAAGAACGTGTCGATTTAACATTTTTATTTGAAGAAATGTGTCTATTAGACGGATAATAAAGGACCTGCCTCACTGAAGACGATAAGCGACAAACAATTTGAGTATTTTATTTTTTAGCGTGGTAAAATCATCAAATGAGTCCTCCTACCCCTCAGTCAGACTCATACTGACCAAAATCCACGGTGCCCTTCAATAGTCCTTTATGTACCGGGGTCACGGTAATTCGTTAGTCCCGCGACCAACAAATTGATCATAGCAAAACTTTTAAACGATTTGTTTGTTTGACAGAGTTTTTACCGGCGTTGTGAGAAGGTCGTAGTACTAATTGATATTTAATTAACCTTCATAAAAATTTAATTTACAAATTCAATGACCAATATTTTTACAATAAGACGAATCCTGAAATCAGGCAGAAAATTGTCGTTTTTCGCTTTTAAGCTTGTATAGGTACTACTAATATAACTTTTTAGCTTACCCCGGTTCTTACTTCTATTATAACAGCGGTTTACCTTGCGTGGAGTTCTGTAATCATCACATAAAACTTTTGAATTAGTAGTATGATAGAGATTGACTGCTATGTCGCTTTTCGCCAACAGTGGGACAGATCCTTATGAGGCCTGATGAGAGCTTCGCAATACCGGCTCATGAATGTCAATACATCCAAGATATGGCTGGCAATCAGCGCCCCGCGGCTTTCAATTTCACTCTATTCACATATTTTGCTCACTGTAAGTACAGTTTGGTCGCAAATCAATATGAACACCAGTTTAAGATGCCCTCTTAGTCTGTTGCAATTTCGTACTAAGCCAGACCAGATTAAAGTCAAGGTGGTAACTTCGATGTGCAGTCGAATGTACTTGTACAAGTGTACTCTCTGATTTTGATTCAGTAGGTTTAATTGGACTTAGGTTAGGCTGGAAAGTAGGGAAGTGTGGGGTTTTGGGGATAGATGATAGAATGTTGTCTAGGACGTCCAATAAAATAGTGTCGTGTGTTTATCATCATCATCATCAGCTTTGAAATGTTTCCACTGCTAGGATACAGGCCTCCTCCAAGTGAGAGGGAGTGGGCCAGTATCTACCACGCGGGGCCAGTGCGGGTTGGTATGATTAAATGCTTTTTCAATTCTAACAAGAATCGCCAACACTTATATCTATAAAATTCGATATTTTTTCAGCCCGAATATAAGGCACGACCTAGATGCCTGTAGAAAATAAAAGCGACTTCATAAAATTAGGGTAGGTTCTCAATTCGGCTTGATTTTTTACTACTTCCAAAACATAGAATATAGTTAGGACCATAGATATAATATTTCTGTGGTTAGGACCATAGAAATCTTTCTAAATTCTATAATTTTGTCTATTTTTCTGTCGACACAAGCAATTTCTACGGTATCATGCTAATCAATGGTAGGTAATTATAAACAAACAAAAAAAGTAAGTGTATAAAAACGTGGGAAAATGCACACTATTTTTTATTTCTGGGGCGCGTTAGACAGGTTTTTAAGGAAAATTCGACAGCGGGTACCAGCTTGAGCTTCGTGAACGTGAATTTAAAAGGACGCCTATAATAGATGGATGTAAGATAAATAACATAATAGTTTATAATTATAATACAGTGGTAGAAATATGACAATAACGTTTTTCTAATAAGGAGTGCCAAGTAATTAAGTAACTAATTTATAAGTAGGTAATCTGCAAGCAGGTCTGTGCACTTTAAAAAAAAATGCGAGTGACGAAAAAACGAGTGAATCTCCAGGAAAAGCTTTCAATTCATTAAGAATTTCATGAGTAGGATTATTCTATAAGTGTGTAAGTATGTTTTGGTAGGTTTATCTTTGATAATTATCATTTCAGACTCTTCTTAGTAGTTTCGGCACTGTGGCTTTTCAGTCATGTTTCCAATATGAGAAAACAACCTGCTGGCAGGTTGATAATACACACATCAAAAGTGTCTAGGGATCAACATATATTTTTGCAATAACTTTTCTCCTGATTGATATTAATTAAAATGTTCTTTAAGGATTCATCAAATAAAGTGTTATCGTTTGTCACAGTAACGATAAACCAAGTCACCTTTGCATTCATAAAGAAATTTGCCATTTTCCTAATAAAGGGATTTTTGACATTTGAACCACTAACATTAAAGTTCGAAAAAAAGACTGAAATAACAATTTTCTTTAAAATTTTATTGGGTAACTTAAACAATTAATAATCCGTGTTTCTACCAATTTCGAACACTAACAACACAAGAACATCGGTTTGGCATACTCAAAATGAGTTCATCCAAATCACGCTGTGGAATGGCCGCCCATGTTCGTTGCAACAACAAAAAAAGGTCTTCTTGCGACTGGATATCCTCCATATTCGGCAGAGCTCTTCTCTGTAGCATATCCCATGCATGCTCAATCGGGTTCAAGTCTGGCGACTGAGCAGGCCAGGGCAGGACATTGATGTTAGCTGCGGCGAGAGTCTGTCTTACAACTCTTGCGGTGTGCGGTCGTGCATTATCATGCATTAACTGAAATAAGGGACCGATTTGCACTTGTAGAGGAACGATGACGTCTGATACAATCGTCTCAGCATAAATTTGAGCGTTGAGGTTGCCTCTGATCCAAATCAACTCAGTTCTTCCGCCGATCCAAATACCCGCCCATACCATGATGGTTCCACCACTATAAGGATAGACTTCCTGGCAGGATTTTAATCGCTGTTGGCGTAAAGGGGTTCTCCAGTGTCGTATACGTCTTGTATCCGGTCTCATACCAAAACGAGACTCATCAGAAAAGCACACGAAACGCCATTGTTCTTCTGCCCAATTTCAAGAGCCCATTGATATCGAATCCTACGATTGTGCATTGCTATAGGTGGTACCCGTAGCGATCTTCGGGAATGAAGGTTCACTTCATGCAAGCGGTTTCTGACTGTTTTGTCGCTAATTAAGTTCCCTGAAGAGTGATGAAGCCTCACGGCTAACATCATGGCGGTTATTGTTGGAGCTCTTCGAGTTAAGATTTGAATGTATCGGTCTTGTCTCCGTGTGGTGCAGCGATACCGTCCTCCATGGCGCTCAGCCATGGTACCAGTGCTTCGGTAACGTGTCCAAAGTCGACTGATAACACTCTGACTTGTATTCAGAGCTAAAGCCACAGTACGTTGCCGGGAACCAGCTTCTATCATTCCCACGGCTCTGAGCATTTCTTCCCTGCTTAAATGACGTCGCCGCTCCATAATAACGTTGGTTTTAATCAGTAGTAGGGAAACAGTAGCACTAATAATGTCTTCAATGCGTTGTATGTTTTTATAGGGAAAATATTGACAGCTGATTTTCATCTTTTACTCGAATTTGATTTACAGTTCCTGATTCAAATTATGAAATGCACCAAAAAGGATCCATATCTTCTTTATCTTTATCTTCTTTATCTTTATCTTTATCTTTATCTTTTCTTTATCTTTCTTTACATATAATAAAATCGTAGAGCTGTCATTCCTGTACATTGAATATTTTTTTCTTTTTGTATTTTTTTCGAGATAAGGGATCGATTCTGATGCCAAATCAGCTTTTTTTTTCTTTCGAAATTTTTTATGTTTTTTTGATTTGATCTATCTCTTAAACTACTGTAAAGTTGTCGATCAAATTTTCCTCAAATATTCCTAATAATATGCTTCTGTTGATAGGCTATGTATCATTACGCTATTTTTCCTGGGAGATAAGCAATTTTAAATTTTGTTGTTTTTATCTGTTTGTTTTTAGTTGGAAGCTAAACCACTGGATATTATTTAGTCAATTTTTCCCCAAATATTCCTTAAACTGCTCTTCTATTAATAGGATATGTATAATTACGCTATTCCCTTTGGGGGATTAGCAATTTTATAATATGTTGATTTTCAGTCATTGTTGACATTTGTATAAGAACCGCTATTTGAAAACACTGTCAGCGTACTAGCCAGTCTGGTTGGTATCCTGCTTGACTTTCGTGCAAGGGGTCTCTGGATCAAATCTCGCTGTTTCTTTTTTTCACTTTTTGAGTTTTCTTATATTTGTCCTGAGAGTTTCAAATAATTAAAAAAAATGTGTATACTTTTATTTCAATATTATTCGCGATTTTAAATTATTACTATTTTTTTTTCAATAGTTTTCTAGGATATAAATCTATACTGATTTAAATTGTAGGTAGTAAGTTGGATATTTTTTTAAATTGTAATTGTTTCGAGGTGTGGAATTTTAAAGATTAGAAAAAATTGTGTTTTGATTTATGTTTTGAATTGGTGTTCAAGCCAGTGCATAGATTCTGTTTTAAACGACGACAAGTTGTACTCATCGAGTCAGATAATTCGTTATTTTTTAGGTATCACGCGGAATGCAAGGGAGAAGAGCAATGCTATCGTACGTTCAATTTGCAGCGATACTGTAAATCAACCCAAAAATGATAGTCTAATGTTTAAAATAAACACGGTTCTTTGAAATTAATGTCGCTCAAATAAGGACGTTTCCTATGCAAACTATGTACCTAGATATAACATTATTGATCTAAACTAATAATAAAAATGCAAGTATGTTTGTTTTTTACCTTTTCACGCATTACTACCTACTGAATCGATCGTCCCAAAATTTATCATATACGTTGTCAGGAGTATAGACACGGATATAAGGTATCTTACATCCCGAATAACAGAAGAGAGCTGTTGCCGAGAAAACAATTACGTTCATATTCCAGATGGCGCCACACGATCCGTATTGTTTCTCAAATTCTAAAATAACGCAAGCGAAGCCGCGGGCAAACACTAGTAAATTTATAAAATCATAAATTTATTACAAAGCCACATCTCAATCTCAAGAAATCCGCATAAAAATGCTTGATCCCTAGACACTTTTGATGTGTGTATTATAGTTTTTATTACTTATGGGAAGGTGATAAGTACTGTAAAGGTTTTACTCTGAGGTCTAACCTCAGATAGTTTTGTAAGCGGTGGCAGCATCCAGCCGCTCAATGGTTTTTGAATATTAAAAAATAAGGAGTAGAACTGTCTAGCACATTCTAGAAGGAAACAAGATGTAAAAGTGCGCGTGTCAAAAATATAATTTTAATCAACAATAAATATTTTATTTATAATCGATCCCTCACAGTACCTACGCTTACTCCTTGTGCAAAATTTCATAGAAATCCGTGTAGCCGTTGAGGTGTGAAAAACCAGTATACGGACGGACTGATGTGTTACCAACTGCCGTATTTACGAGTATCTATGGATAAAAGTTTATTAGCATTACGGCCTATATTTTATCCTAACCGCGGTCTATTTGTTACAGTTTACATAACACCTATTGTTTTCGAGATGCATATCTATCATCTATCATAAATATCAGAAGCTGTATCGGCGCACCTATTCAACAATGAAAATATTATAAACCAACAAAGGCTCACAATCCCGTCTTTATTTTACACTGGCAACATCGGTCCGTGGAATTCGTAATTTCTTTGATTCCCGCCTATTGTGCGACTGATAAAAGGGACACTTTTCAGTAGCTCCTGTCTGAATGAATACACCCATTATGGTTACACAAAAGTGGATATTCCAAACAAAAACATCATTGCCGCGGCTATTACGGAGCGTAAAAAACAATTCAGACTATATTCCATTATGATTTTGAACAATGTAGTTGGTGAAATTGTATTTTGTCGCGAGTAATGTTGGGAATCGACGCGGCTCCTGGATTTATTGTCGATGTTAAAATTTTGTTTTTTTTTTCGCTGAAAGAGATTGGTGACTCGTGACGTGACGTAATGATTTATTTGAAAATTTGTTTTGTTGTCGATATTTGCTTTAGGTGGAGTAAGCCGTTTCAGGAGGTTGCGAATAGGATTCGATATTTGTACGCCAATATAAAGTAGGTACCTACATACATTTCAAATTAAACAATGAAAGATGAAAGCAACATGAATTCAAAAGTCCATAATCAAATAAAAATACTAGGTACCTAGTTAAGCAAAAATAGCAAAAGAAGTGAAAACACTCAAATGCGATAACACTATTACTAATTACACCCTAATTCACTAGGCCTTTCCTATTCATACTCTAACTGTTCCCACTGCTGGGAGCCTGGGACACAGACCTACTCTCTGTAGGAGGCTGGCTGTAATCCAGCACTCTGTCCATTGTGGGTTCCAACTTCCAAGATCTCACATAGGTAAGTCTTCGAATTTTTGGTCCTAAGACATTCTAGTGCTTTCACGATATTTCAGTGTTTTGAGAGCAATGGTGCTGGTGAAATAAATTGCACAAAGTAATGCGCCGGGTTGGTTTCGAACTGGCCACACACGGCTCAAATGTATAGGGTACAGGGTGGTATAAGAACATTACCACAGCGGCTGTTTATTTTTTGTTCCATCGACCTGGGCTTGGTCGTTGATAGGACAGCGAGCTTTCTATTACTCGACGTCCACAAACCCGCGCTTATCGTGGCCCCAAATCGCTCTGCGACGCCCCACGCATATGCGTCGGGCATCGCACCATATGGTTATGGTGGAGGTTTTCCCTTTTCCGTCTTCTTCGCTAGTTAGCATAACTGCCTTACAGAAGAAGGTAACTACTTCCTATTCCATTACGCTTCGTAAAGTGGCCAACATGGCCTTAACTAGTAAGTGATGGGCAAAGTAGGGACGGCCCTCGGGCCAGTTAACTCCGGCCCGCGCAAGCATCCACATGAATAGTAATATAACGCCCCAAATAAATAAAAAATGACGGTGAAGAAGTATAAAGTAGCTATTTTTCGCAACTCTAACTGACGGAGTAATTAGACTTATTGATACTGTCAATATGTCTATTTTAAGCATTTGTGCTATTTGCTGCAATATTTTTTATGATTAGGGGAGTTTGCCCACGGCTCGAAGGGACGCGATTCGACCGATACCAAATACAAGTAAAAATCAACCTTACTACAATGAAAATAATGATGCAATGCGATTGACTATACGTTGTCGTTGCGATCGTGTTTTGTTTTTCATCTACCCGTGGACAACCACGCATTTTATGTCATAGTGGTAAGCATGGACCTAAAACCTTTTTTAGGTCCATGGTGGTAAGGCTGATTTTCACTTGTAGTTGGAATCAATCGAATTGCGTCGCATCGCGCCATGTCTATTAAGCTCCCTTACAGCTTACAGTTTCAACACAAAATGCATTTTTTCGATTATTCTGGCCTTCGTTAGATTGTTTTTTAAACTTACTGGCCCCCCATTAAGAAAGTTTGCCCACCACTGGTCTAAACCAATGTTGACGCGAGATTTGAAGACCGGTACTTCCTCCAAGCGGGGCAAACCTTCACCGTTTAGACCACCGTTTCCACCGGGCCGTCCACACAGTTGTGTTTCTCGCACAATCAGCAACAGGATCTCCCGAAGTAGGTTACCAGTGAGGACCTGCGTCAGATAGCAAGTGAGGACACCGTGACGGCTCTCCAATCACTTGCACTCCTCAAAGAGAGATCTTACCGCCACGATTACGGCGTCCAGGGTGTTTCGACACAGTCCAGATGTTTGCCTTCTTTTAGCCTCATTTTATTATGAAACGGAGTACCCTCTTCCTCTCCGTTACCGTTTGTATAACGTCTAAAAGAATTTTTAATTCGATATCGCATCAGAAAATACCTGGTAGCGCCATCTAGTGCTTACAGAGAATCATTTCGAATCCCGTGACAGCGGCGCCATCTGCTTTTCAGTAAAATCACTCGGACTCAGCAACGAGCACTTCGGAAGTACAGCTTACTCAGTGAACGAATAGATGGCGCCGTGCGCAGGCTTTTCGTACGAAAATGAAACCCGCCATTAATTTGCACAACGATATTCACGATGTTCACAATACTTGAAAGATGGCGTTTTGCCCGAGGCGTCCATTTTGTAAATAGACAATGTTTACCGCTAAACCTGTGGCTAAACTCGATCGAAAGCCGACTTAAACAAGCTAGCTAATTCTTTTCATTTTAATTTCCTCAATACGATAAGATTTTCACGTTTTATTTAGTAACTACCTTAGTAGTCATTGGTTTTTTTTCTCTTGTTTATTTTTATGCAATAGGATAGATAGGTGTTTTTTTGTCATTTTAATGATACTCTGATAATTTGTTGATATCAATAGATAGGTAATAATGATTCACACACAGTAATAAAATTCAAATATTTGTCATAATGATTTGCAATATATCAGAATGATAGAGATCTCATGTTTTTTTTTTGCTCAGAATCTGAGGCTACCTGTATTGATATTAAAATGTATGAATCGGTAGCACCTAGGTAGGTAGGTACCTACCATTGAATGTAAACAGCCACAAATATTTATGTAAGAATACGTAAGTATAGCTGTGCTTATCTAATAATATTAGTAAACAAGACGAGCCTTCCTTTCATCTGCATCGTAGGTAGGTAGGTACCTAAGGTACCTTATCTTGATGATTTTACCACGTAAAAAAAAAAAAGTACCTTATCTTATTTACGAGAATTTGACACCTTGTTAGCGACACTAATTATCGGATGAATAAAAGGCTAAGTTTTTTTCTAAAATCAAAGGGTTCGATTCCTGGCAAAAATATTGATCTTTCAAAAAGCCATATGATGCAGTTTTAGTTTTCATCAAAATCGGCCTCGAAACTTCGTTTATTGATCAGTAGCTGTTCCTCGTGGTTATACACCCGCTGCATAGCTTCTTTTGATTGTAGTATGTTTTCCTTTCACAGGAATATTTTTTCAATCTATGTAAATCAGTAGTTTCTCACATTATCGCGTTAAAAAAAAAAACAAAATGTAGCCTAAATACCGCCATCGACACAGCACCACCTCCAAACTCCGCTACTGTTCCAAGTAGGTAGTTTCACTTAAAAGGAGGTTATGGAGTTACCTGCATCATCCTACCCTTACCTGGGTTCGGAGACGGTTAACAGGTTCAATTTTGCCGTGACCTTCCTAAGCAGATTTATACTTACAACACAAAGTTAAAAAAACAAAAAACCCGACTGCTTTAAAAAAACTAAAAAGAAAGAAACAAGTCCAGTAGTTAAGAATTCACTCATTCACACTCACAGTCGGGGCCCGTTGGGCAGATTTGATTGGTACCTATATTAATTTGAACGGGCCCCGACTGTGAGTGTGAATGAGTGAATTCTTAACTACTGGACTTGTTTCTTTCTTTTTAGTTTTTTTAAAGCAGTCGGGTTTTATGTTTTTCGTTAAATATTTTTTTTATTTCATACTTTTTAGTTACTATTCAGAGAATTATTGCTTGGCTAAACAACTTTAAATCGTTATATCCTAAACTATTATTTAAAATGAAAAAATGATAAAGGGAACCTGAAGATGATTTTAAAATACCTATTCAACGATACCCCACATGACATAGTTCATCGACATTTTTTTTTTTCATTTTGACAATATGGCGTCTGGTTGTCGCTGTGGTGAATTTTGATTACTGTCATGTCTTTAGTGACACTCGCAACATTAAGACGAATCGATTGACGTAAAAATTATCAAAATCGGCCTACGCATTTGGTCTCTAGAACGCCACATAGAAACAAACATACATACATACATACTTACTTACATACATACATAGACTGATAAACACATTACCCTCCTTTGCGTCGCGCAGTCGGGTAAAAATTGGCTGTAGTTTCAACGCTGCATCAGCGAAACGAATTAAAGAATAGCTTTTGCGGGTGAATGACATCCAGTGTAAGCCCTACTCTAGTCTAGCTAAATTGCCGGGGTCGCGGGTCTACGAATTACCGTGACCCGGAACGTAAAGGGCTATTGAAGAACACCGTGGATTTTAGCCAGTACAAGTCTGACGGTCCCACAGCTACCCTACCTTGAGCGGGAGGATTCATGAATTTGATGATTTTACTACGTTAAAAAAAGTCTAGCTAAATTGATGTAAGTAAGCTAGCTATTTAGTAATTTCAACACTTCCAACTGCAGATGCACATATTTTGGTGCAGCGTGGCTGAGTGAGCAGTCGACTGCTGCGAGACGTGAGTTCGATTCCTGTACGAAAATATTTGTAGTAGGTAGGTAGTGCGTAACGGATGATCGCTCAGTGATCAGCTCAAATGATTATTTTGAGAGATCAAGTTTCCGCTTTGACTGGCTTCTTTGAAATATCATGTGGGTAGATTTATATGTTTTAAATTGAATAACTTTGTATGCATGAGAGAATTTTATTATTGACAGTTCGACAACCATTAAATTTTTCAGACATAGACAAAGAAAAGGGGAATTTTGTTGCTAATGCTACCATATTTAATATTTTTCGTTCATTTTTAGAGGCTTTCAATAAATTCTCGGCCTAATAATAATATGTCTATCCAGCAATGATGCTCTAATTTTCTATATCATTTCACGCGTTTTTTCTACAAAAACAATATCCTTCATGCGACCCAAAAACCGTCTTACAGAAACAGACGTCAGTCTGCCATTTTAATTATTTTGCAAGAATTATTATTGTGGTCGCGGGACTAACGAATACCGTGACCCCGGAACGTAAAGGAAGGGTTATTGATGAACACCGTAGATTTTAGTCAGTATAAGTCTGACAGTCCCTCCTGCCCTGCCGTGGGTGGGAAGACTCATTTGATGATATTACCACGCTAGAAAAAAAATGGATTAAATGTATTCTATTACCTAGATCTCTACTCTCTTGGGACTTCATCCCACTTCACTAGGTTCACTGGTCATGTCGTGTTCTCTGAGACAAAATATTGCTTCATTTCTTGTCATTGACACTTATCCCATTAGTTATAGGTATACAGGGATGAGTTTCTTTGTAATCCCTGGCCTGGAATGTTGATCCTTCATCATTAACAGCGACATTTTAGTATTTTAGACTGATGGCCTGTTGGTCTAGTGGTTAGTGACCCTGAAGCTATTGTCAAACAGACAGGCGTGACGAACGCGAAGCGAGGCGTTTTTGTTTGTAATGTATGGAATTGTTTGAAGCCTGTCACATAGAATATCGGATCGCTTTCGCATTTTTATATGACATGATTCGGTTCGGTTCGCTATCGCCTGTCTGTTTGACAAAGGCCTGACTGCTATGCGGCTATGCCGGAGGTCGTGGGTTCGATTCCCACCCAGGACAAATGTCTGTGTGATGAGCACGATCATTTTGTTCTGTGTCTGGGTGTAATTTATCTATAATATGTATGTAATTAGAAATATGTATATAAGTATGTTTATCAGGTGTCTAGTACCCATAACACAAGCTCTTGTTAGCTTGGGACTAGATGACGTTGTGTGCTAGTTGTCGAATATTATTATTATTTTTCTCTCTACATAATTTTCGAATTTAGCCATTCACCCGTTTGATTGAATATCAAATGACAAGTTATGTAGGTATACGTATCTTATGTGCTGTTATATTTTATGTATTATCCTACCTACTTCATTATTCACGTGATTTTGGCAATCAACTTACTACGACACAGCTATTCTATGTTTTGGTCCAGCTCTGTAGAATTATTCTACATGTGCAATGATATGGAAAATCTACAGATTAATTAAGTAAAAACAAATAAATATCAAGACGTACCTACAACTTAGATCTTCCTGTCTAGTTCCCGCCTGATTCAAAATGAGGAAGAATTTATTTTTTTTCTTCTCAATTTAGTTTCATAGAAAGTGGAGATATTTTGATTTCCTCTCCTCAATCCTCCATAGCTGATAGTTGATGTTATTGTTTCTGAAGATAGCTGGTTATCAACTTACATTGGGGTTATCGCTAACAGAAATTACAAACGCCTATGAAGATCAATCAATATATAAATCGAAATATGTACCTACATCGGACATCGGTATCTACGTAAATCAATATGTCATACATAGGTACCTAATCATTGCACATAGGTAACTTAAAATATCTAGAGAGGTACGAGTATCAATGCAATAAATCAAGAATTGCAGCGGAATATTCCGACACTGCTTTCAGGGCCATGTTTCATAAAATGGCAGCAATCGTACTTGATGACGTAAGCTCAAAATATGTAAACAAACTGTAATAGATAGGCTAGTAAATAATAACATGCGGTGTAAATACATAATTAATTGCTAGACATTCAAGCATTTCAATACAACTCGATAACAACTTTTTTTCTGTCACTGGCTAATTTCATTGTTCTTGGCTACTCGCCCAAAAATAAATGCTTACGCCAAGAAACGTGACCAACTTTATTAGCTACTGCTGTGAAGCGTGTAGCTGACTAAATTATATCACATGCAGGACCAAAAAATAACACCAAGCTATTTTTACTTTGTCGAGTCATTACAAACAGCTATTTGTAGTTGAATGTAGGTGGGTAGGTGTTTACAACCAGCGCTGCTGTTCGCGAATCGTCTTTAAAATGAAAACGACAAGATACATATAAAAATATTTTATTAAAAACATTTTGGTAACATTTAATAAGAACACTTAGGTAAAAATAAATCGACCTCAAAATCATTTCAAAAGAACAGCCTGGACTGGAAGTTCACGGAGGAAGCCGGAACAGCAAAAACTAAAATAAATAAAAACAATGATAACACTCTAGGCAGAGACATGTCTAATTGACAACCAGAATTAAGGCATCGCAAGAATAATTATTTAAGTACGATAAAATACCTACGTCTATTATTATAATTACAACAAATAAACGCCTAGTTCGTAACGTTCAGTTGTGTGTGCAGCCCGCCGGTGAGCGCGGGCGGCGCGCGACCCTGTACGAGTCTCTTGGCAGGGGACTTACATCGAGTATTATTGCCACTAACATTATTCACTTCATTCACGAGACAATTTGCTTGCCACTACGCCGTAATTATACACTACTAAATACTAAAACATCCCAATTATACAAAGCTATGTTAAAATTTTACCTAACTAATAATATTAA
Source organism: Agrotis segetum (assembly GCA_036375495.1). NCBI lineage: Eukaryota > Metazoa > Arthropoda > Insecta > Lepidoptera > Noctuidae > Agrotis > Agrotis segetum. The sequence goes on along the minus strand of JAQSVV010000329.1, from coordinate 414,284 downwards.
CATCTTCGGCTAATTTTGATACTAGAATGATATAACATCATCATATTGTACTCTTAACATTACGCTGGATTATAAATTATAAGTGAGGAATAAAACATGTTACACTTAATATTGCAAGCATTACTGAGATTGTGCACGTTACGTGATTTCATTATAGTAACAGTAGATTGAAAACTTAGTGTAAGAAAGAAGATTGCTTATACTGAAGTTGACAAAGGAGGGTCGGGCTGAGCCCTTACAAACAGCTACGATAAAGGAACAGTCAAAGATTAAATTACGAGCATTGGCACTTTCAATATTAAATCTTAATTACACTCTCGAAATAGCACTGCATATCAATAACCAACTTAAAAACTAAATTCAGATCAGTCATTTATGATATCACATCAAAATAAACAGGGAAATACATAATATGTGATTATCGATTGGATATACTATATCATATATATTATATTTTTTTCAAAAGAGGTATTAATTTTCTTAAGGGTTACTAAAAATATTGAGCTCTGCGCCGCGCGCGACGCACTATATCACCATAATACGAGAACAACATTGAACCAATAAGTTTTGGTACTTGGAGTTCATCTCCGAGTTAATCTATTTCGCTAAACCTACATAATGCTTATCAGATATACGTAATACCCACAAGACGCGCGCTGCCGCGGCCCGGGAGCGTAGGCAACGCGCGTCAGGCAAAAAACCCTTCATCCTTATACAATTTTCATTATAAAAATACTGTCATTTGACTACAGTTCAATGAGAAAATAATATTTATCATATGAATGAACAATAGATATAATACAACATATAGGTAATATTATGTATAATATCATGTATAATTATGATTTGACTAAAACAAAATAAAATGCATAAAATTGAAATGATTAAAACATTGTAAAATCACTTGAAGACACTTAGTAATGGAAGGTACTAAATTGATATTTTAGAAAATTTTGTTAAATAAATAGCACAACAACCAAAATATTTGGCAATGTGGATTAAATAAACATTAACAACTACTACCCTCGGCTGCTAACTTAAACACAAAACTGGAATGCAAATATTGCATCGCACCTCGGCCTCTCTTGTTGCTCGCGCCGCGCGCCGTGCGCCGCCGGTCGTGCCTACGGGACACCTACTGAGGACACATTCACAACAAGAGCTAGTCTACTAACTGTGCGTATCGCTCCAAATACTTTCCTTTGAACTACATTCGATTGCAGCTTTGTCATATTATAAGTTAAAACTAAAATTAATCTGAATGCAACATTTGATTTTAAAATAACCAATAACAACCATTTTGTGAGTCTGTGTGACTGAGGATATAGCACACTAGGCAATTGAAGCCACCCCTGAACATAATTATAATATTTATTTATTCGCCAACAGTATGTTATGGGGAGGCTTCCTACAAAGGCAATAAAGAATGTGTATTACTGTTAGCTGCATTCTGAGATCCATGCTATATGTTCAGTCATTACCCACTGAATCATAAAATACGTAAATAAATATTTGTAAAACTTCAACTACTTGCTTAAGTTTTGTGTTCATAGCCCAGTTAATTGATTACAGACAAAACAGAAATGAAAGCTCGTGGATATGGCTCGACATTAATAACTTAGTCGTTTGAAATGCAAAGTGAAATTAAATCACGAACGACAACTGCTTCGGAGGTGAACTATGCTGACAAACTATTGTTTGAAGAAAACAAGTTGCGCATGTTGGTCCCTTCCAAAATATTTGCCAAACCTTTAAGCAAACTATAAGATGTGAAGAAAATTTGAAAAGTACAAACTGTATTGTCTCATATCAACATTTTTTATAAAAATAACTATGTGGGAAATATGTCAACATTATTGTGTACAAATACTCCAGTTCCAATTTAAAGCTGATCACAACATAGCAGAACTAAAGTTGCACAAAAGGACAGTATCAATTATTCGTTATAGTTAGTATGTTATACATTACTTACATGTAATTGAAGAGACTCACACTATTAAATATCTTGACTAAATTAAGAGACCACGAATATTACATTTATATATGCATGTACATAGAGATATTGCCAGTCTGTTAACGACACTTACTATAATTTCACTAGAAGCCCAGCATCTGGGCACATCAATGACTCAAACGTTTTAAAACGGTCTGTAACAACTACTAATACCTTACAATATCTAATCACTGCATTAGTTTGTGATGATATGCACTGATCACCCATTTTGACTATGTTAACATGGGCTCATCATATAATTACAAATGAGTTGTTCAAAGCTTTATAGTTGAGTTGATAAGAAGATTTTAGGGTAATGTGTCAAGATCGTATCCTCTAGATTATATGTCATCACTATTATTATGTAATGCTCGGACGGTAAATCCAACAATAATCATAATTACATCTTAAAATAACCTACAGCTTGGCTTTAAATTCGTGCCTATCTCGTCAAAATCGTAAATTTAAATAACATCCGAGAAGCAGCCTTTTGGTTTAAACAATGACGATCCTATTGATAAATGACTGTGGAATATATCTAAATTATCTCCTAGAGACTAAAGAATATTATAAAACAATATTTAAATAATAACTGTTACATGTAATGGTGGGAAATAACTCATTATGATATCATAAGTAAATGTCTATAATTTAAATATTGCTATAAGAGTAATTGGACACGAAAATCCATGGGGTTGAGTTACACCCTTTGTATTTTATACTAATCAATATAAATTGTATGTTCAACAATTTATAGTTAATATAATATTCTTTGGATAACAAATCATTAACATTTCTAAGAGGAACTAAGTGTAGCATAATATATTACTATAATGATATTGTTTCATTAACTCGTTGATATAAGGAATATAGATTTTAATATTTGATCCAATTTTGTCTTTTCAATTAGACTGGGACCTAGAAATGCTGTTTTTTGGAATAAATCTGGAAATATTTATGGCATTGCAAGTCCGTAGCATTAATTAAGCCTAACTTTATCACACAATTAAATAAGTTAAAAAACAAAAACGAAGTCATGTATCGTCACGCATTCCATTCACAGAATTTGTCAAAAATTGTCTTGTTTAAATTAAGATCACAGTATTAAGTCACGTTTAAAATGTAACTCCACGAATGTGCGCGACGATAGCCACATACATATTCCACAGTCATCTGTATAACTGGAGCACAACAGGCAAGCATAAAAACAAACTATATTATAGGAAAGTGTCACAGAACCATCAGCTTTAGTTCAACTAAAGGAACTTTTGATTTAATTTTTTTGTCAGTCATGGTAAAATATTTAATGTTTATTTTGTTAACAAATGAGTAATAAAATAGAATCAAAAAACTTAAGTAAAAAAGATAACAATGAGCAAAATAAAAGATAATCTCTTGTCATTTTTATGAACAATAACAAGTTATCATAGTCCATGAAAACTGTTAAAACTAAAGCCATGGCTCAGTTAGTAATGGCTCGAAGCACCATCAAGTGACTGTGAGAGTTAGAGAAGTTGATATGCACCCTGATGTGTTCCAGCCGTACCCACTTAACACTCGTTTGTTCAGAATTTATGCTGACTCATAGTCACGTCAATCTGTGGCAGCTACAACCCATGAGAAGCCGCAGAGGCGACAAGAGTCCTTTACATACTGTGTGCGAGTTCCATACGGACCCAATCGATGATACTGGGAGCGATTGGCGAAGAACAGCGCCGGGTTGTTGGGCGGGAGCACCGTGGGCCGGTAGCTCCACCGCGGGTCCGTGAGATTACCCATCAGGTTAAGGATGTCGCGACCCCCGTATTTGACTTTGACATCATCAGCTTTCTTCTCGATAGGACGCGGCTGGGGTTGCACCACCGGCTCGAATAGCTTCTGAAAATTATGCACACATTGACACAATAATAACGTCACTCCAGATAAAAAAAATCACAGTAAATTCCAATAACAGCAGGTGAAGTCGATAGGGGCGGACCTAAACCCCCTACTAACACATTAGCTGCAAAATGATTTTGGCAAGACAGTACGGTACATAATATGTAGACATCAATAACTAGATAACATCTATGTGAAGTACACATTTTAGCAGTAGCCTTAGGACGCTGACCTTGCACTGGATCACATAAAAATATTTATTTATCACGGAGCCTCCGAAATCTTAACGTACGCCGATATTGTAGAACATTGATAGCGTAAGACATTCGCCATTACGGAATATTATGAAAATAGAGAGGTCAAGGCCAGGACGAATGCAAACAAAATAGTGCGAAAATGTTCACTCACCTTCTCTGTTGTTTGAGGACTAGACGGCAGGGAATCGCTGTTTATAGATTCTGATTTGAGCGACCCCAGCGACCCGATACCGCTAGATTCACTGGAGACTGACGGACTCGGGCTCGACTGGGACTGAGACAGGCCCGCTATCTCTATGATATGCCCGAACGAACTGAATGAGTTAAAATTTTCTGTCTCCAAGCCCGCCAAAGGTAGTGCAACGCTCAAAGCCATGTCTGTAAATGGAAAATAACGCTTGTATTGTAATTACACGTGCATAAACCCAACTGCGTGTGAACACTTTAGCTATGTTGACAGAATCTAACCAACGCGCCAAACTGTGACGGTTTTATGATCACACCACACTCGAAATAACGCGTCACTCACCTTTGACCAGAATTAAAATTAAGAATCGCAAAATCACACTGTATTCAACGTGTAAAACAATAATTACCGAAAAGCGTAATCCCAAAAAGCTCAAGCCTCGATGTAGTTGAAAAAGATCGAACATTTATGAAGTGAAGTTAGCTTCAATCGTGAGTTTGCGTTGCGTGATGTCGTCGAGCGCGAACCGGAAATGGCTCTGTCGATAAAGTAGTTTATTGCGCAGCAGTGAAACTTACCACAAAAAGGCTAAACATGGAATTTATTTCATCAAAAATAATGTTTTGTTTTTAGTTTTTGCATAATAGCAAATTTTGGTGATTTTAAAATCAATTAAGCATGTTAAAATAATTAAAAGTCACAGTGTGAATTTGTTTTGGTATAGCGCCATCTGTGATGGTTTTGAGTGTTTCATAAAGCTTAAAGTGTGGTAGTTCTACTACTCACTGCTAGATGGCAGCACGCAGCGTTTGCGTAGAGCAAACTTCAGGTGGGTGCTACTTTTGTGGATAGATGGCGCTGTTTTACAAAATAAAAGCTTTACTTTTCGTTTTCGATTTTAGTGTTTACTGTTTAGACTGCTATTTTTTACCCGACTGCGCCAGAAGCAGGGTCATATTTTTAAATGTCATTTGTTATATTTTTAAATCTTGAGTTTTGATTTCAGGTACGATTTTGAACTAACTTAGGTAGGTAACCTAAGTACATATTTACCAAAGACGATGAAATACAGAACCTCCCTTTTTTTTTGAAAAAAAAAAACTAATTCGCTGACTTCCCAAACAAAACAAACAAAACTGAGTCGACACTCTTTTGTATTATATGCCTAATATGTTACTGTAAAAGCACGAAGTACGGTAGGTATATCTTAAGATTTCCCAGTAAATCTAATCTAATATCTTTAAACGAGCAATTCTTGTATATTTATATAAAATTAGGATCTCGGAAACGGCTCAAAGGATTTTCATTGAAGTTACAGATTAGGGGTTTTTCGGCTCAAGGAACCGATTTATCAAGGTCCCAGGTTCGAGAAAAGCTCGGTTCTCAAGATATAGAAATTTTAAAAACCGAGCGAAGCTCGGTCAACCAGATATTACTATATTATATGAGTTGGTAAATGTCCGAATTTTATAAAAAAGAGTCATTATTTCGGGCTTTTAGTAGGCTTCTTGTAGTTAGTTTTGGTAACCAAACTTACTAACAATTGAAATGCAGTGAAATAGATATGCCGAGTTCTATAACGTTATCCGGCTCAGTTAAATTATATACCTTCTTCATTATCATTATCATAATATCAGCCGTAGGCCGACCATCTCTCTTCAGCCAATTGCCGTCCACTGCTGGACGTAAGCGTCCCCAAAGAACGCCAACCTTCCAACCACTTCCCACCACTTTCTTCAAATCTCCGATCCATTGTGCCAACTGCTACAGAGCGTAAACTATGTTTGCCCATACGCGATCTCCATTCAAACACATGTCTACTTTACGTCCGTCTATGGGTCTTCAGACATGGCCGGCCCATTTCCAGTTCAGCATGCTAAATTCTACGCGTAATATCAGTAATTATATTTCTCTGGCGAATGACTTTTTTGCGAATTCTGTCCTCCAGAGAAACCCCGAGCATTGTTCTCTCCATTGCACCCTGAGCCACCTTGAATTTGTTGACCAGTTCTTTGGTGACTGTCCACGTTTCAGCTCCATCCATAACAGATAATTTCCCTACAATAAAATTATAACATAGGCCTCAACTATGCATTTCCAATAAATCACTTGGTGGCGCCTTTAGACATTATGCTGAACTGGGATGCCGTTTGGCATTTTAGTATCTCCGTTAATTTATTTTAGTATTGCTTAGTTTTCAGATTTATTTATAATGTCAATCAGTCCATTGCTAGCTTCTATAAAGGCGCCCTGGTCTAGCCAATCGTGGTGTTGGTCTGGCCATTTCTGCGTTCCTCCAGGGTGTCGAGTCTTGGCACACAATGGCGTTTCAATTGTAGTGCTTATTCGAACCATTTTTTACTGCTGGTTCGAATAAGATCTACAATTGAAATGCCATTGTGGCGCCATTCTGACTAATAATTAGCAGACTCGAAACCCAGGTTCTTTGCCCATTGCTTGGCCATCGTTGGCACACCCTTATTTTCGGCACTGGTTCCAATGTTGGAAGCGGCTTGCATCCAGTGCAAACCTGCCTGTGATCTCAATGAGATTCGTTTGTGTATCTTAAAATAAACTGAACTGTCTTCCTGGTGTCGAAGTTATGACCGCTTCCAGTGTTATTAGAACCAATCACCAAACGGCTAGGATTACAGTGACTGCTACTATTCTTCCATTGGTTGGCCACAACTGTTAGGAAGTGCTCTAAAATTAAATTAGTTTGGTGTAAGTTGTTACGACTGTGGCTGCTTATTAACTCGCTTTTATTAGCTGTTTTTTTTTTACGTGGTCATTTCATCAAATGAGTCCTCCCACCCCGGGCAGGGCAGGAGGGACTTTCAGACTTGTACTGACTAAAATCCACGGTGTCCTTCGGTAGCCTTTTGAGTGCCGGAGTCGCGGTATACGTATGTCCCGCAACCCCGACAGGAGCTTTTATTAGCTTGAGTTTGTAACTAGGTACTGTATGTAGGAAACTATGTAACGGAATCTTTCAACAAGCTTTTTTTCTATTTTTTTTCGTCGTGTTGATCCTACAAAATAGTAAAAAAAATTTGAAGTTTAGGACAGTTTTTCGTACTGCAATAGAAAACCTAACAATCCATTATAACTAATTAATATACATTACATACCATGAAAGGTTATGGGGAGACCTTTGCCCAGCAGTGGGACAATATAGGTTAATCAAAAAAATACATTACAACTAGTGTTTATTACATTTGATTTTTTTGTCAAAGGTTTGATATATTTTTTTTTTTTTTTAAATTTTATATCTTTCTTGAGTACCTACGTTGCCCAGGTTCATAAAGTGCGAGGCTGGGGACGTGGGATCCGAAGAACGAATGGTGAGTTACTCTCAGCGTCATCGTCAGGAACCAGTCATCTTCATCATCATCATCAGCCTATTAATGTTCCCACTGCTGGGACACAGGCCTCCTCTCAGTGAGAGTACAGACGGCAGCAACGACGATTTAATACTAGACTCCTAATAACAGGCGACCGATGTCTGCCAAGACATTAGGCAAAAAAGTCTTATATTCGTCTCATTTCGACCATTCCTGTGAGCCGTAAACATACGTTGAGACAGCACAGACCTTGAGTTAGCCAATCACAAGGCAGTACCCCATCCCCCTCGCTTACGTAGTACCTCAGCAACTTGGCAGAATAGTTTGTGTTCTTTAGATCGTGCATGCGGAGTCTAGTATTATATCGTCGTTGGACGGCAGGAACCAGTACTTCTTTTAATTTAGAGTATTTTAGCATTTAGACACGAGTTCCTCTTTCAAGGCTAGATGAGGCATACTCTAGGTCTACTCTATACTCGTATTAAAGTGTCTTTAATCAGGAGAAAATAAAGCAAAGAAAATATTTCATGTTTAGGTGTTTGCGTTAAACATGATCATAACGAAAGTAAAAAAATAATTAGTGAGGTGGGTGGACCATGGAAGGCCATGCTCCTTCGAAGGCCAATTATTAAAATTTCGTAGTTATTGCCATGTGATGACAAATTCCTTCCGTTTACAAAGATCCATCCAACTGAAAATCACAGACGCAGCCGCGAATCGCTCGCGCTATTATTTTGGTAGTACGTAACAGGCCCTCGCTTCTTGGATATCGGGAATAGACAACGTAAAATTAAGGTGGTGTACCATGGAAGGCCACTCTCATAAATAAACAGTTATTATTAATTCATTTATTGCATAAATTAAACTAACAAATGTTAAAGTAATACTTTGTTTTATTATATAACAATCATATAAACCACTTCTTTTTAACGTAGATTTAATAACAGTAACTTTTAGTGTTAAATAACCTATTTATTACGATGGCCTTCATAGAAGCCCCTGTTCCTAGTTAGGCCATTTGGTAGAGTTCAATAAAACTTATGTCTAATTAATATTGATTAAATCTGCAATTCAAAAAAGTGGTCTTATGATAAGTAATAAAACAAAGTATTACTACAATATTTGTTAGTTTTATTTGTTTAGTAAATAAACGAATAATAACTGTTTATTTGTTAGTGTGGCCTTCCTTGGTTCACCTACCTTGTATATACTTTTTTAACAAAAGGGAAGTTACTTAAAAGCTACTTTATCAAAAGCTACAGTATCATAATTTGAATTGCGATAAAATTCGTAAAATGAAATATTTTATTTTATTCCAGCAACGAAATAGATGTAACTATATTTTCTTTTATCACAATCGACGAAAAGAACGGATTTTTTTTCTCTATAAAAGCAGAATATGTTACAAAAGGTTTCAATGGCGTACTCTTTGCATTTTTTTTTTACTTTCATACGGTGCTTAAAAGTTTATTTTTTAAAACAACAAACGATCTTTACCCAAAGATATTTTTAACCGACTTCAAAAAAAGAGGTTCTCAATTAGATCGGTTTTTTTTCATGGATGTAAGTAGAACTTCAATATAATAAATATAAATAGGTATAAGTAGGTGCTTAATTAAGTATTTTATAAAACGATTACAAAAGTGACAGATAAAAAAGCGGGAGAATAATAATAATATGCTTCAGTTAGAGAGCTCTTACACACGAGCGGCATGTTCTCAACGGCAGAGGTAACTGCAGCCGTCGACGCGCGTCGGCGGCAACCGTCGACGCGTCGACGGCAGCAGTCGACTTATAACGTCACTTGCAGTTGTAGTGTGCCGCGTCCGCCATTTTGTCAGTCGACTGCAAATAGTTCAAGAGTGCGCACACGTTGCAAATTTGTAAAATGATTTCTACTGACGAAATTGATAATGAATTGCTAATTATGGCAGTAAAGAAAAATGCTTGTATTTGGAATCATAAATTGAAAGATTATAGTAATAAAACCATAATAATCAGCATGGATGGCGGTTTGTGAGGAAGATGTGAAGAAGTGAATTTTACAACTGACTCCTATACTAAGAGCTCTTACACACGAGCGGCATGTTCTCAACGGCAGAGGTAACTGCAGCCGTCGTAACTCTTGTACTATTTGCAGTCGACTGACAAAATGGCGGACGCGGCACACTACAACTGCAAGTGTCCTTATAAGTCGACTGCTGCCGTCGACGCGTCCTCTTCTCGTTACCTCTGCCGTTGAGAACATGCCGCTCGTGTGTAAGAGCTCAGTAAATAAATACACAATAACAATATAAATAACGACTATAAACACAGGCTTTAATTAAACTTATATCTGGGAGAAAACTACATAAAAAAAAGAAAACTTGTTTGTTATTATGTAAACCTTTATTTTGACTTAATTCTTGAATAAAAATTATTTATTATTTAAGGCATAATAACACATAAGTATAAGTATTATTATTATATTGAAATTACCTTTCTACATCTTTATTCCTTTACAAAAATAAGCTAAATAAGTAAGTAATTCTCGTGGCAATTCTTAAACATTTACATGTATTTCATTCACAAACATTTGATTTTAGTGGTCATATTAAAACAAATATTCAAACATTATTTTATTCCCGAACAACAGCATTGATAATGAAACCTGAAAATATGAGGGTTCATTTTTATTTCATCCGTTTCCTTTATTTTATCACGTAATAATATCCTGAAAGCAATAAAGTTCGAATATTTCTGCGTGAGATCGTATCTACTTAAAGAATATTTGAATATAAAAGATTACTCTCAAATAACCTTTGAATTTCTACGTCTAATTGGTGTAAGCCGGTTTACGAATGTTTATTATATTACAAGAGCCAGGAACGTGCAAGATAGCCGCGGCTTGACTGTATTCATCGAGCACCTCAGAACCGCGGCGAGCGGCGGCGATACGCGCCTAATTGCTCCAAATCGGGTGCTTATGATTTGTAAATATTCTTATATCGCCACTTAGAGCGTCCGTTCAATAAATATAATAGTAAACATCCGTGCAAATGGCCGTGGCGGGCGGGCAGGCGGGCAGGCGGGCAGGCGCGCGGCGGCGGGCGCCCGTGCCGACGGCGGGGCCGCGCTTTATCGATTCGCGCCCGCGCGACACACTGTATCTATCCTCTCATCGATGCCCGTTTGCTGGCCTCACAAAGAAAGAGATAGGTTTCGCCGACTTTGATCCTTTTGTTTTTGGGCAGCGTCCGGCGATGCGGGCGGGGGCTGAAAAATGTGAAGGGGCGCTGATTGGCCGGCCGAGCCCCGCCCCCGCGCGGGCTCGCGCGCTAAAGCCTCCGCGGCTCAGTTCAAGGGCGGTTGCCGCGACGCACGCCGATTTGTTTGGGTTCCCGGCTATTTATAAACTTAATAAAAGCTTTCTCTGACCACGGACGGACAGCTGTCGATGGCCGCCTGTTCTGATGACTCACTGGTTCCTTATGACTTGTTTTATTGTCGTTTTATTTCGTTGCTTCAGTTTATTTTAATGAGAGGTCGTAGGTCTGTCAATAAGGATGCTGGCATGCCTTTGTGCAGGCAATTTATTCACTTCTTACTTCCATAGCTGTACTAAAATGGAGACTTGTTATAATACTGGTTATGGTTTATACTTAGTAAAAACACTACAAATAATTAATTGTCATTGCTTACAAATACTTTTGTAAGATACTTACATAATTAAAGAGTAAGTTAACAGTGAATTTTAAATACGTTAAATGAGGGTAGTAGTACTAGTAGTATAAGTAGTATTTGACTTTACAATGGGTGTTGTCAGTATAGCTAACCATGTCATTTAATTCCGGGTTTGTGATATAATTATATGAAAGTAAATTAATCAAGAGCTAATGTATATTTTAAGGGTTACCTAAATTAAAACTTTAATAAAATAATTATATTCAGTAGAAAAGTGTTTTTATGTCGTAAAGAAAGAAAGTAAAAGACAATTTATAACTCAAGTTCTGTAGTAGCCGTGCTTTGGGTAAAATATAAACCATTTACTTACACCAGTGAAGTATTTAAATAACAATTTTAATTTGAATGACTACCTATAATAATTATAACACAATTCAGGGTCAAACTAAATTAGTTAGCAAAACTTCACAGACACACACAACTAGAATGAAGTACTTTTATTGAAAAAAAGGCAAAAAGGTACTCAGCTTTTTTAGCCTTAAAATGCTAAAATATATCCTAAATACTATTTGCAAGCTCAAAAAAAAATCTGAACCATTCATGAACTCATATCATTAAAGCCACCGTTACTTTGAACAAACAAAGTCAATACAATACAATACAGCAAAAACTATGCTTATTAGTAAGGAGCTTGTCGGTGTCCCATTGCTAGCGATAAGCGACAAGCGATTTGAGCTTATAATTAAAATATTTTATTTTGCAGTTATTTATTTTTTTATTATTATTAATGATAGGTTCGCGTTTGACCACTATCTCGCCTGATGGTAAGCGAAGATGTGGTCGACGGTGAAGTACGCTTGCCTAGATTACTCCTGTTCACTCTTGACTTGAAGACCCCAAGGTTATAGCTGTCGGGAAATACAGACGGCGGCAGGGAATTCCACTCCTTAGCTGTGCGTACAATAAAGGTATTGGCAAAACGCTTAATAAACTTCCATGAGTATTTGTGTAACTTGAAAAAACCGGTTATCGATAGGTTTGCATAAGGTGAACAAATGGGAGAAGATATATCGGAGATCTATGCAACGATGTAGCTTGCGGTTACCACGCAGTTACAACATTCTACGTGAGACAACGACACAATTTTTTAGGTGGTATTTAAAAAAAAAACGAATGGGCATAAAATTATGTACAGACGTTAGGTCAACCTACCCAATCTGTCAAGTTTTACCAATCGAACATTTACCTTCCACTATTGTGATATGGTTGAAAAACTAATAAAGATTGTTTTATTTGCTAGTTACCTAAGTCTCTCAGCGACTGTTTCTGAGCCAAGACACACTTTGACAGCTCTTGGCGCTGCGACAAACGAAAATAGCCAGAACTGCGAATATACTAATGCCAGTCCTGCCTTGGGTAGTATTTTATTGAGCTCAAGCCTAATTGGTAACAAATCTGAGTTCTTTACTTTCGCTCGTGAGATAGATATCATATCTTATCATACTTACTCAACAACTACTATGTTGAGACTTTGCGAAGTAAAGTAAACCCGACGATACTTGAAAAGCCTGGTGTACTGCTGCTACTTAAATGAAAATCGATTCGTTTTGTTCCCTGGGTGCTTTGAGCGTTTCCTCGCATCGGAATCGCTTCCTCGTTGGCGGTGGGACTAGTACCTTATGTTCGTATACCTACATACTATTAGTATACTAGTAGATACACGACTCGTCCATTGGAGTACGGTTAGCGAAGGTGTTACCTTTAGGTCATTGGTTTATACTTAGGATTTTAGTATGGTGGAACGATGGAGCGGTTAAAGATTAAATAATTAATAAGAAGCAGTTGGAAGTGTGCTGAATCTTTTTCAAGGTTTCCGTTTTATTTGATTAAAATAAAACTTTTCAAACTCAAAATATCAGAAATAAATTATTAAGGCAGTAGAAGGAGTAACGGAATGTGGAAGAAAATATTAACAAAATTGTCCTACACTGACTGTTTTTTTCGGTTTTTAAAAAACCGTACTTCTCCTGTTTCGTGGATGCATTAACAAACATAGAAACTTACAAAACACCCAGACTCGGTACAGATACTGTTCCGTGCGGAAATCGAACCTGTGACACGCACGCAGCAGTTGATCGGTCAGCCACTGTACCAATCATTGTCTCCGTCAGCCTCCTATTAACTAAAATTATGAGGTAACGAATGGTTAAAAATGTGTAGCATTTTAACTAATAGTTTACTTAACTACTGATCAAATAGCAAGCCCTTAACGACGATTTCTACATTTGAAATCACTGTCGTATATCATTTCTGTTGCACACGTCATTTCTCTGTCACGTCTATACGTCGATCACTGTCGAAGTGTGAACGACGCGACGTGTCACCGTGACGACTGCCACACGACGCGTCGACGTGACATCTATGAACGCGATTGACTGCGACGTGACACGTTTCAATGTGGACGACTTTTTAGCTCTGTGTAGGCTTTGATTTTTGTTTTGTTTTAAAGAAGTATGTATTTTATTTTTAAGGTGTCCTTTTTTTTTAACTTTACCCCACTCTAAAAACTCCTGAGTCGTTGGTCCGTTTACAAACCTGCGATACGTAGTCCCAGTCGATCGCTCGCCACAGCGCCATCTGGGTCGTCCATTTTTTAAAAGGGCGAATAAGATAATGGACTCTTTTCAGAGATTTTTTAACAGCTCCGGTCTACTCCCAAGCTTATTTATTTAATGTAATCTGAATTCCTGTGAGAGAGAGTTGGCTATCCACCACGCGGACCCAGTGCGGTTTGGCAGATGTCACATATCTTCAAACTTTTAGTTCTAAGACATGCCGATTTCTTAAGGTGTTTTTCCTCACCGTTTTGAGAGCAGTGGTGATGACATAAATTACACAAAGTAGTGCGCCTTCGAATGGGAAGTCACGGCCTACAACTTGTAAGACGGGGCAAATATCACTTGGCCGCCACAGCTCATACATAAACGTAATAGAATCAGTGAAACTGCACTGCAGTATAATATGTATTTCCTACGCAAGATCTAAAATTATTTTCGAAGCATCCATGTTTAGCGTTCATCACATTGTGTTTGTGTACGTGCGACACCATTAGTGTCAGCGTCATGTAGCTACCTACCCAACTAATACCTCGGCCTCCTCGCTAAACGACCAAATATTTAAATAGGTATCCATCCGCGGCTATCTCCAGATAAAACGCCCCAATTCACATGCGTGAGCCGCGTGATGGATGAGTCCGACGATCAGACCCTTGCCGCACACCCCCGTCCCTCTCAAATTTGCCTTCCCCACCCCCCCGCTGTCCGACAACGGCCCGCCCTGCTAAGTCCTGTAGGTGATCCATTACACTGGCATTTTTGCGTAATCCCCGTTTATAAATATGAAATTGAAGAAAGACCTAGTGATGGTTAATCGACTGGAGGTCGGGGTCAGCCGGCCCTCTGTTGCGAATAATTTATGGCGACGTGCCAAAACTGTCCTGTCGTACGATATATCGCGGGAAAAATGTTTACGTGTTTACGTTCTTTTTCGAAATTTATATTTCGAATGTGATTTGATTGGACGTTAGAACGTCAGTGGTTGAATCAAAGGGGTAATCACGGCGGTGCCCACATGCAAAACATAGTAATAGTAATAATTGCAATGCGTCCGCTCTGATTATAGATGGGGTATATTTTGATTATAGATAATTATAGTTGGGGGAGGTTGGGTTGCGCTTATGAGCGATTTGGGTATTATTTGCGCTTTATTTGGGCATTTATTGCGCTTGAGTGACGACGCAGATATTATGCTCGGTTATAATATAATATGTGCGTCCCTTGAGGGCTTTCACCCTGCGGCTTTGTGCTCCACTGTGGACATTGATTACGTTGAATTTTCAATATTAAATTCTGATGTCAATTTTAAAACTTTATTTAAATAAAAATGTGGTTTTACTTTTGCTATGAACAGCATTTTTGAACATAATATTTTTTAAAGTACAAGACATCGATTTTTATAAACGCTGATATATTTTCTTCTAACCAATATGTCAAATTATCCAGCAATCTTAGAATAAGCACTTTTTTTAAATTCTTCATCATACTTGCACAAGCCTTCTCGTAAATTGCACGTGTTCATTACGATTAAGAACCATATTGTAGGTATTAATTATCTAAGCTGATCCTAGCCCTCATGATACTACCAGAGGCTGGAGGCTGCCCACGCGTCTCCCACAAATGCCAATTATCAAGATTACGTCCATTCTCTTCACGTATGTGTGCTTCAATGGGTGTAACCATACAACTTTATTTTTACCACGTGGAATGTCTTATGAGGCTAGAAAAACACGTTCCTGAAGTTAAATGATTTATTTTTAATGTTTGATAGTTATACTTTCAAAATAATATAAATCGCGATGATTTAAAATTTTGTATATTAAATCTCCATATGTTTCGATTATAGCACGATGGTGACATTATTTACTATGTTAATTTGCTAATCTTGCTTGCTTTATCGCTGAGCTATCAAACATAATGACCTCGACAACCAAAAACATAATTAAAACACTCACTTCAATATCACAATGAAAATGTAACACAAACTAAATACCTATACCTATCTTATAAGACAGCCTATAACAAAATAGAACGGCCATTACCAAAAATACTCGTATCAATTTCTTACCTCAATTGGAGCGTCCTCATTGAACCGATAAACTTACATACCTGGGGGCCATCTATTATATTCATTAGCCGCAGACCGAGGGGCGCGGGGTATGGGCCGAGGGGGGAGTACGAAGGGATTTAGTGCACTGATGTGGTGATAAGCGCTTGTTTGGGGTTACCTCAGTTCTTTCGACGAATTTTAATGCCAATTAGAGTAGACAATATTGCGCACTGAATGGATTGAGGCCTTTATTAGTGTCGGATATTGTTGTGAGATCGTTCGCGCGTAAATTTTACGGCGGTCAGGGTGGGGCGCCTCGGGTGATGTTGTCGACCTATAGTGATTATGAAGTATTATATGAGCTTATGATTTTTGATGTAGGTGATGGTATTATAAGTTGTTATTTTTAGAATAATTGGGTATTTATTTTGTTTACCTTTCTATA
The DNA here is from genome assembly GCA_036375495.1 of Agrotis segetum. Classification (NCBI taxonomy): domain Eukaryota; kingdom Metazoa; phylum Arthropoda; class Insecta; order Lepidoptera; family Noctuidae; genus Agrotis; species Agrotis segetum. Next base: position 397,852 of record JAQSVV010000329.1, on the reverse strand, counting down.
CAAATAAATCATTTATCATTTGACTGAAATAAAGATCACTCTTTGGCATCTTTATTTCGCAGAGTATAGAGCGCAGGTTTGGGTTTCAGGATTTTCTAATAAGTATGGGCCTGGATCGCAAAAGGTCTACTGAACGAACAGGTTGATTTTTAGTAATTCAAGCCTTACAACCTCTTCTGCTCCACCCAAGGGAGGACTCATTTGATGATTGATATCCTACAATAAGATATATCTGCAGTTCGTTTTGTCTTTGTGTTTCCATATCCATTCTTATTCCGATCAAATAATTTTTTACCATAGTGAAAAGAGAAGACCAATCGTCACAGAACCAACAAAATAAAATAAAAAGATTTCATTATTGTATAGATGACTTTAAATGTTTGAAAATGCACCCAACATTGAAGAAGTCTATTCAAATAGTGGCGCAAAACAGTCTTAAAAGTCATTTAGGTAAGATAACTTTTCCCTTGATGCTACCAACTAAGGACCCTAACAGCCCACTTTGCATATGAAACTTAATCTAAATGATTAGTATTACCAATTAGGCCGCACACACACGACCAATATAACCTACTTACGTCACTTTCATGCAAAGAAAAATACCTAATTATACACACGTGCGATTTACGCATGAAAGAATCGCGACTGTCTGCGTATCAGCGTGTATTCAATGTATAATGTATCGCATACATCATAACATTAATCTGTGGCGAGTGATGGATCGACCGCGGTTACCCTGAGTGCGGGCAGACGGGCGATTGTTTTGCAACAGAAAAGTGGCCGGGTTTTTTGGTAATGTGCAATTGTGCATTAATACAGAAGCGGAAACAAGCGTATAATAAATGTGTTTTATCTAATATCTTTAAACGAGCAATTCTTGTATATTTATATATAATCAGGATCTCGGAAACGGCTCCAAGGATTTTCATGAAAGTTACAGATTAGGGGTTTTTCGGCTCAAGGAATCGATTGATAAATCGATTCCTTGAGCCGAAAAGGTCCCAGGTTCGAGAAAAGCTCGGTTCCCAAGATATATAGACATTTTAAAAACCGAGCGAAGCTCGGTCAACCAGATATTTATTAATAACGCTCTCAAAATGAACTGTCTCACTGTAAATTGATGAAATCTATTATCGGAAATACAGTTCGGATTTCGGCTAATAGGAAGTCTATAATAACCTGTGTTTGGACATAGAGTACTTTAGGTCAGAGAAGTATTTTGTTCCAGTAGGATATTATTTGTGTACGAGTACAAACCTCGAACAAAAGTACATCGACAAAGCCGTGCTGGGTTCCCAAGTTCAAAAACAATATAAATGGTAGCACCAAACTGCTACCATTTATATTGTTTATTGTTTAGGCATAGACTCATTTTGCTACGCTTATATCATGCTATGTGAACGTGTTTTGAAATGACTACCTATAACTTTTATAAACAAGCTGCTTACAAAAACTTGTCAACATTTTGTTGCCCGTCCAGTCCCCAGCTACATTTTCATCCCACAGCCGTTATTTTTCCTTGTTTTTTACCCCAACCAAAACACAAGTGCTAACTTCTCACGATAGATCTCGTAAAACAGTTTGTGCGAGATTAATTGCATTATTTCGTGTTGTATCAGTATTAATGGTAACTATCAAGGGGATACACCCTTCTCTTTAATTATAGAATCTCGTTTATCACAAGATGTAATGGTTCTGTGAAATATTGTTGTTATTACTGTTACTGTTATCGTTTTACCTATGTGTTGATGTCTTCTCGTGATTTTGACGGCTTTCGTGCAGTTGTTGCCCTATTTCCTTGGCAAATTGGCTGGATTATGAGAGGATTTTATTTTTCTTCGAATTTAACATGTAGGGAGAAAAATACAGTTACACTATCAAAAGTTAAAAAACTTCCCACTAGGCATTTTTTTTAACGTGGTAAAATCATCAAATGAGAGAGAATCTTGTACTGACTAAAATCCACGGTGTCCTTCAATAGCCCTTTATGTTCCGGGGTCACGGTGATGGAATAAGTCCCGCGACCCCGGCAGGCTCCCCCTAGGCATAGAGATTATTTAGAGGTTTTAATCATTCGGATATTATAATTAGTTTTAAAGTTAGAGAATTTCATTTAATTGCAATCTCTAGGTATTTGTTGCCTCTCTGAACAGGAAAGGTCTATTGAGTATTATTAACAGCTGTGGTAAATTTCTTAATATGTTTCAAACCAATAACACTGTCCAACATCATAGCATGGTTGAATTGAATAAGTCGACTAGTTGAACACAGTTGAAAAATGGCTAAAGCAAATGATGAAGATTGTTAATTGCTATAAAGGAAATTCCTAATGGCGCAGGTATAGTCATCACCAGTTGATATGGTGTCCGAAGGATGAGAAATTTACACTTTAAGGGCTTCACACACAGCAGCTATAATGTAAAGATGTAATTATAGCACGACACATCTCATTCCATCTTTCCATAGAGATTCGAAGATGTAAAAATATACATTATTCTAGCTGTCGTGTGTGGTCTCTTTACGATTTCTATGGATAAGGGTACATATTTGAATATCGAAGATTAAAATATCTACGCTTAAAATATCGATGTTCAAAATATCGAAAATGAAAATATCGAATGACCATAAAATCGAAAATTAAAATATCGAAAGTTTAAAATATCGAATGATTAAATGATCTACGTCCAATATATCTAAAATCTAAATATCTACAAAAGTTACATCGAAAGATCTAAATATCGAAATACAGATTATCGAATGTCCGAAATATCGAACCTAACAAAGTAAGTCGTCGGAGCCCCGCTTCGCGGGGCTCCTATTTCTGTTTGCAAGGTTTAAAGTAACCTAACACGAAGAGGATCGCGGGGTCTTTCAGACCCCGCCATCCTCTTCGAACCTAAACTGTCCGAGTCGGGGTGCCCCAAGTTCCGAGCTCGCTTCGCTCGCTCTTGCATCCGAAGTCCGTCCAGCTACCTTGTTGGGTAGTAATCAGTAATTTGACTAAGGACGCAAGAGCGAGCAAAGCGAGCTCGGGACTTGGGGCACCCCGACTCGGACAGGTTAGGTTCGAAGAGGGTGGCAGGGTCTTAAAGACCCCGCGATCCTCTTCGTGTTAGGTTACTTTAAACCTTGCAAACAGAAATAGGAGCCCCGCGAAGCGGGGCTCCGTCTACTTACTTTGGTAGGTGGATATTTCAAGTAGTAGGTATTATTAAAGTAGATATTATGAAATTATATATTATGAACTGCGATGTATTAGCCCCTGTTCAGACACGGCGGGAACCTCGCGTTTCCCGCGCGGGAATCGCGCGGTTATGTCTGAACGATTACTTAATAACTCATACAAATAAGACTCATGCGATTTCCATGCGATTCTGAAATCGCGCGGTTCCCGCCGTGTCTGAACAGAGGCTTAAACGTTGATATTTTGAATTTCGACATATCGTCTTTCGATATTTTGAATCATTCGACATTTGAATCAGTCGACATTTTAATCTTCGACGTTTTAAGCGTAGATGTAACATTTTTCGATATTTTGTTACAATCGATATTTTAATTTTCGATATTCTGAACATCGATATTTTAAGCGCAGATATTTTAATCTTCGATATTCAAATATGTTCCCATGGATAAATGTAATGAGATGTATCGTGCTATAATGTACATCTTTACATTACAGCTGCTGTGTGTGAAGCCCTTTAGTCATAAACTGTGCAGTATCCAAATTGAGCAGCCTCTGTAATGGCTGAGCTAATGGCACCTGTAGTATTCCGTATACGGCACCTATCAAAATCGAAGTAAACGCCTACTTCGATTCTTGTAAACTCAAATTGATAAAGTGCTGTTATTTCAATAAAATCCAGCGTGGTCGTCAATTGTTTCTGTCACGTGTTTAGTTGATCGGTATTCCCAATGGCGCAGTGGTACAGTCGCCGCCAGTCACCGCCGGTGTCCGGAGGGCGAGACATTTCACGAGCGGCTGCCCAATGACCTTTCTAGCTCCGGGGACCGAGTGAAATGCCATCATGTTTCATTTTTAGGGTTCCGTTGGTATTAGTACTACTGGGAAAACGTTGGATCACTTTTTTTTGCGAGCGGCATTTCTCATGCCAGCCAAGTTTCTATGAGGTCCTGCCGGGGTCGAGGGACTTATCTCATTACCGTGACCCCGGAATATAAAGGGCTATTGAAGGACACCGTGGATTTTAGTCAGTACGAGTCTTACAGTCCCTCCCGGAGGATGATGATTTAAACACGCTAAAAATAAAAATAAAAGTTTCTAGGAGATTGTCTACTGCTTAACTGGGAAATTCAGCGGGTGCCTTGGTTGTATGTCCTCCAGTCAGAGATTGGACTGGGTCGTATAAGGACTCCTTATAAATGTTTCGAAAGTTTGCCCTAACTTGTTTGATCAATAGAGCAATATAAAAACTGTAGAATGTTTTCTCATTCTTAATGGAAAATAGGCTAACAGGATTGAGTTTAATTCTATAATTTGACTTCTTTTTTAATCAGATGGTAGTTACCTGAAAAAAATCTGGTAAGAATGTTATTCAGACTCCCACTACTACCTTTTTTCAGTGTGAACAAATGGCCAAACACATGATATCGTATGTGTCTTTTCATGATTCTAGAGCCAAACTTTGTACCATTTCCTCGGATATTAGGTATTATTTATTTCACCAGTACGAAACCCCCAAAATATTAGCGAAACTCATAATTTTCATTACTTTTTTCGCAGCCCGCTCACTCGACGACACTCGATTAATTTTTCACGGTACGCTTGTCAAAATGTGATTTAATATAGTCCGGGGGTAGTCCGAGCTTTGACGTGCGATGCGTGCAATGCGCATCATGCGTTCACAACGTATGACGGGCCACGACCGAGGGCTCACCTCATGTGGTTTGTCTTTGTAAATCAAATAAATAGATGAATAACGTGATTTTTTACGGGTTTTTATGTTAACCAGTTGAGGTTATCGTCGGATATTTCGGAAATACGTTTCCCGGTTTCCCCGATACATTTGCATTTCCAGCTCCCTGTAACAAGCAGTATTATCTATCAATAACGCCAAAAATGGTACCGCAATTTCCAATTTGCCGCGTCACTCCGGATTCCAATAGGATGCGGGGATAAATGGAGTCGCATTCCAATATGTCACCGAGCGGGGTCCGACCATTCGGCTTTTCGGCATTCGAGATTCGGAGTTTTCGGTTATCCGCGGTGGCCGAATTCGTCGAATATTGCCCGCGCGCATACCAAAATCGCCCACTAATGAGATTCTAAACGTTATATTATTTGTGGCGTTACTAATTGGTTTTTTGTTTGTTCATTGTTGTAATGAGCACGTATTTAGGATGGTGGTGACCGCTCGTGGGGTCAGCGACTTGCCGCTTTCAGTTCTGAGTTTGGTACCTTAGTTATTGTTTGTTGAGAGCCGTTTGTTGTTCATTACAAGATTAGTTCATAAGATTTCTTTGAGGTCAAGGTGGTTCAAGGTGGCTACGGTAGATTTTCAACGAGTAAATTGTTTTGGTTTTCCATTTAGAGGCGTGTTTTGACGAAAGAATATTTCTCAGAAAACTCACCTTTGATTGTGTTTGGTGGGAGCTACTCTTTTTTCGTTTTATATTTCCCACTTCTATTGCTTCTATTTTCAAACAATAGATTTATCAACAACGCCAGAACTGAAAAAGCATCATAAAAAGGTACCTTTTACAAAAACCTTGTATGACTGGACTTCGCAAAATTTCACTGCAAAAATTCCGTACAAAAACACGTAAAGAAAATTCAGTTACATCACAAAGACGGATAGGTGAGAGATACATTATGTATGCGATACTTGAAACCTACCTTTTTGAAAACATAGACCTAATAAATAAGGTGAAAGGCCCTCCTTTCATCCGCACATTAGGCAGTCTACACACGGGTCGCATGCGTGTCACGTCAATCGTTATTGCCTGTATAGCGGCGCCATTGCCCGCTCTGATTTGAAATATTTCCACGGAACCACTTATTCGCACCTCACAAACAGGAGCCCCGGATACCGTGTGCGAAGTTTTGATCGTTTGTCAGAGGTTTTATTAAATACTTGGTCTAGGGTGGAAGGTTTTGGTTTTGGGAGGTTGTTTGCTTCAAAGTGTGGTTAGAGAGGGTTATATGTTATCAACCTATAGGGAAATGGCCGTAGAGCTTCTCTAAACACTCAAAACTTTGATGTTTAAATTCCATAGTGATTGTTGTTATGGTAAACAATTGCTATTTCTATAAAGTAATCTAAACACGCAGTTCCTCAAAACAACCGCAAAAATTGAAATAAAGCATACATTTAGAAATCAGTATCGAGCCACCCACTTAACAGAGTGTGTGTTGCTAGTATTCAAAACAATTTTACGTGTTCTGTGTAGTTAGAACTTTATTTTCTTTGGTTTTCACTTCTAGTTTCATTATTGTCTACATGTTCTTGTGACATTTGCTACTGTGAAAAATATTAGAAAAGATTTATTTCCTTTAACAACAAAAAATGTTCAAGTACTCTTTATCATAAATGGTAGGTACTCAAACTACATGAACGTCAATGCTTTTCTTAGGAAACCTACTTGATAAATAAGTGTCCTATTAATCGTATTTAAGGTTTCTTTAAGTATCAAGTAGAGCTCAGCTCACACTCGAACCATGGCATGTACTCACGGGGCGAGAGGGTAATCGTTTTGTTGAGTCGCGTTTTGTACCTCATTGTGCGATGCGATGCGAGGCAATCGCGGCCGCGTGCGTATTCTCGTCTCGTGCCTATTCTAATGGGGTGACAACTGGTACTCGCACCTACTCGTTCTGACTCACACCATCTCGGGCCGACTCGTGTCTACGTATCGTGCATTCGCACTTGAAGCTTACTTGGTTATTATAAATGCGATTTTTATTGAGATCGTGATGTGAATGATAAGTATTTTTATTGGAGGTAATGGCATGATTCGATTTTATGGAATTCTTCTTGAAAATGAGTATGGTAACGAAGTTACTTAGTACCGAACTCCTAATTTAGTCTTTCTAAGATTTGACGTAACCTTATTTCTGAACACGAAACCCGTGGTTACGGCTTCAGTTTCGGACGTTTTCTGTGCCCCGAGACATCGAGCCCAAATTTAAGAATGAATGATAAATATTACGGTTTCATAGATACCTTACCTTACCTTACGGTCAAGACATACCGAGACGCGACGTTGACGCTGATTCCAATAGAGCTACTCAAAATCTATCTCTATTTTCTACATGAAAAGATACACATTTGCAGTACCTGTCGTTGCGTCACGTCGCGTTGCGTCGGGTATCGGTGTGAACTGACCGTTACAGCCCGCGCCACCACTCATGTACTACTTTTTTTTAAGCAATTAGATACTCGTATAATGACATAGACTATACTAGCGCCGCGTCAAAAGGACTTATAAAAGGAATTATCCGTCCGCAAATTTGGTTTTGACGTTATTTACGTTTACGTTTGTACATCCGTAACCGTACCCGAGTCTTCGTTCACGGAATTAGAAAGTACAGACCCCCAGGAAAGTTTTCAATTAGACAACATCAATATTTTTAAGAGGTGAACTGCCTTTGAAAACACTTTGTCAGAAGCAGCAAAAGTGCACCAGGACAAAATGTTGTACAAAGATTTCTATGGCTTGATGGGTATTCTATGCTTGATGTTAAAAACTAAGGCGGTCAATATGTGTGTTAAGGAGACATCTTTTTTGTAGTAAGTTTTGCAGTATTGTTACCGAATTAGACTTTGAACTTATTTTATTTACATATCTACCTATTATTAGAAACCTATGTATACATATTAGTAGGTAATATTTTCCTTTACGGAGAGAGACATAAATAAAAAATAGCTAAACAAAACCGGCATTTACTTTTCAACGAAAAATCCGTTTTAACAACACTAATCTAACATCAAAAACATCCGAAATTAATGCAGTGTGAACACGAATTTTGGTAAAAACACTAACACAGCTGCCTACCCGCGGGAGGCCGTTAGATAGGCGCGAAAATATCTAGAGAACTGTCATCGATTAAAAAAATACGATTATAATCTTGCGCAAACGCAGTTTTTGTGTTAGCAGCTGTGCGCGTGCGCGCATCACCTGTCCCACGTGGCCAGGGATAATGGCGTCTTCAAAGAAGTCCGAAAGTCCCATTGTTGGGACATTCTGGGCTTTGATTTAAGGTAGCTTCTATTGTAGTTGGTGACGTTATGGTAGAGGGTGATTCGGGGATTTTAGACGCACCTGTCTGGAAATTGGCCATGATTATGTACTAACATAGGTGCTTTGTTGCCAATTTTGGGAGACAGTGATTAAGTATTGGCATAGCTTATTCTGTGATCTTGATAAGTTTATCAATGTCGCAGAATAAGCTGATTTATAAGCGACTTCAAAATAGGATTTCGGCGAAAATTGGATTGAGTAGAGTCGATCCGAGTTATTTAAGACAACTTGTAGACGGCAGTTCGTTGGGCAGACAACAGCCCGAAAGTCAGTCCTTCTAGTCTATATTGTGTGATGAAAAATGTTTGAACGACTGTAACATTAGCGGTACTAAAACGGAGACTTAGCAATATTCCTACCTGAAGAATAAGAAGAATTGCCATTAAGAAAACCAAAAGTGGTCATTTAAGATCCTCTGAAACATTCCCTACAACGTTTACCAAGTCTTACTGCTTGCATACAAACAATTTGATCAAGTGTGGTTACCCCTACAGACATCTTTTCTACACTAAACCGATTCGTTGCACAAAATTAGGAAAGACCATGTCCCGATAATTCCCAAAATCCATTCATAGATCACGTTCCTTCACAATGACAGTACATTACCTGCCAATATACAGTACTGATACAACCTTTAATGATTTATAACAAACAAACATTTACTTTTTAGCATCAAGAACCTTATTTTTAACGTCATAGGGGGGTTTATTGTCTTTTCAAGTTGCAAAAGTTATGTTGGTAAAATCCAGAAGTCGTGCAGTGTTATTCTGAATTGCTTTACAATTGTCAGCGTCGAATGGTTGTCGTATATCATCAATTTTTACGACGAGTCGTATTTCATTAGCTTTGTGTACGTCAGTGAGGATCGGCTTTAATTTGGAAGACAAATTAACTTTTACTATTAATGGCGACGTTTTACCTGTTGCTAGTAAAATTTAAAAAAAAATATAGGTTTTTAGGGTGTAAAAACCTTCAAACAAAGCCCTCCGCTTCGTTGCCGATTAAAATTTCATCTTGCTTCTTCAGTTGCATTTTGAGTTCCAGGATCAAGGTTATTAGTTCTTTTTTAAGGTGGTAAAATCATCAAATGAGTCCTCCCGCCCTGGGTGGGGCGGAAGGGACTGTCAGACTCTTACTGACTAAAATCCACCCGTGTTCCTTCCTATGCCCTTTACGTTCTGGGGCCACGGTATCCTGGGTTAAGAAAAAACCCGCGACCCCAGCAGGCATTTGGCGCGAAACACGACGCGCCACCGACCCGAGCTTGGTCCTTCGGACGGCGAGCTACCCATCACTCACCGTCCGCAAGCCCGCTCCGCCGCTGTGCCCTCTGCTAATCAGAGGGACACGCGTTGGAGCGTCCACACGACAGGCTATTCGCATACGGGCAAAGAGACCACTTAGGCACACATCACACAGTGCTTAAGAAAGAGTTTTTGCCCGCATCCCAGGGTGCACCGGCCCGAAAAACTGGTCTTCCCCCCGGACGTATCCTGTCATAGCACCCCACAGTATTATTATTGCCTCGAAAAGCGGACATTCCCTTTTTATTAACTTATCCGATAGAACAAGTTATTTTAAAAGTAAGAGTAAAATACCCATGTGACAATTTTGTCTCAATCAGGAGATATAATTTTTTTTTTTAATTTTCTATGGTTTCCATAAAAACCATAGAAATCGCAATAACTTTAGATCCAATTAGGTTTTGTTATATCTTTGGTTGCAATTACTTGATGCTTTATATTAAGTAAATTACCAAGCAAACGCTCAATTTTTATCGTCACCCGGTGGTGAGTAACATCGAATTTTACATATTTACGATTTTATTTTTTTATGGGCTTATTTCCTGGTATTTGGATTCAATATCGAGACAATCTGTTGCTTTGGCACTAAGAAACACCAATTTAAAATATCATATCCAAATCTTATGGTATCCAGAAATTATAGGATTCTGAAATTTAGGCGCTAGGGTTGGCATGAGTCGTATTTTCTTAAATGTTTTTTTTTTATTGTAAAATATAGTAACATAACAATAGGACCAATACCGGTGGGCCACTTATTTTTATATTTTTAAATGTTTATCGTACATAGCACTGAATTTTTACCTACGGAAAATTATAATTAAAGTAGTATAATTATGCAAGTGAAGTCTTTTTTTTTTGGGACAAACCCACCGCACTGTTCCTAAATCACAGCAACTCCTGAAAGCCAGAATCAACAGTGGCGACCGCCAGAAAAGCGCCGGCAATGAAGCTCGACGAAGTCCCGGTGAATGAATTTAACTGTCTTGGATCCCGCAACGTACGTATACGTCGATAAGTAACCAACATAAATTTAAAACTACAAACAATAAAAAAATATTTTTTGCGAAGTGATGACCCTAAAATCAAAATTATCAGAAAAAACTTTAGAAGTGAATAACTCCCAGATACCGCGAGATTTGGATGTGTTTTTTTTTCTACTGATTGGTTGGGGTCTATATATGATTTACCATTAATATTGAATCCAACTAAGCAAAGATACAACCATGAAAAATCAAAATCTAAAAACACAAAAAAAGGATATTTCTTAAAATCTCTACTAGGTAGTACGCTTTTGTATTTTTTTTTAAATATCTTTAACATAGTTTTATTACTCATAATAAAGACATGTGTAAAATAATGCGTATTTATTTTTAAATTAAATAATTTAGAAAAGTAAAAAAAAACACACAACATTTTTTTACTCATGTTTTATGTAAAATTGGTACACGGGTATTCTACTCTTACTTTTAAAATAACCTGTTCTATCGGGTAAGTTAATAAAAAGGGGATGTCCGTTTTTCGAGGCAATAATAATACTGTGCACCCCAAGGTTATTAGTTGAAATAAGTTTTTTTAGTATTTACGGCTTTACTCGCATGAGCCTCGAAGGTGGCCACGGGAATGTAATACCAGGATAAACGTTATCCTATGTGTTATAGACAACTTTGACAGCATCAATAAGTTACTAATAAGTACTGTAGAGTTTAGTACTGTACTGTAGGTACTACTATACAGTACAGTACTAAACTCTTTGAATGACATTTCTCAAACAATACACAGCCTCGCAATGAATTTCTCCATGAGTTGAAGTATTTGGTCGCGGGATTATTTCCTTACCGTGATCCCGGAACATAACAGGCTACTGAAGGACGCCGTGGATTTTAGTCAGTAGAAGTCTGACAGTCCCTCTCGCCCTGCCCGGGGCGGGAGGACTTATTTGATGGTTTTACCACGCTAAAAAAAAAAAGAGTTAAAGATTTGGCTGTTATTTGGCTGGTAAGGATGGTTACATGATGCGCAGCTATGTTTTGCAAGATTTTCACAAATGAATTAATAAAATAGAGATCCTCTGCAGAGGTTAAGGTTTTAAATCTTGTCGTGGGACAGTTTTTAAAGGTAACCATGGCCCTGGAACTTAACGTGCTACAGAAGGAATTGGATGGATTTTTAATCTTTAGTCTACAGTCTCTACTGCTTCATCCCAGGGCTGAGGATTCAGATTATTTTAGCACCCAAAAAGTAATTAAATAGTTTGTTCTTGTTGACTCCTGATACCTGTTTCATTATTTGCTAAAGGCTGATCATCGATTATTTATAATAATAACCAAGTAGGCGTAATTTTATAACCATACTCATAAATTGAGTACATAGACATACCTCAGCTACCTGCCGCACCGGGCATCGCGAGACTACGCAGAACCGAACAATACGCGTCAATTTTTTTCAACTAAAATCCTTAAAGCGCAGTTTTTCGGCGCAAATTCCAAAGCACACCTGGTCGGAAACGGGCCCAGGGGGTCTACTGATTGATAGAGGTACCGCGATTTTAGTACAATAGCCGAAATATGCAGTTTTCTGGCCATTCGAAACGGATCGCCCGGTCTCCGGCGACGAAGCGTCTGTTTAAAACAATCAATGATCGACATTTTCTGAATGGCATGTGAAACAATATCTTTTGTGCACTCAAGGGTAGGTGGTCAGGATGTACGCTGTTTTATTGGCAATTCTGTCTCAATGGGTGTCTTTGTGTCGTCTTGACGTAAATTCATTCAAGTTTAAATGTTTGGTTTAAGTATAAATTGTGCAATTAGTGTTATGAGACCGTAACCACGTTACTCTTTTGTCTTTACCTCCTTCTGTTCTTACCATTGTCGGTGTTCATAACACTATAATAAACCAAAATCACCAACATATTAACTAAATATCATACCAACGTTGATACAAGCAAAACTCCCACACACAAAACATCCCAACCGAAATAAACCGCATTTAAAGCGACGATTACGCCCCAAATGAGGAAAGTTAATCCCTCAGACGTATCACGTATGCATACGTAAAATTGTGAAGACAATAATTTGATTGATCTCTTAATGAATATGCAGATATGTTAAGTGATGATAAGGCCACAAATAAAGCTGGGTTCCCCGAGGAGTGATTGTGCGCCTACCTCTGGCACGAGCGAGATTTTAATCTCAGATAAGTGTGGAGTAGAGAACAGTTTACATAAATTCTGGAGTTAGCACCTTGTTTACAAAGTGCAGTGTTTGATTACGAGATTGTTTGATAAGTGCGTGCCTCTTGTTTTGGTGTTGCGTTTTTGTTTGTCCTTTCACAAATGCTTGTGAACTGTTTGAAATTTTATTGGAAGGGCGTAAAAAGAACTTTCATTCGCTGCTGTCTTTGTTGTTGTTGACCCCTCGTTTTGAACTGTATTTGTCTATAAACACAATTTGCTTTATAATCATACGTGTTTTCGGTTTGCTGATTCACCAATACATTTTCTTATACGGTTTTAATAACAACTAATACTTTACATATTTAATAGCCACATCCTGCCCTTGAAACCTACAAACTATTTTTCTAAATTAAATTCTAAAAAATTTCACCTAACCTTATTACTTTTCAAAACTAACCCTTACAACGCTGCGTTAAAAAATACAAACTCGAAAAAGGTTTCGTGGTGAAAAACAGTGGGAAGAGGAGAAGAAATAATGAAATATCTTCATCCAACCCTTCTAATTAATAGCCATCAGTGTCTGTAGCACTTGTGGGGTTGACAGTGCTTTCAAGTTTTTTAATATGCTTCCTCACCTCGGTAAAACAGTGGGTATAATTGCTTTTTTCTGACGCTAAGTTTGAGCTTCGTATAAATCATTGTACAATTGCAAGTGCGGTAAGTTTCGCTTGCGGAGATTTTGGGTAGTTGTGACTTATTAAAGGTTGCTTTTGAAAATGGACGAAGGGTGAGTTTTTGTTATATTAAAGTTTATTCTTAATTTTAAGATAGTGACTTTTATATCGGGTACGTACTAAAGCGTAATCGATCACTTTGTATCATTCTACTTATTTAGGTTTCTTAAAAATATGTTTGTTTTCTACATTACCCTGACTGCTATGCCGGAGGTCGTGGGTTCGATTCCCACCCAGGACAAATGTTTGTGTGATGAGCACGATCATTTGTTCTGTGTCTGGGTGTAATTTATCTATAATATGTATGTATTTAGAAATATATAAGTATGTTTATCAGGTGTCTAGTACCCATAACACAAGCTCTGCTTAGCTTGGGACTAGATGGCGTTGTGTGATAGTTGAGGAATATTATTTATTTATTATGTCTAAAATAAAGACCCGACCGTCTAGAGACAAAGGTTATCTTTAACCCTTAAATATTTCACAGCAATACGTAATTTAATCAGTTTTTCTTTGAATCAATGTTATTATACATTTTTTATTATCTACAGTAACTCATGATTATCACTTTCGCTTAACCTAATAATTTGGTACTGGATGAACCAAATTATTAGGAATTGCGTTACTGATATTCCCGTGGATATAGATACCTTCATACTTAAAAAAACGAACTTCAATATTATTTCGTTCCACAATCAAACAAACGTAAGACTATAGCTGAGTATAAACAGAGGCAATAACCGCTTGTATTGGATAAGCAGAGATAAAAAACGTAAGACGCGGACAATCCTTTTCGGCTGAAAATTGAATAGTTGGATTACGCGACCTACGGGCGCGCGTAGGGTTGACTCGAACGTGTTGGGTGGTTTTTGATGATAGTTTTTTGAAGTTTTTTGTAGATTTTTTGGTATAATTGAAACGGTTTAATAATTAAGTTCTTGCTTTTAAGGTAGATTTTGTAGATCATCATCTGCCTAGCCTTTTCCCATTTTGGGGTCGGCTTCCAGTCAAAATGGATACAGCTGAATATCAGTATCTTACATGGAGTGACTGTCTATTGGACCTCTACAACCCAGTGGGTACGATACCCCATTGTAAGACTGTTTGTCAGACTTTAGAGCTTCTGACTAACAGTAACGACTGTCAAAGATCTACAAATGACAGCCGGGACCAACGGCTTTACGTGATTTCCGAGGCAAGGAGGAAACCCGCTAAGACAGATGGTCACCCATCCACAGACCAAGCTCGACAAGCGCGGCTTAACCCGGAAGATCGCCTGTGCGGCTGTAATTATTTAGCCACGAGCTCCTCATGTAACTATTTGTAGATGCAGGATTGAATTAAATTAGTGTGAAACTTAACATTTACAGACATGGACTCAACATGATAGATAGAATTTCAACGTTTGTCTGAATTTTCCCGAACTTTTTGTAGCAGTAATCAGTCAAGTGGTCTGAATAGGATTAGCCAACAGAAAATAATAAAGTTATCCTGCCGGAGCGGTAGACACTTCACTCATACTGACTAAAAGCAACTCTGATCCTTCAATTTCCCTATGCGTTCCAGGGCTTTGTAGTAGTAGCCTTTGAAGACATTTTCGTACATTGTCGACGTTCCCTTTGAAAGAACTTTTTGGTTTAGTTTTTGTTTGCATAGTAATATTGGAATAATGATGATTATAATATCAAAGTAGGTATGACATAAAATCGAAAACCTCAAACAAAATGTAATACATACATAGTGCTCAGTTTGGCGCAAATCGTTTTCTAAACACTTTCTCACGGTCGTGTGAAATGAAAGTGCCTTTTGTATGAATCATCTGCTTGTCACTTACCAGTTTTACAGGAAATTAGTTTGAACAGGTGACTTTACAATATTTGAGTAAAATTTAGAATTTCATTCTTAACTAACCGCAGTATCTATTTATTGGTACTAAAGATTCTGCAAAATTTATCTACACTACCGAACAAAACTATGGAATCACTTACTTAGAATTGTATCGGTATAGCTCCATAAATAATGGCGTGATTTTATTGAATTTGGTATCAATTTAAAGTTATGACCTTTAATATTGTACTAAGTTATCAGGTACTCAAGATTGCGCGGAATGGGAGTAAATGATTTTATTCGCGAGTGTAAATCCTCATTGTTGCAATTCTAGTGAGTTAGGCAAATGTGTACCAAATTAATAAAACTCTAATGGAAACAAAAACATTGTCCAACTTGGGAATCGAACCAACGATTCCCAATTCGCAGTAGTGGTCGCGACAAATGGATCAAAACTGAATTAAGATTAAAGTGCACATAATTGTGGTGGAAATGACAGCCAGCCAATGATCCTGTAAAGACTT
Organism: Agrotis segetum; assembly: GCA_036375495.1. Lineage (NCBI taxonomy): Eukaryota > Metazoa > Arthropoda > Insecta > Lepidoptera > Noctuidae > Agrotis > Agrotis segetum. The sequence goes on along the minus strand of JAQSVV010000329.1, from coordinate 382,029 downwards.
TTATTGTAATTAGTGTAGTGTGATATTTAGTCGTAATATTTTTTCGTAGTTTTGCTAACCCTGGCGATGACTACAGGTTCATATTGTGCGGCGCTGGGCTGATTACGTGGAGCATTGTGTTGCGGACATAGGACGCAATTAAGTATTAGACAGACTTTATAGCTGCGTTATCGTACCCCGGGATTTGTTGCCAACCACTCGCCTTACGGTAGGCAGCGTTTTGGGGTTGATTTCATAAAAGAAACTTATTTTTTTCTTTGAAAAAGAGGCCATAACATTTTTGTATTTTACGTACATTATACTTGAAGTTTGTACCACGTTTATTATGTTTTTGGAAAATAGAAAACAATATTTCTTCCATCAAATTAACGTCACAGTTCCCGTTTACTTTACGTCATAAAATCTTGATAACTCGTGCTAGAGCCTTTTGTTTTGTTTTTTAGGTGGTAATATCATCAAATGAGTCCTCCCGCCCTGGGTGGGGTGGAAGGGACTGTCAGACTCTTACTGACTAAAATCCACCCATGTTCCTGCAGTAGCCCTTTACGATGTCGTGGACATCGTGGATTTTAGTCAGTTATTGAGTCTGACAGTCAAAACGCCCTGCCCGGGGTGGGAGGACTCAATTTGACCTGATTTTAATCTTAATAAAAAAACCGGCCAAGTGCATTGTCGGACCACGCACAGTTAATTATATTCCGTAGTTGCCCATTAAAATACTTATGCGAACTAACTAAACTGATTCGCTGAATTTACCTAATTTTAAAAAGAAGATTTCCAGTCGGTCAGGAGTCTTTGAGAAATCGGGGATACATAAGAAAAAAGATTCACGACGAATTTAGAACCTCCTCCTTTACCTGATTAGTAAAAATACTTGACCATAAGAACCTGGATTTCCATACCTATAAAAGCTGTAAAAATAAAGTTGACAAACTTACATTTGCAGTTGTCTTGGATACATTTTGTTTAAGAAAATATGATGTGCAAAAGTACATTTTATAAGTTGGTCGACTTTACTCGTAAAGTTGAAAGCCTACTTAGTCATGATTCTTTTCATAGTAGTCAAGATTTAATTGATCAATCCTATTCGTTATTATATAACTATTGTATGAATTCACACCCCCAAACATAACCGTTTAGCTGGTAAAGGGGGGGGACACTCGAATCGAGCAAAAAAAGATTTAGCACTTTAAAGCTTAATATGTTTAGCAAATGAAGTTTTTTATCAAAAAAGGTTAATGAAAACTCACATTTTTTTTTAAAGACCTATTTAATGATACCCCACACTAAGGGGTACGCAGAAAAAAAAAATCCTCACTTCTACGTCTAAGTACTTAGGTACCCGCCAAAAAAATATCTTCTGATTTTATTTTACCACTTTTTCGGCACAACAAATTGTATATTTATATTTGTAATTAAGCTCTCTAGTTTTTCACTTTGCGTTCTGAGCTATTGCGGACAGACGGACGGACGGACATGGCGAAACTATAACCTTGTTGAAGCTACGGAACCAAAAAAAGGTCAATCTTACAAGCTTATGACTAGACTTAAGCTCTTCTCGTTGTGTTATATTACAAATTCAAGTAAAACAAGAGCCTCCGAGGGCCTTACCGAATTAAAAAATAATTTATACTGTAGTGCAGTCATTCGGTTTCACATCAGGATTTGTTCAGTTACAGCTATGTTGTCAATATTTGTATGGTGAGCTTCAGAGAAAACTCACCCCTATTATTAATGACATCACTACCAAAGGGGGTGAGATTTCCCTGAAGCTTACAGCACCAGGTGACTATAGGCTCATCCTCTGTTGGATGGATGGAAAATTACTTGTGAAAATATAGGTGTTCTCTTAGGATCACGTAGCAGTTGTAGCGTATCATTTTGGGGATTATAAGAATGATGGTATGTAAAGACAGAACGATATACTCATAGGAAGGTGTTCATTAATTTATTATCTGTAGCGTCTTTGCAGAAAGGTCCGTCTCAGAAGTAAAATCAAAGCTCCAACAGGACATTTAAAAATCCATCATCATTTCACGCCACTTAAGCGGCAAATTCGAGTAAATTATCACCTCCACATATCTCTTAGACTCCCAAAGACTAAGAGTACTTCCACACTACACAACCTTCTTTCACAGCCATTAAAACGCGCGGTGTCTCCCAATAAAGTCGCGCCAACTAAACAGAAACTAGTTAACAAGTGCAGTGGCATTGCACGCCACTTAAGTGGTAAATTCGAGGAAGCTGTCATCTGAAACAGCTGTATAGTGAAGTGGTCTGCTAACGAATACGCGTGTCAAAGCGAAACACTTCATTAGGTGAGCGCGTCTCCCGCCCGCGCCCGCTCCTCCCGCCGCTGTAGCCGCCTCGACGCTCCTTGCGACGCTGTAGGAACTCCATGCTTTAGGAAGTTTAGGGAAAAAGGCTTCGATGTTATTTCGAAATTAAGTTTTTATTTATTTGCAACCTTTATTAATTTCGATACAATATTTGACTGTCAACTGATTTCGTTCGGAAATCAAATCATTTTTGTTTTAAATATATTACTATTTTTAATTAAATAAGGGCTATGTATCATAAATAAATCCGACACAGGCTTATTAACTCTATTTACGATTACAAATGCGCAAGTTTGCTAGGATGTTACATATTACTCACTTCTTCACCTTAAAACTAATACACAGATTTCGATGATGACCGATACTTAAAAACCTGGAAAAATCATAACAACTTTTATCCCGGTATGACGGGCAGCATACGATTCCTTGCGACCCAAACTTCATGCAGGTGAAGTCGCGGGCATAAGTTAGACGCTTCAAAATGAAAAAAAAATGTTGTGTTACCATCATTATGTAAACGGCTTTATTGTCTCTGTTGGATCTGCTTAAAAGACTAGATAGCTAGATATTTCTTTCATTGTCACCTGATTCTTCACCTGATTCTAGTTCTTTCCCTCCATCAATTATAAAACACTGCATCCGTGAAAAAAATAAACAACAAAACAAACTACCTACCTACAATTAATCTCAGAAAATGTTACCACCTTCAATTTTAACCCTAGACGCTTCCACAAGCCCTTAGGCAGTTTGCAAAACGAGAAACTGTCCGCAAAAAAACCCGTGACAGTTGGTCTCCCTACGCTCTGGCTTCTATTTAGTGGGCGTCTTACCGACTGCGCTGCGCTAATTAGACGCAGGCCGGCTCTTCTCATTAGTGGCGAAATTATGCAGTTTGCTGGAATTCGGGTTAAATGTAAGGTCGGGATGTCGACTGCCTACTGCAAAAATGTGGAATATTTCGCGATGTCTGCGTTGGTACTTGGTGTTTTTTTTCTAGGTTGGTAAATATTCGTGATCGTTGTTAAGAATGTACAGCCCTACAGGTTGATCTTCTATGTTAAGCCACGCTTGCCGAGTTTGATTTGTGGATTGGTGACCATTTATCATAGTTTCCTCAGTGTAATAAAGCTGGTTGATCCTGATTCTTAGAGACAACTTTCGAGTTACGAGTACATGCGGGCAAAGCTGTTAGCACAGCACATCTATTTGTTTTAAAGTCATGACGATATATCAAAATGTAGGAAAAACGAGAGACTGCATAAAAAAACTTTTATTTGTAAGTATATCAAGGATAAGTTATCATAAACTTTTCGATTTAAGCAAGGTCTAGTAAAGCTTGAGTTTGGCCATTATCTCCGTTGATGATAATACTGCTAAAGTGCCCTAAAAGATCTTCACTTCTTATTGCATTCTTCAAGTTGGAAAACTACTGGATATAATCTAATTTCTGTTTACAATTTAACGGGGCTAAATATATTAGGGTCAGTTCACACCAAGACGTGACGCGACGATACTGGAAATGTACCTATTTTTTTTTTCGTGTATTATATTAAGCTAGATTTTGAGTTGTATTATAGCGCCGTCGCGTCGCGTCTTGGTGTGTTTTGACCCTTACTGTTGTCAGGGATATATCGTAAGCTCTTTACAGGTTCTTTTGAAGTCAGTTATAAATTCCCTTAATATATAGACACACACGCTTCCAAGAAAACTTGATGAAGCCGTACAACTTCAAGTGATATTTTAATCTTATAAGATTACAAAACGCTGTATAAATATCTTAATGAGACTTTCATTTTTCTTTAAATTAATATTCACATAAGATCCTAATTATTTCCTCAAGGCTTAAGTCTTATAAGACAGGAACCTAATCTAATTGAACAGCCATAATAACACGTCTAATTAATTAGAAGTCCCAAAAGTGTAGCTAATTAAAAAACATTTCCAAAAAATGTGTTGTGAAAAGAGCGTACGATAAAAATTCCCGCCTCATTTCGGTAAGCGGGCAAAAACAGACATATTTGTAAAAGAAACGTCCTCTCGGGCAAATAACGTTTATCTACAGCACATTGGGTTAATGACTGGGGGACGAAAGAATGAGAAGAAGGCATTATTTTAATTAGGAAAAATGGTGGGCCCCTCTCACCTAGGGAGGGCTAACTGAGCAAGTTGGCGATGCTTTGATTAGAGTAATGGCTCGTGTGTGAGTACTTTTACATGGGAGTTCGTGTGTAGCGTACTTATGATGCCTTTTACCTGCGATACCAATCGAAACTTTGACCTGTTTGTATGATTGGGTTTATATACAAGTGTAACAGCGCAAAACCTCTCGTGGGGTAACTCAGCCCATGTTAACTGAACAATGTTTGTTCTAAAACTTTGGAAAAAAAAAAGATTTTTCATACTGATGGGCTCGATCAATTTCTCATTTTATATGAAAAATCATTTTTTTTTTCCAAAATTTCTAGAACAAACATTGTTCAGTTGACATGGCCTGAGTTACCCCAAGATAAGTTTTGCGCTATTAACATTACACGTTGTATACGTGACTCGCAGTCCTCTTAGTTTTCATTAATAATGTCTAGTTTGTAGCATTTTAACAAACAATCATGAATTTCAAGCACCTGTTACGCAGACACATTTCACCTGTAGAAAATCTGCATGAAATGGTCCACTGCTTGTAACTTGAATGAATCGCACCTTCCAGCAAGTTCTTTACAAAACGTAACGCTACCGTAACCTGTCCATTAGGCGATAAATAAACACAACAAAGTACATTTAGCTGCGTTCGCGGGCTCCACCCACGCGCCGACAAAGCGAGGCGAAACGATACAGCGAGCAAAAAAACGCCGCATCACTACAATCATTTACGAAATATTGACAACAATAAACGGAGACTTTAAAAAATGCCAGTTATTAATATTTGTTTTCTTTGTAAGGACCACGTGTCCCCACACCTGAACTCTGCGAATGACATTGCCAAAAAAATTGCAAAAAATATCCGAGGCTAGGCGAAAAAGAGCAGGGCGCAAACAGACAACAGCCAGTTTGAATGATTGCTTCCCTGGAAGAGCGGCAAGTCCATTTTTCACAAGTGCCATTCACCGCTTTCACATTGCGTACTGTATATTTTATATATTTTTTATTTATCGGTCCTCCCCACCCCGCGGCGTTCGCCCAAATTGATATTCGAATGCGAATTTACGGCGTCCAATTCCTCACTGTTTTATTCATTTTAGTGATTTCGCGATGGTAAACACACAGGTAGATGTGTTTAATTTCGAAATGAATGTTTATTGCAGTTTCCGTTTCGTTTTCAATGATGTAGGATATTCGTGCTCGCCGGCCGCGAACGCCCATGTTTACACAATGCACTTACATTTCGTGTTTGTATATTTTTTGTAGTTTTTAATTATTTTCAGGACTTTTTTTTGCGTTGAAGAAGTATTGGATAACGTAGTCGTGATGATGTTTTATCACGTATGTGTTTTTAAACAAATTTAAATGAAAAAAATTGTTTTTAATTTATTTTAACTAGTATAGGTACGAAAGAGCTACGGAATTGGAAGTATCGTGGTACGTCGTATGTACATGTGTTGCTTCAATTAATAATTTGGACCGTACGCTCTTTTCACAACACATTTTTTGGAAATGTTTTTAATTAGCTACACTTTTGGGACTTCTAATTAAGGCCTATTTCCTCCTTCCACTTTTCACGGTCTACCTCATGCATAGAAAATGCTGGTCGCCGTATTCAACACACGTAAACCCATAGAAGTAATCAATGAACCTTCAAACATAATATATTGTCGGATCTAAAAAGTAAAGTTATCATAACAATTAAAACAAACATTGTTAGAAAGTAGGGTCTGTTCATAAATAGCAACATCGAAGTAAATAAATACTTTTCAGACTATTTTTTTACCTATCTAACCTAAGTACTGAAATACTCTGACACATTTTGAAAGAGAAGGTTAAAACCGCAAAAACCTCTATCACCAAGACCGCATCATCAATTTAAGCATATCTTCAAAAAATGTAACCCTCAACCATCTCAAAAGTAGGGGGTTATCATAACAATTAAAACCAACGTAGTCAGAAAGTACCCCAGTGACGAAGCGTCAGTTCATAATCGATTTAGCGTCACCACAGTAACTCGCGGTGATCCGGCGATGTCTAATGACGTAAAAAGTATGTCCCCGCTATGTAATGCTGGTCGAGGCCGATAGGAAGAGTTGGAAGAAAACAGAGAGGGCAGGACGAATATGGAAAGTATTATGCCTAACTGCGTGCGTCTCCACTGGTGACAAGCAAAAAAAAAATGTTTAACGACTTATAAGAAATCAATTAAGAGTTCTTACTCTTAATTGATTTCTTATAAGTCGTTAAACAATTTCAGTTCAGTTTACTCTAGTAAGCAATAGAAACACAACTCAACATGTTTATTACTTGCATACTTTGTATTAGCGTTTGAAAAATCCTTTTGTGGTTACAGTTTGTAATGATTTAGCATTGAATTTCGTTATTATTGGCCTGACCGATATTAAGTTGCATGAAACATTGAGATAATTGAATTAGAAATAAACTTAGCAATAATTTATTTGTACGTTACTTTGGTTCTTCTACTTGCACTAAAATTAATGAGCGTTATGTGTAAAAATAATTCAAAGTCAAAGGAAGTTAATTCAAATAGGATGAATAAATTAATTGAATTAAATATGTATTTTGAACATTTTTTTCCACCTGAAGACAATCTTGAAACACATATACAATTTTCATCTCAGAGGCTCCATCCACATAGGCAGAAACCACGTTACGCATCTCTCCAAACTCTTTGCCCTCGACCACAGACAAGCCAGGGGTCGCGAAAGCACGTCGTCATCGGATGGCAATTTGAATGCGGTCGCTTAGCCGGGTGACGGCCGCTATGACTGATGAGGAAGGGTAGCTGCCCTGAGCCCACCAGCCTGTCACCGCCCCTGTATTCTACATGTCGCATTAATGTGGACATGGGTGGAGCAGGTGCTTATTGAATTATATCTTGATAGCTTCCTTGATAAGCAAATGTGGAGCAAGAGGTAGGCTGTGTTGAATTTTTGTCCCGTTTTCTTGAAATATTATTTACTTTTTTAAAGTGACTTTAATATTTGACAATAGAAGATTGGCTTTCTATTAAGACTAATCTAGACATGTTCACGACAAGTTTGAATACACTGTGGACAATTAATTAACCATGAATTCAAATCATGAAACAAATACCGTAATGTACAGTCACTAGCATGCAAGTTCTTGCAGCATGTAAATGGGCCTTTACAGAAACAATTGCTCATAATGAAAATCGATGTTCGTATCAATTAACAGTGTTAATGCGAAACGTGATATCTATTGTCTAGCTTTAGAATAGCGACACTTTCCCCATCACTTCTCACGATCCACAGGTCATGTGAGGACTGGTGTCCAGTCTTCCCATCACGATCACCATACCATAAAACAACCCGTTAGGCTCATTACTCATGAGCGAATACATCGGCGATATAATTTTCATTATCAATTATGTTAGAAAATTATGCGTACTCATGGTCAATTAATGCGGCTGTGACGACTTGCCCGCTTGGTGCGACAATGCCGAGCGGGCAATACGGCCAATCGATGACGTCACATAAATATTGGGTGCGACGGACCCTGCTTTGTGATGCTAACTGCGTCCGCATATGCTAATCCGCTTCCGCCCTTCCCGCGTCTTGGGCGGGCGGTGTCTAACGGAGTTTTCCATTGTTCTTGTGATTCGGATTGATATTGTCAGAGACATTGTATTGACGCTTTGTTTCTTTGTGGTTTCAATTAGATTTATTGTTGCTATTCGAAATGGTGATAGCAGATCATATTTAATGATTTTCCGGATGAATTGTGTAGATTTCAACTCTTTCTAATAATTAAGAGCTTTCACACCTTAATTTCAGGTTACATTTTCTTTTATCAAAATTCTCTTGTTATCTTAATATTAGTTAATAAAAAATCTACATTAACAAAACCTCAAGGTGCACCAGATTGTCTAAAATCCGTACAGTTGTGAGTAAATCATCGAGCGTGCCGTTGAATCGGCAATGAGTCGTGTCCTCGACAATCGGCCAGTCCGTTTGCGGCGACGGCAATTCGCATTCATTCACGGCCCATTGCCGCCGTTGGCTGTTGCTCCGCCAACGCCTGTTAATGTATTCGCTACGTTATTTCAATTTAGAACAAACCCGAGGCTGGACGGTTTTGGTGAAGCTGGTTTTCATTGAGGAGCGGTCTTCGCTTGGTTAGTGACGTTTTAGAATTCGTGATGTTACTGTCACTCACTGTTGCATATTTGAAAGATTTTTAAGCAAGGCTTGTTAGAATGTTGACACATTTCCGCGATAAGCGTTTTCTTTATGGCAAAGGAAGCGCCATCGTTTCCAAGCAAAAAGTGAGATAACTGAGAAAACGTAAGCATTATATAAAATGTGTTAGCACAGCGATTTCCAGCCATTACAGGGGCATTATCTAACTAAATATTAACGTGCAAAATTTCGCCAAGGAAATAAATTAAAAACGCAACAACAAGCTTGTAACGAGCGGCGAACAAAGACGTCTAATAAATCAAGGAAGGCAGGTGAGCAGAGTGGTGTTTGTGCATTAAGAAGGCCCGGTTTCCCGGCGGCCTTTCTTGGCCCTTTCTTCGTTTTAAAAAGCAGTCGACGCCCAATATTTTCGCGTAGTCATCGACAACACATAAATATTGGAAATGGGGCGCCCCTTTCTTGTCTCGCTAGAATAATTAATGCCGTAGCTTCTTATGTCGCGAGTTGTTTTGTTGCCAAAAATTATCGTTGGTGTTCAACGTGAAATTGGCTCCGTAACTAACGGGTTGATATTCGTTGTTGATATATTTTCAGGTTGCTTTTAATGGTTTGGTTGTTTAGTAACTTTCAATGTATTTATTTGTCGAAAATTCGTTTGTAGTGAAATAACACTGCAAGTCGTTGTTTCTTTTTGACTGTTTCTGAAAATCTTACAGATTTTGGGAACATTATTATTATTAATAATATTTTAACAACACATGCGGTCATCATGTTAAAGAATAGAATGCAGGTCATTCAAGCAATGAACTAAAGAAGGGTAGCCTCATATGAATGATTGACATTGTAATTCAGTAAGTAAAAAAAAGCAAATTCAAAATTCTGTGCCTCTAGTGAAAAAGGGTATAAGTCCGATTTCATTTAATCGGACTTATACCCTTTTTCACTAGCGGCACAGAATTGTTGCTATTGCTCCAGCTAGTTTGTTATTGAGAAAGTAAATATTTGTCATTTTCCCAAACGCAAAAGACCACGATACAGCAACTTTTAATGCTTTATTACACCGTTAAAATATGTAAACAACATCAAAACAGTTGTAGATATGGAGTTGGGTGGTGATAAAACTAGTTGTACAACATGATGCACTGTATTTATAAAAATGTTCTGACATATTTGTACATATTTTATAACTATATCATGTTTCTGATTTGCATAAAATATTTGAGTAGGTCAACTGATGGGCAATTGCTTGCATAGTTGAAGCTGCACTGGTCAGCCATATAAGTTAACTTTTTAACCAACTTCCCAAAAAGGAAACCGTGGACTCTTTTTGAAATTTTCTTTTGTTTTGAAAAGGTTTACTTCCCAGATGGTTTCATGGTAATCTGGTCAGGATCTAATAATGAGATCCTCGAGAAATCGAGGTAACTGATCAATAAATGAAAGCAAGTCAATCATACTTGCTGTTATTACCTATCCATGCATTATTTACGCACACAATGAAGGATCAAGTAGGTACATTTTTTGTTTATTTTTAGATGTAGGTATACAAATATAGTTCCAAAGAGAATTGTAGTAAGTATTGTTGTTCTTACAAGTTGTAGAAAGTTTTTTCATTAACAATTCAGGGTTGCCTCCAGTTTAAGTATAGTATAGCATGGTACCAAATATTTATGTTTTAAAAGATGAGTTTTGCGTAAATAAATATGAAACTGCGTCATTATTCGTTCACAATACAAATGACGAATCAGACGAAACGGAACAGCCGAAAACGAAAAACAAGAGGCCGAAAATTTCCTCTTGTTCAACAGAGAGAGAAAAAATTAGCTTATCTCACACACGCAATTTGCGTCGGCAATTTTCGACGCTTCCTCTCATTACCCCGCCGTGATATATTTGCGTGTTTATTACTGCAATTACTTAGAGTAAATCTCACGTCCTTCCTCCCCCCTCGACGCACCCCCTCCCCGGGAGGGTCGCGCCCTCCGACGCCATTTTACCCTCCTTCCGGCCGGCCCTGCCCTTAAGTCTTATGTACCTCGTAAGTTTCTTCGCGGACTTGGTAACCGGATTCAAATTCGGGCCGAATTTAGTAGCAATTAATTATGGAGCCGAGGAAGTGTTCTCAGTAATACTCGACCCGTGATTTTGTAATTAATATTATTGTGAATAATTTTATGATTTACTACTAATAGGGTAGCCGTTTGTTCGCGGTTGTTGTATTGTCTTTGGAGTCGGCTGTAATTATCAGCTCTGTGTAAATTGTAGCTCGACGAGTTACTAACTGTTACGTTTGGCATGGAACTTGAGTACGATACTTTACAAACCGTATGCTGTTGAATGAGGACCACATTTGTTTTACTGTCGTAATTATTAACAGAAAATCAACAGCACACGCATTAAAAATTACTTTGAACGTTTTTTGGTAGTTTTTAAACGGCAAGAAAAAGCGAAAAATAGTAGTATTACGTAAGATTTTGAGCACAATGCTTAGTGCTTGAACATTACTAGTAGCAGTGCAATATTAAATTGGCACATAGCGCTACATAAGGCACTACCCTCGGCAGTCGACTTGGCTGTAATTAATTAACGAGCTTAGTTTAAAAGCAGGGCCGTAAGACTTGGCTCGGGTGGGGCCGCCTCGCGGGGGGTATTCTTGCCAAGAAAAGGGGGGGGGGGGTGAAGAAATTCGGGGGAAAGTTTATCATATTTAGGCGCAAAATGGCGAATCCAGCGCTCGGATGCCGTCGAGAGATTAATATCTGGCTCTAACTCTGTGCGATGAATTTTGTTGTGAATAATGCCGATGTAACTTGCTTGTTTTATGGCGAATGTGTTTGTATGTCACGTAGCGTTTGTTTTGTTTTATGTTTAGTGTGGCTTGCTGGTGGTTTATGTTAAAAATGGGTCAAGTTTTGTAAGGGTTGTGCTTTTTGGCTTATTCTAATAAATCTTGCTTAATGTTTGCTTATGGTCCGAAAAGCTTTCTTATTTGTTTTTCGTTTTTATAACTTTTACAAACCAAGGTATTATTGAATACGCAAGTCTGGTAATAATTCAGTTGCAAGATTTGACTCTTAATTTAAACGACAAGTTAGAGTTTGCCGTAACCATAGACTTAGAAATATTTAAACCCGTTTTTGGTGAAAGTATAATAAGGTGTAGTCTATCTATCTCTAAATAAAACATGTATCAAACAAAGTTGATCGCTCTTCTACATTCATTTATAACTCGATAATGTTATAAAGTGACTTCTTGTATGTATGTATGTTTTACACGAACAATTTTACTTACCTACTGAAGTACAAAGTACCTACTCATGACTGATGTTACGGAGTTGGTAGCAGGTATCGTTAACAGTAAACATGTGTCTTATCACACGTTAATAAACGTGATATCATTTGATGTTGTTATTAACAATGTTACCTTCCCAAAGTTACATGATTTCGACAAAATGACTTAGACTGTTTGATCAATAGTTTAACTAATGTTAACATCTCATATATTGTTTAACAAATGGTCATAAAATGTATAGGATTTCAGAAATAGTTATTTTTATTATTGAGCAACAAGGCCTTACCGACAGAGAATTAAAATGGTGCTTTTTTGTATTTGCAATTTTTTTAACATGGATATTTACATTTATTTAAATACTAAATGGTGCTTGGTTTAGATGTATGCGGAAATATATTTCTGACTTATTTGTTGAAATGACTAAACAAATTTCAATGAAGCTTCACACGCATAAGTAGATAAAAGTTAGGGTGAGCTCACTTTATCTTTACGTCTCATCATTGCTATTGGGCTAGATTGAGGAAAACAAATAGGTTTTAAAGAAAATACCAACCCAGTAAATGTATATATTTATGTAGCCTGCTTGAGCCGCGCGACTATTATCAGGTAACGGCGATCCTGGAACGTAAAAGGGTATTGAAGGAATCCGGCGATTTTAGTCAGTACGATTCTCACAGTCCTTCCCGTCTTGACCTGGGTAGGAGGACTCATTTGATAATTATTGATAATTATCTTTTTAAGCATTCTGCAATTTCGAAGTAATAATGTGTTGAAAACGTCAAGTTCGAACATAATATTCACCGCGTAGTGACGCACAGAAATTTGCGCGGCAGGTAAACTGTAACATAAGTAACATGTGTCGTAAAACGCCTCAAGCTAGCGCAGCCCTCCCTGTATACCGTTGTGAAAATATTTCGCTTTAATAGCAAGCACAGTTTACTAGGTAAGAATGACATTGTTTTCTACTTTTACATAGGGTAACACCATAAAGTAACACGTTGCTACGGGTCAGTACTAATCGGTGTGTGTAAAACTTAAAAAAAAGCAGCTAACCTGCATACAAGCTGCAGGTATTTTATAGGTATTTTATTTATTACATTAGGTAGTTTGAACTTGTATGTAGTACATTAAGTTTCATGTAACTGTCAACCATGGAGAGCAGTGGTGGCCCAGTGGTATCGGTCCCAACTTATGAGTTATAAGGTCCCCGCCAGGCGCATTACTTTGTGTAATGTATTTCATCACCACTGCTCTCAAAACGGTGAAGGAAAACATCGTGAGGACACCGGCATGTACTAGAACCAAAAATTCGAAGACAAGTGACATCTACCAACCCGCACTGGCCCCGCGTGGTGGATTATGGCCCACTCCCTCTCACAGAGAGGAGGCCTGTGTCCTAGCAGTGGGATGGGAACTTTATAGGCTGATGATGATGATGATGAACTGTCGACCTTGGGGTGTATGTACCTGCATGCAATTTGCACACTCTAGAAAACATGTTTCCAATTCAAGTTACTTTTCTGTAAAATGTGACGTCATAGTTCTATGCCAGACTTGACTAATGAAAACGCGCCTTTAAGTACGAGCACATAAGATATAATGTCATGGATGAGACATGTTTTACCTGCACCGACAAGTACCGAATCTGAACGACTTATTTGTACCAACAACTTGCTTCTTTACAAACAACCCCAATGTTATTATTGATATCCATTGTTTGATCATTTGAACTCTAAGTTTGAACTGTTTGTTATTGTTTGTGTGCGTAGGCACTGTTGTTGTGTTAAATTTTACTTGGAATATGACGGTAACAGTCCTGCGTAGGTGTCGCAGTCTTTATTTAAGCAGTCGATTTTTTATCATTGAAATTATATTGATACGTCAATTTTGTCTAGACATAATATTACGTTTTTCAGTAGAAATAAGTACCTGTACCACTTATTAGCTATAAATATTACTGATAAAAATAAATTCTAATAGGAAAGTAGACGGAAAATTTAGGCTAGCAAATAAGAAAATAAAAACAAAAAATAAACAGTGAATTCGTCACGCGACTACGGCGTAGCTACTACGCTACGAGGCTCTACGTCGTAGCAACGCCAGCGGGCGTCTACGCTTAAAATATGAAATATCTAGAGAAATTACAAGCTGACTGGCCCTGGGCACAAACCGCGCCTACCCCGTGTTATTTTATTTTTCGCTCTCTTGAACGTAAATCGCGTTAGTATATTTTTTTTCCAACCGGTTTATGAGTTTTTGTTTTATTTGAGTTCGTAGCGGTTGAATGTGTAGGAATTTTATTTATTAATCATATGTACACATACATGCGTTGGTCGAGAATTAATTACGCTTGAATTAGAACGGGGGTAAAGGTTGGTTTTTATGGGAAAATTATATTAGGGTTCTACACGGTTTTGTTATAGATAAGTTGATTTTTATTTCCTCATAGAATCGAAAATTCAAAAGAAATAAAGGTTTTTGGGCTGGATAACTTTTTAGAGGTTCAATTATTCGTTCAATTGCGGGACTGTCTTATTAAGTAGCCGTGAACCTAGAACGTAAAGGGTTATTGAAGTACTCCGGGGATTTCAGTCAGTACAAGTCTGACAGTCCCTCCTGTCCCGCCCTGGGCTCCAGAACTCATTTGATGATTTTACCACGATAAAAAAAGGATTTATTCAAACTAAGTATCTAAACCAAAACTAGACTACAGATAAATGTATCATTTGATGGTCTTAACAGGCTAGTGGCCCTGGAATACCACCGAAGCAACACGGTGGTTTTTAGGTATACAAGTGTGACAGTCCCTCCCGTTCTACTCAAGGCTTGGTTTTCCACCAAAAAAAAAGAAAACTGAATACACGTGTCACTATTATGTACAATCGGCAAAGTTAAATAAGCTTATTTTCTTACAGACTTTCAAATACAAGTAGGTCCACATTCGCGTAAACATACATATCCATGACGACTTTGATCTTTGTCATTTTGACTGGCCTGTTGGTCTAGTGGTAAGTGACCCTGACTGCTTTGCCGGAGGCCGTGGGTTCGATTCCCACCCAGGACAAATGTTTGTGTGATGAGCACGATCATTTGTTCTGTGTCTGGGTGTAATTTATCTATAATATGTATGTATTTAGAAATATACATATAAGTATGTTTATCAGTTGTCTAGTACCCATAACACAAGCTCTGCTTAGCTTGGGACTAGATGGCGTTGTGTGATAGTTGTGGAATATTGTTATTATATTATTGATTATTTTGACGGATTCAAACGGTTTTTTTTTGTCAAAATGGGTCATGATTCAACTTTGTCGATTGTACACTAATACCTAGTTGCCAAGTGGACAAAGGGTCAGTGACCCACCTCATCGACACTAGTTAACCTTGGTGTAAGTTAAACCTTACAATTGTTATATTGCCTCACACAAAACTTATCAAAAAGGCTTCACTTTTAGTAGTTATTGTGTATTATCCACTTACAGAACGTATGAACATACATATCCATGGTAACGACTTTGATCTTTGTCATTTTGACGGATTAAAACGATTTATTGGCCAAACGGGACATGATTCAACTTTGTCGATTGTACATAATCCCTAGTTGCCTAGTGGACAAAGGGTCAGTGCCCCACCTCATCGACACTAGTTAACCTTGGTGTAAGTTAAACCTTAAACTTAACTTATCAAAAAGGCTTCACTTTCAGTAGTTATTATGTATTATCCACTTATAGAACGTATGAAGCCATCGAACGAAGATTTTGAACAAAAAGGAACCGACTTCAAAAAGTGTAATATAAGTTTTCTCTCGGAAGTCAGTGGCTTTTCTTTTTATTTGATCGACTTTGGTTACCGACTCTCGAAAGAAAAGTTGTTTCACACTCTTTCTCTGTTGGTCTTTGCAGTCGGTTCCCTTTCTTTTTTTTTAAACCTGTTTCTGACCGAGGTATGCATCGTACAAATAATTTTTTGAAATTTTTTAGTCGCGTACGATTTGAAGTTGTTGTATACAAAAACCTTCTCCAGAGTGTAAAGAACACTTTTCTAAACATTGCATCAAAATCGGTTCAGTCTATCTACCTACTTGTATGTTTTACAAGTCGAACC
Organism: Agrotis segetum; assembly: GCA_036375495.1. Lineage (NCBI taxonomy): Eukaryota > Metazoa > Arthropoda > Insecta > Lepidoptera > Noctuidae > Agrotis > Agrotis segetum. The sequence goes on along the minus strand of JAQSVV010000329.1, from coordinate 365,972 downwards.
TCCTTTTTTAAAATCGATTAAAATGAACGAAAAGTTTGTGAATTTTGAGAAATTGTGATTATTCATAAGTTAACACGTCTTTGCTTTTTCGTTCATCTAAGTCGGAATTATGATTTGAATATTAATAATCAGTTGCGGCCGGGACTTAATGACACGTCACACAAGTTTTAATGAAACAGCCTCTCGTCTGAAAAGTTCTTCGGGGGAAATTAAGACTTTCGGAAAATGGATTTTATGTCAACCCCGTTTGTTTTGAAGTTAAGCTTGTTATTTCACTTGATTTTATATCAAAATGTTATTTCGCTTGTTTATTTCTAATCGGAAAAATTTTCCACGATTCCTTGGTAACGCGAGTGGAAAATTTTCACACGCGTTTTTATGTTTTCTATATTTCGTTTTTGTCTGTTCTTATGCTTCGAAGTCAATTGACGACGAATGAAAGAACATATTACTGCTCACATTTTCTACGAAATCCTCTTATTTGTAAATACCTAATTGTACGTATTTGGCATTTACATATAAATGTTTTTTTTTTACTAAATAAATGTTGTTTTCTATTTCATTATAATAAAGTTACATTTTCTGTTATCACTGATACCGAAATCATTGAACATAATAAGATAAGATTATCACAGATAATAATTTCTAATGGCTATGACCTTTTGCATCGATACGATATATTATTATTACCAAATTTAAATTTTTAGCTCCAAGATGGAAATGCAACATTATGCTTCAGCTTTATTTACGCCAGAAATTAATCATAATAATTATTCTGGCTATTGCAATCTTGATCCCAATTTTTGACTGAAAAACAATTAACGGCCGAATTTCATAATCCAAGTCATGTCCAATCATAAGCAGATGTCAAAGAACACGGATCAGGATTTGGATTGAGATACAATATTAATTCCAGGCTTATGGAAATGATTATCGAAATGATAATCATTTCCATAAGACGTAAAGACAACGATTGTAAGGTAGCTAGTACAAATGCCCCATGCAATGTGGCATACAAAGTGTGGCAACGTTATCCGAAACAAAAAAAAAAGATAATATAAGATTTCTAATATCTCAAAGATATCGTGTTACTTCCGTTGCGTGTCGGACGCGAGGCGCTGTGCCCGGACGAGTGGCGGACGGGAGTCGGACGAGGCCCGGACGGGTACCGGACACGGGCGCAGGAAACCTATTACGCCCAAATGAATTCCCCGTCGTTTCCGGACTACGACAAATCCGCCCGCCGCGCCCGCTCGCCCACACCTAAGGGTCTTTCAGGGCTGAAAAAAACATGTTATAATCATATAGGGGATTTTATTTTATTTAATATTATGTGAAAAATACTTTCGAACTTCTATTTTATCGTTACTTATTTATTTTTTATATATGAAGATGAAGAAAGATCAATTGGAGGAGAGAAAATGAGTTAGGGTTTTGTGAAAATTATAGGAATAATGTTTAAACAATGTTTTTTTTTTTTAATCATCAGCCTACGATGTTCCCGCTGCTGGGACACAGGCCTCCTCTCAGTGAGAGGAGACGGGCCATAATCTACCAAATATAGGTATAGGACAGTACGCAAAATTAATCTTACAAACTGTACATTTTTCATCTTTAAAGTATTTTAAAGACCAACGAATAAAGTAATGAGTTGTTCATTCGCGTTTTATAATAAGACTTATTTTAATGTTAAAATCAGTAGATATTACTAGATACTTAAGGTACGAGCTCGTAGACGACAGCAGACAGCAACAACTAACGACATGACGTAGCGTCATGTAAAGAATGAAAGAAAAAATATATAGAAAGAGAAAGAAAAAACATAAATCATTTCGCTACAGTCATGATTCCGAACCCAACTGCAGATGGAGCTGCAGACGGCAACGGCGGCGTACTTTATTTAGTTCTGAATGTCCCATGAGACAAGTTTTTTTTTGAGAAAGCCTCTACGTGTTGTCGCTCCAATGTCGGTCGCACTACAGTGCGACAAGATCTGCAGTCGGACGACACATCGTCTGCGATCGTGAGACGTATAGTGGGGCGACGTGTTGCTAGCTGCAGAAGGTATTTCACAGAAATACCTATAAACCAGCAGTGTCGCAGCGACACGTCGTCCGCTGCTGCAGTTTGCAGTCGGCTATGAAATCGTACCTTAAGTCCGCACGTTTTGATCACTCAAAACTAATATTTGAATTTCATTTGTAATATATTTTAACAGAAAGGTGACAACCCTGTAGGGATCGCCTTTGGACTTGACGAAGCGGAATTTTAATGAAATTTCTAGAAATTATCTTTTGTTATTGTCATGGTGTTCGCAATAATAGTAAGAGTACTAAATTAAAAACTTAGATGTACTATTACAATAATGCTGAAATGCCTTTTTAAATAAAAACTAATGACAAACTAGATTCATCATCTTCCTGACCCTTATCCCATTTCACTTGCAGTCGGCACAATACGGTCTTCTTTTTACATTCTCCCATCTTCACCATCATATATATCTGAGGTCAAAGCATCATTTACTCCATTTACATACTGACAAACTAGTACATGACATTAAATTTTACATTTTACTGAAATCTGCAAGTTTTCTAGCATTTGTGAATACGTATTTAAAAAAGCACTTTATAACCGATCATTGCGTTAATAAACAAACATAAATAAGGGTAGGTATCGACAACCCCAAAGGCCATTATTCTTCCAAAATAAGGCCAAGTTCACATTCAATGATCCTTCATTGTCTGACCGATCACAAATCAAAATCTTCGCATACACATTGCCAGATCTGATTTATGTCGCGCTATTGCTAAAATATGTCCCTTTCAGACCCTATAAAGTACCTTTCAACAATTTATTTGTTCCAAACTGGTTTTTAATTGATTTACTGGCAACATTTACGTTGGTTCGCGACGCGGTTGCCATGGTAACCGAGGGGAGCTTCAGACATGATATTGATATTTTAAATAGGCGTATGTTTAGGCATGGCGGGAGATTGTTTTCGGCAAAAAGGTTCGCTGTTATGTACTTATTTGTTATGTTCATGAATATCCGCTGGTTTGTTCTAGGTTTTATTTCTGGTTTGGTTTTAAGGACTGTCTTCAGTAGAAGAAGTTTTACATTCCTATATTGTACTTTTCATCATTGCTTCTGATACATTGGAAAATAGACTTTATTATACACCAAAAGACGCAGCGTAGGCAGTTGCGGGCTACCGATGGATGATTGGATGGATGAATGTGGTGGATTATCGTACAGCGTGACCATCACGTCGTACGATAATCCGCTATAGGTGCGTACAGACTATGTAACAAGTTAGATGACTTGTTTTATATAACTTGTTACATAGTCTCACATTATCTAATTATTTTATATAAAACAATACACATTAGAATAACATTGCAATATAACAATGTTATATAACCATTGCCGCTTGTCGTTCTTCAGTGCGAACAGTGACTAAGTTATACATATAACTAATCAGCGTCCACATTTTATGAAACATGTTATATAGCAATGTTATATAACATGTTATGTTAAATAGTCTGTACGCACCTTAAAGGGGAGGTATTGTTTAGCAGTGGACGTCTTCCAAATAAATAAAGTTTAAAACTGTCATAAAATTGTGTAATGTACCAAGCGATGTTAAATCGCCGTGTTGTTGATTGCAAATCAATATAAATTCCAGTTGAAATTACATAAGGAAAAATTACTTACGCAATAAAACTTACTACACAAAACATTCAATAGATTGCTATTCACAACCGAAATCAATTTAAGAAATGCAAAATCATATTCCAAACCGATATTTAAACATAAATAGAATATCAATAAAAACCAAGTTAATCGGAAAACTTCAAATGCAAGAAACCTATTGAGGGATCGACAGGTGACATATAAATAAATAGCTAATGCTTATAGTCCTGGAGAGCGACACTTTGTAATTTGTTTTCTATCGCCGAGTGAAAATATCAAATGAGTGGATACGGCGGGCGCGATTGGATCGAACCTTTTCATGCGGGCAAATTGGTTTTCTTTTTTGACCAACGCGAACGCTACCTCGCCTGACGAGGTGGCGAATTTTGTTGGGTTCCGTGGGAATGAGGGCTTAGTAAAAAGGTTTTAAGTGATAATTGTTTTTGTATTACGCTCAAATGTAGGTATTGGGATTACGACGGTCACGACTAATTTATTTTTTTAAGCAGTGGGTTGAAGATTTTCAAGCAGTGGGTTGAAGATTTTTAAGCGTAATAAATAATATTGAGGTAAGGAAATTGGAATAGGAGAAAGGTCAACGGAAAAAGTGAGAAAGTAAATGTGAAAAGGACTGTCTTTTTATGACGTAGTGGGTGACTGGGGTATTGTACACTGCACATCAGTTCATACAATTTTGTTAATTTAAGTTGCCTGCCATTTTATTGGAATTCCATACTACTTTAGGTCACATCTAATCGTTACTATTGACGAGTGGTCTACTACGGTAGACCACGAAACGTGTAATAAAATAAAATCCTGGCCTATCTTACTAATCCAACATTACCATTACTAAGAAACACGCGCCTGCAGAAGAACATAACCTTTAACCAAAGCGGAAAAATCCCAGAATAAAGCTTTCATAAAATTTTCTTATTACTTAAAAAGTGAAACATTTCACGGAACCTCGCCGTATACCGCGGGGCGCACTTTTTCATTCCATATTTCCTCTCCACACCGCTCTCTCGTTTTATGGGTCATGCGACTATGTGCGACTATTTTTAATGGACCTGTGCACAGTTTTCATTTTTCCCAGTGATAAATTGACTCCATGCTCACGATGGATGGTCATCTTTTCGAAGCTGAAGCGCTCGTATTTTCATTCTTGTTCGTTTTAAATTTTTATTTCGTGTTTACAAGTTGCGGTTTCGTGTTTACGGTTTTTTGTTTGTTTGGGAAAACTGATTTTTGTTGGTAATGATGTTGTTTTTGTTGTGATTATAAACCTTACTTAGTTTGATTGGCAACACTTTTATATGCGAGTAGTTAATAACCTAGTTACTTGAAAATTGGCAACACAGCGTACCAGTCAACTTGTGGGGACGGCTTAAACCCCACGATGATGAAGATTATAATGCCTTCTCGCGACCGAGTCCGTTTTATCCGTTTACTGTGATCCAACGGTGTGCAGGAGTTCCAGTTCCGTTTGAGAGACTTCGCCGCATCTTAGATCGTAAAAATTACATAATAAACCATGTGGGGGTTTCTCAGACCCAGAGTTCAATAAGGAACCTCCACTTATTCCCATTTCTTTCATCTCCACCATAACAGTGCATATGATAGACTGCAATCCGTATGCGCTGGCGCTTCCTTCCGATCTATTAGTTTAGCGAAGTGATTGGCTGCCGCGCCACTCGCTCGCGACGTGACACGACTGCCACTGGGAGGTGCTAATGTGGGTAGGAACGTGCTGGTAGACTTTATATGGATGATATGAGCTTTAGGTTACATAATAATATATGTAAGGAGTTGGGGTCAGGGTATTAATTATGCTGTGCGTATTGTGAATGAGGCACCCGGCTCTATAAATATGATCTTCGATGAAACGGAATGTCGCGAATTTTCAGTTTTCTCAAGGCTTTTTGAATATTTTGGAGCATGTTTTAATGGTAGACAGTAGGATGTATGCATGTATGTATGTCTATGAATGTATGTGTAGAAGATTAGATTTAGTTTTTTAAAAGAAAAAAATATCGAATACAAAGAAGAACTAAACATTTTTTGTCATGTAATAATGATGGCCAATTGATTGATACTTAAGTAAATTAATTATTAAGAAAAACCCTATGCATTTAGCAAATGGTTACTAAATCATTGAAAGACCAACTGGCTCTGAGGGCGTGTAACTAATAAAAAACTTTACCAATTCAATTCAAAACTGCCTTAATGTCAATATTAAAATAAAATACAGCCACTTTTATTTAACTTTTCCTCCTATAAATGAACACAATCCAATCTCAACGCAGAACAGTGCCAAGTAACAGTGACAACTTGCTGGAAACTCTAATAAATATTTAATCCTGGCAAAGAACGTCTCGAAACTTAGCATCGGGGGCGGCGAACAAACTTCGGAGGCGACAGCTAAAGTAAATTAATACCTGACATAAATTTGCCATAACTGTGCCGAGTTTGCGCTGTAGGCTGGCTCAAGACACGTACAAACGACGTACAAATCGTGAAGCCGGATGCGAGTCGGCTAATGGCGACATAAAGCAGCGGGACGCACTACCCGGGTATCTAGTACCCGGGTATCTGGTACCCGGAGGGTGCGCAGTACTCGTGCTTATCTCTCGGACGATCCTTGTAAGATAGTTGACAAGTGATATCGATTTAGAGTTGTTCCGCCACCTTTATTTGAGGAGGGATGTGTCGTTTAGTTGTAATTTGGTATCGTAACAATGCGATTTTGTATCCGAATCTTAAATTAAATTTTATCAAAAATCTATTTGCATTATTTATTCAATTAGTCCTTAAAATAAAGGTTTGATATTGAAAATGCATTGAAATTAAGATTTATAATTAATATACAAATAACAATTCAATTAAATATTTTTTTTTAAACTTTTTTCACTTGATATTTTCTGACTCTCTCGTTCTAATAGACAAGATTACTGAAGAAATCTAATTAGTTCGTCAATCAAATTTTTATCTAACAATATTTTTGCCTTTGCCACTGACCATAGACGAAAATAGGACGCTTGCAACATTTTTAATACGTCATTACTAGGTCTAATTTCAACCCTATATCAGATGCTTTTTAATGTCGAATGTGTGTTGTCAATATTCATAGATAAAAAAAAACACTGGCTAATTACATTTGTAATTTATTGATACTGTCATCATGGTTGTTGTGGATAGTTTTTTACCCGACTACGGCAAAGCCAAAAGGAGGGTTATGATTTTGACCGGTATGTATTTCTACTAGCAAGCTAGCTAGGCAACTGGACTTCTCCAACTTGTAATGTCCCTTTGTGCCTAAAGCCTGGCCTTGTTTTGTTCTGTCTCCTGCTTGCATGGAGGGAAGTGGAAACATATTTTTCCTACTCCTCCACTATTCTTTTCTGATTAATTTCGTTGCAGGATCCAAGACAGGTAAATTCGTTCTCCGGGACACGTCGAGCTTCATTGTCTCGGCGCTTTTCTGGTGGTTGCCACTGTTGATTCTGGCTTTCAGGAGTTGCAGTGGTTTTGAAATAGTGTGGTGGGTATGACCCAAAAAATATGTATTTCTACATTTTTTGTCCTTTTCAAAACAAGAAATCTATATAGATCACATTGTTATGCCTTCTTGCCAGTTTCCTTTCCTGTTACAAGTACATCGTCGTCGAATTTGATGCAATTTTATTTCGATTTCTCTCACAGACAAGGGATGTTTCACTCCACCAACCAGGGGTTATTAGCTAAATAAATTTGCTCACCCAATATGCTCGGTAACTCGATTTAATGGCGATAGAATTGATTCATTCAATTACGAGGAATTTTTAGTGCCCCATGGTGTGGGATAACTTTGTTCTAGGGGAGTTGGACGGAGGGATAGTTTTCTCACGTAAATATTATGCTTATTGTTTTGAGTATTTACTTTTTTGTGAGTTGAAAGAGTGCTTTTGGAGCAAGTTTTTTTATTAGTTCTAATTTAAAAAAAAAATTGTGGTGTCAAAAATGTGAAATAAATTCATTTTAAAATAAGAATCATATAAAATATTCAATTTGTTTTATTTTTTAAATTATAATAAGAATATAGGTTTTTTTTTTCAGATTTGATATTTCTGCTTTTTGTTGTGTACTTGTTTAGTTATCAATCAAATATGACCCGAATTGTACGCAATAATAAGGAAGAAGTTTGAGGAAACAGGATTTGGTTATGAAACTTATAATTATTGAAAGTTTTATGAATAAATCCTCCTTTCTTAGAGTTCATTCTGTAGTTTTTCTATCACAATCATGTTAAAATTTCAATATTATACGCATAAACAATAAACATATGCTTCGCGAATTTCAAAGATTTTCTATGGAAAGAAAAAATTCGAAACTCGTTACCGCAAGACTTTAGGAATGGACTTAACAGGTGATAAACGCAGTAACTCGGTTTGTAAGAGAATAGGAAGTACTGAATCTGAGGATCGCAGGTTAAAATCCCGCTCGTGAATGTTTCTTTCCATAGAAAATTTTTGACAATCATTTTTATATTTTCGCTTACTATTTTTAACATAAATTAAACTATATAAATATAAAATACTAAATTAAATCAAACTAAACTATTAAAGAGCATCGAAAAATTCATCCTCAACGCTGTCAGCTGGTAATGTGCCCAAGAGACTGGCGGCGTTGCCTCTTTGAATAGCAATACTTAGCCTCTGGCCAAGGTAAAAGCCAGCTCTTGGGTCACGGGAAGCGTCAACAGGTCTTTTAGCGATATCTTTGTAGAGACTGTGGGCACTCGGACCCCATGGCCCTATAGTTTCAACCCCAAACGGCTCAAATATATAGTTACCACTAAGGTTGCTATATATTTGATCATTTTTATCCCTACAAACTATTCAAAAGACCTCAAATATTTCGCATATAACAGTTGTGTTTTAACTATTATTCTCGGGAGCGCGACAATGAAACCACGAGTCCACGAACCAACACATTTAATGGCGGCCTAGCCGCAACCACAGATAATAAAGTACACAGATACCACACGTCCCCTCTTAAAAAAAACTTAAAGTTACAATAGGTGGGTACAACACTTATAGCTAATATATAGTTAAAAAAAAAAAAAAAACAAAACATAATGAGCACTTATTCGCCCGAAAGAAAAATCTGTTACAAACAACAACCAAAAACAACTGTTTTCTCCATAAAGCTTACACAAACTTAATAAGTTTTACAAACAAAAAAAAAAAACTAAACTACTTACTTATACGTTTTTTTAACCAATGTACAAGTTCGCTTTGGGCGCGTACTTGATTTCACAAGAGTCTTATCGTCATCAGAAAACTGACTTGGTTTCGGTAAAGTTTCCTGCACTGATAATTGGGGTGCATTAGAGATGCCCTCAGGAGACTTTGCAGATTCTACTTCCATATCCTGACCATCAGTATGGTCACCTAATGTGTTTTCACAAGTGTTTTCCGTAGCAACCTGATCCGAATCATCGGTCGTGAACCCGGAATGCCGTTTAGCAGAAGGTGAAGACTTAATGGGTAACAATTGGTCGATGTGTCTTTTCCACTCTATTCCATCTGCACAACGAACCCTATAACTGAGCGGTGCTTCTCTTGCCGTGACCACCGCCGGCGCCCACTTCTCAGCGCGTGCGCGGTAATCGCGCGCTAGGACGTGGTCACCGGGTGCGGCGTGGCGCTCGGTGCCTGGGCTGTGCCGCGCGGCGCGGGCCGCGGCCTGCTCGCTAGCACGCTCGGAACTCGGACGCAGCAAGTCCAACCTACCGCGAAGCCGTCTGCCGAACATGGCCTCTGCCGGCGCAATGCCTGTAGTCGCATGTTCACAATTTCGGTATTGGAACAGAAATTTGTTAACTGCCGTATCCACGTCGGCGCCCTCATGCAAGGCCTTCTTCATGGCGCGCTTTACTGACTTAACGGCGTTCTCAGCCGCTCCGTTACCTGCTGGTCTATAGGGACTGGTAATAGTATGAGTAACGCAATTTTTTTTAAAAAACTTTGCCACTTCAACAGATGCAAAAGGTGGACCGCCGTCACTCACCACCTGTGAGGGAAGACCGAAACGGGAGAACAATTCCCTAAGTTTGCCTATGGTTGCCATGGCATTTGTACCTGCCATTTTCTGCACCTCGATCCATTTACTATGAGCATCTACGGTGACGAGATAATGTTTACCCTGAAATTCGCCGAAATCTATATGTAGTCTTTGCCAGGGGCGTGCGGGAAACTCCCACGGATGCAATAAGGAACGTGGCGGTGCATCACGCTGTTGGCGACAAGCACTACATTCTTTCGCGAGGGTCTCGATTTCGACATCTAATGTCGGCCAGTAAACGTAACTTCTTGCTATATTTTTCATCTTAACTACTCCTAAATGTCCTCCATGTAATTCGCTAAGAATTTGTTTTCTAAGAAATTCCGGCACAATTACTCGGTGATTGTATAAAATACATCCTCGATCTAAAACTAAATTATCTTTACGATTGTAATATGGTTTTTCACACTCTGAAATGTCTTTTAACGGCCAACCGCTAATGAGATAATTTTTAATTTTATTTAAAACGCTATCTTTCTGAGTCCATGAAGCCACCTCTTTTGCACTGATTGGAATAGATTCCTCGACATAATTTACGTACGATACCGAACCCAAATCATCACAATTTGTACGTTCGTACGGTAATGGCAGCCGCGACAGTGCATCCACATTGCAGTTATCGCTTGATTTTACAAATTCGATTTCGAAGTCATAAGCCGCCAACCTGGTGGCATATCTTTGCAGCCTACTTGCTGCCGTTTGCGGCAAACCAAATTTCGGTCCAAAAATGAAAGTCAAAGGCTTATGGTCCGTTTTGATGATGAAATGTCGACCATAAATATACTGGTGGTGTTTGATCACGCCAGCAATAATCGCGAGCGCCTCTTTGTCCAACTGACTATAAGATCGTTCAGCTGCATTTAAGGTCCGCGACGCGAAACAGATGGGGCGTTCATCACCGTTTGGGTACCGATGTGATAGCACACTGCCAATACCGTACGAGCTACTATCAACAGCTAGTACTAAAGGTAGTTGTGGGTTATAATGTACCAAAACCTTACTACTTAATATCGCTGATTTTATTTCTTGAAAAGCCCTCACACAATCTTCTGACCACACCCAAACATTTTCTTTGCGTAACAAATTGTGTAAAGGATGTAAAATTGTACTCAAACGCGGTATGAACTTGGCATAATAATTTATCATTCCTAAAAATGATCTAAGTTGAGTCAAATCTTCTGGCGGGGGCGCATCGACAATGGCTTTAATTTTATTTGGGTCTGGATGCAAACCCTGCTTATCAATGATAAAACCTAAATATGAAATACTTTCTTTCATGAAACTACATTTTTTTAACTTAATTCGCAAACCGACATCGCGTAAGCGAGACAATACAGCCCTTAGATTGGCAATGTGTTCTGAAGTGGTGGCCCCCGTGACTGCCACGTCATCCAAAAACACTGCAGTGCCCTTTAAACCCCTTAACGTTTCTTCCATAAATTTTTGAAATTTTTCGGGTATGCATGTCAAACCGAATGGGGTACGAAGATAGACAAAAGTACCCACATGTGTCGTTATCGCACTGCAAGCCCGTGAATTTTCATCTAAAAATAATTGCTGGTACGCGTTAGTAAGGTCGATTTTTGAATACAGTTCACCGCCACTTAAAGCGGCAAACAATTCCTCGATTCGAGGCATAGGGTACGGATCGCGGATCAACTTCGGATTTATAGTTACTTTATAATCTCCACAGATACGAATTTCCCCCGATTTCTTAATCACCGGTACAATGGGTGTTCCATAATCGGAGTAATCCACCTTACGAATAGTACCTTCTGCCTCGAGTCGTTGTAACTCTAATTCAACTGGTTTGCGTAATGCTAGTGGTAATGATCTCGCTTTGATAAACACAGGTGTCATGTCACTCAATCTTAAAGACAATTGCTTGGTACATGTCCCAAGGCCCGGGGCAAACACAGCGGGAAATTCCTTTTTTAAACTGTCCACTAATTGTTCTTCAGATAAGCTTAACATCATTTCATTAATTTTAATGTGATCAATATTTAATTTACTTAACCAAGATCTGCCCAATAAAGGAGGACCACCATTTTTAATAACAAATAGTTTTAAATTACTCGCTGAGTGTGTCCCGACCTTCACATCAACCAGAAAATAACCAACCACTTCAATCCTGGTACCATTATAGGAATGTAAACATACATCCTTAGCGGTAAGTGGTGATGTCTTAAAATGTTCATCATAAAAGTAAGTACTAATTGCAGACAACTTACTGCCCGTGTCCAGCTCGAACTTCATTGGCTTACCGTTCACTGTCACACACACATCATATGGTCGATCCCTATTATTGCATACATTTAAATTATACAAAACAGAGTCACCATCACTATCACTACTGTCAATATAATTTTGACCCCTCTTCGGCGACCGCCTTTCGCCCTCACGGGGATTACGTTTGCACATCACTTTGAGGTGACCCTTTTGCCCGCATACGTCACAGGAATAATTTTTAAAACGACACATGACTGCTCGGTGGTTCTTCCCGCACCTCCAACAAGGCTGTTGCCCTGAACGCTGCGCCTCGTGCGCCGGCGCCGTGGCGGCGGCCCCGCGTGGCCCACCGGTGCTGCCGCCGCTGCTGCCGGTCGCAGCGCGCGGCGTCTCTCGTCCCGACGAAAGCCGATGCATCGGCTCGGTCGATCCAGCACTTGTCGATGCCAATGGCGTTGCTCCGCTACCCGTAACACTCGCTTGAGCGTGCCGGTCAGCCGCTTCGAGCGCAAAGGCCAACTCCACCGCCCTTTTGTACGTCAGTGTTGACTCCGCAAACAGTCGCGACCTCATGTCATCGCTCACTAAACCTGACACGAATTGGTCTCTAAGGTTTTCTTCGAGACTACTTTTGAAGTTGCACGTGCTGGCCAGATGTTTAAGAGCTTGCAAATAATCGCTCAGACTTTCACCACTATTTTGACGTCTCATTCTAAATGTGTGTCGCTCAGCTATCTCTGAGCGCTTTGGTTCGAGATGATCGCCGACTGCCTTCACTAACTCCTTAAAACTTTTGGTCTCCGGATTGTCCGGCGCGCACAGATCGCACATCAGATCATATGTAGCTTCACCCACTAAAGTCACTAATGTGGCCACTTGCAATTCCGTTTTAATTTGGTTAAGCACAATAAATTGTTCCACGCGTCGAATATATGCCGACCATTTTTTGCTCGACAAGTCGAATTGTTCGATTTTTCCGATCGGCATTTTATTATCAGTTGACAATAACGCAGTAAACAGTTTTAGTTGTGATTTAAATCGGATTTACTCGTCGCCAGTTGTGTTTTAACTATTATTCTCGGGAGCGCGACAATGAAACCACGAGTCCACGAACCAACACATTTAATGGCGGCCTAGCCGCAACCACAGATAATAAAGTACACAGATACCACAATAACCTACAAGACCTCTATCACAAGACAAGCCCAAGACCAAAACCCAACAGGCGTCGCGTCCTAAACATGACATGGATTTATGTGACGTCACCGTCCACCACCATTAGTATTACTAATGCTCCCATTACCGGAGGGGAGCGGGGCGCGGGGTGCGGGGGGAGGGGGTTCTTCCCACGGCATCTGCCGCTTGTTTTAGCTAATTTATGGCCTGACGACAAGGCCCAGCTACCCAGAAAGGTGGGTAAAACATGGATTCTGGGTACTAGACGTGGTAATTTGTAGATGAGATTTTCTTCGGTTGAAAATGCCATGATTATAAGATCTAAACTAGCATGAGATCATATTATTATGAGATCGATCACAGTTGTATGTTGCTAGTACAGCTTAAGATAGATAAAATAAAAGCTCTTTATCTTCTGTCGCGAAAATATAATGTGCAACTAGTTCTTGGGCATAGTTTCGAGGCGGATGAGGTGCCCTCTAACCCTTCGAGTCACTCACATTTTCAACATTTGGCTAGTCTAATAGAGGGCGTGCGTATAGCTATCAACGAACTAAAATCCAAAATCATTTTTTGACAGTCAATGCCCTATCTAGTAAACATAGGTCTTGTATACGCAAGTCTTGGCACTTCCGCACATATCTGCGTTGCGTGTCGCGCGTGAAATATGGAGCGCCAGCTACGTGTGCTTTCTGAATCTGTGTGTTCGTTACATCGGAAACTTCAGGCTGAAATGTGTTTTTCATTGACATTGAAACATTATACAATAGGGTAGTTTCCAGGGTCAACATAATTACATTCTATTTAGTCCGTATTTTAGATTATAAAAAAATATTCGACACGTATTTTTTCTTTTTTCGATTAAACAAAAAATAACAAAGATAATAGCCTATTTAAGTTACCTGTGATGTCACTCTGCGCGAAAAATGCCACGCATCGTGACGTCACACGTAACTTTAATAGGCTATATTCTTTGTCATTTTTGGTCTAATTTACAAATAAAATAATACGTGTCCCTTATTTTTGAATAATCTAAAAGACGGACTAATTACATTTTTTTAGGCAACTAGCCTATTAAGAGCGACTTTCGATGAAACTGACTGAGGTTGTTATTAAAGCCTATGCATTTAAGTCAGTGTTCATATTACCAACAATGATGTAACTTACTGTTTTTAAAAGTGATAATCGCATGATGACTGTTGATGGCCTGACAAAAAATTGACCCAGTTCTCTCGGTGACCCTTTGCGTTCCCGGGGCACGGTGCTCGTTTGTTTAGTTTTGAAACATTTCGATATGCATAACTAGTTTTGTTTTTAATGATCATAAAATTATCCAGGCGAAGATTTCCTTGAAAGCTAAGTCGTTCACTGTTTTCTGTAACGCTTATTTTCACAGAGCGAGCAGTACTATGATACAAGTAAAATACCTTTAAACAAGAACGTTATTCGGGAATAATCGTATATTGGCACTTGGCTCATTACGAAAACTATTTGCCTACAATATTAACTTCAACAACAAAAAAAAACATCATACAATATTTCTCGTAAACATTTACGTAAGAACATCCCATACATTGTCAAACAACTTTACCATTACAGGAATCCAGGCACGCACTTAGGCATTTTATTTTTCAATTACAATTGTTATCGGCATAATCAGGAGATATCGCACAATCGCTGTGGGCTCGGCTAATCCAGATTTATTCGACCAGGGCCGGATTAAGGTGGCGTGAATTACACGTTTATAGGCCATAAAGAGTGATCCGGTGGCGTGCACTACCTGTCCGGTTAGATATAGTTATGATGTGCACTCGTGCTTGGGGTACAGGGTGTTGTTTTCTTTGTTCTTTCTTTCTTTTTATCAATACAGTTGCTTTATTGGCTGTTTTGTGTTTTATTGACTTCTTGAGCGTGAGTTGAATATTGGGTCAAATAAGTACATATGGACTTTTTGGTATCGATAGGATCAGAAGTTGGAAATGTCAAATAATATTATGTATTACATATAAAACATTTTACTACTCCTGCTCTGCAAGTGACATTGGCACGAGGCTAACGTGGTGTTTAACAGCCTACTCCATGTCGCAGAGAAGAGGCCCGTGTCCCAGCAGTGGCAACAATATAGGCTAATCTGCGTTATAGCATTAAAAATAAAAATAACTCGAAGTAGAATATTGCTAATAACCGGATGACGTCTTGTAGAAGTATTTATAGAAGATGGATCAGATCATGTCCTCATTTAAAATACAAAAGCGTTTCTTTTACATAGAGATTTTTGTTGGACTTGCAAAATAAATATCATTTCATTTCACAAATAAATAAAAGTACATGCCTTAATTAACCAAAATAGTTACATAAATGTTATCTTCGTACTTAAATAAAATTGTAGTCAAGGCTATTTCGAAATAAAATAAATGGGGTTATTGTTCTCGAAGGTTTTATTTTTAGCTCGCGAATTTCACTTGGACAATAACATGACGTAGGATGAAGTAATAAGAAAAGTTCCAAAAACGTGAAACAAATATTATGTTATAGGAAATACGTAAGACTTATGTTTAGTAAGACGTTATACCTGAGTATTTATTTATGAAACAATATTTCCGTTCTGAAAATAGTATTTTGTTTTCGAGAGTCTACTTTTTATAAATGATATTTTTGCTGTTGTTCAAATTGGCTGACTGATAGGCCATTAACTTAACCGCAAAAGCAAAAAGTGGGGTGTTACAAGTTTTACTGCTATGTGTGTCTCTTTCTGTAGCAACGTAGCTCTTTAAAAGGTGAACCAATTTGAATGCAGCTTTTATCATTTAAAACAGTTTCATATTATCTTGAGAAGACTAAAATAAATAAGCTTGAAAGCTCTTTACAAGTTTGAAATTGTCATATTTGTAAAACTGAACACCAATAGAGCACCCTGTATAAAATGGCGACGGTAATTAGCGGTGGCGTGCGCGCGTCTTGTTGCGCGCGAGTTATGTCCGTCGCCCACGCGGCGCGTGCGCCGGGCGCCTCGCTGCGCTGCGCCCGCGCACCCGACCGGACGGCCCGGCCGCTCCCGTGGGTGAACGCTCCATTCAATATCTACGTGTAAAGTGGCCATTAATTAAGTGTCAACCGATTAGAATCCACTGCTAGTGCAAGGAATTGAGGATTAGTATTTGTATTTGTAATATGATATTTTAAGTTATTTCGGTTTGTATACTTGATCTTGTTTGGCAGGTTGACGTATTTGTTGTGTGTGGGTAGGATTTAGAATTATTACTGGTCAAAGCAAACGGGAAGTTGGCAAACAGTCTTTTATATTTGGATCAGTTTGAGATAAATGATTATGAAATATCATTAGCATTACAAACTCCAATTTTCTGTAAGGTGCCTATATTTACGTCACCCACGAACTATTAATGTAAGTGTCATAGAAAAGCGCTTCAGACTATATAATATTAAATCCTTGTTTATTGGACATTCAGATTCTTAAAAGGCTACTGACAATGGGGAAGGCAAGTGTCAAAGTGAAAAGTGACAGTTTGGTCCCCAAAGAACTGTCAAATCAAAGGAATTTTCAGAAAAAAAACGATTTATTGATGTAAAATGACTAGATGTTGTGGAATAAGCTGTAAAAATGATGGAACATACAAATTTCCAACAATTCACACTATCAAGAAATAATGGGTAGCTGCTGTGACTGCTGTGAGAACAAAAATTGTATTAATACTAAGAAAAAGCTATAATAATAAACAAATATCCAGTCTTGCGAAGCCGAGACAGGCCGTTAGTTGAGTTAATTAATGAAATTCTATGATTATACCATAACTAAACAATCGAATACACTTTTCAAAATAATATCTACTTTTCTTTTGGAGGTTAAGTACCAGTATTGAATCGCTCGAAAATCGAAGAATTATCACCTGGAACGAGTTTTGTAATAGTTGTAGTGTTAAGAAATTAAATATATTGTGATATTTCTCGAATCTAAATAGAAAAAAAGGTTAAAATTACTGACTTAAAACATTATGATATTTTATCAAAATAGAAAGTCAAAAGCAGCATCATATTCTTGATAAAGGAGAGAACAGGTAAAACATACCTAAACTCAAAAATTGAAACCTCAACTACAAGTAATTGTGGATTTATTACGGTAAAATCAAATGTATAACCACTCAATTAAATCACTTTTTTCCTCTTGTAGATGCACCGCGGCGTCTTAATTCTTCTTTTAGTATATAGTACTTGCATGGACGAATAATTTTCCATATTTGTTTTGTATTTATACTCAATTTTTATAACAAATAATCTTGTTTGTTTTTTTCTACAAGGTAGACTTGGGGACCAACTATCGCAGCGCCATCTACGATTAGCTTTGAGTTGCCATCCCCATTGAAGCAAAAAAAGAAGAAAATTTATCACCTTCTTTAGATTCCTTCGTAAAACAAGTGAACATCTCCAACGAAATCATTTAAATGTGTGCGTGTTGCTTACGTCACACTATTATAAAAAGGAACTTCACGAAAAACGTAAAGTTCTGTTTTGAACAAAGTAATCTGGATATTTTGTAATCTAAGATTCAAGTATTTCAAGTATGACCAATATTCCTGAATAAATGGTAACATCTATATTCCTATTCACATTGGCAGGTGTGAAGATCGCTAGCAGTAACAACATTTATTGTGTCGTAAACATTTAGAAAATTTTCCTTGCTTTTGATTTCTCCTTTTGATTGGGGACAGGAAAGTATAAAGATCAAATAAATTAAAATAAATTAATAGTATTATTATTATAGTATAAGATAGTTTATTAAATCAAATATTAATCTCTAAGATCAAATCTTTTGTTTTACGAAAAGAAAAAACGAGATGTTTAAAAAAAAAATCCTTAATATATTCGTAAATATAAAATAAAAATTCACAACAAACCTTAAATCACCCAACAATTATTGTGAAAATATTTAATAACAGCCTACCCTCAACTATAAATAATGTTCCGTAGGCAATCTGGCTTGCAAATAAACCACGCTATAAGTGGGGCTAAAACGCACTCGGATGTTCTGATGTCGACGCCATTTTGGCTTCTAGGTACTCTTGTAGGGATTTGCGGGTACTTATAGAGGGGTAGGTTAGAACAAAATGTAAATAGGAAGGCAGTAATCGTAAAATAATTAGAAATTTCTTGCGAAGTGCGGGGTGATTAGTTGGAGCTTTGTCTTTGAAAGAACTTGGAAGTTGAAAATGGATTTTGGAGTCAAATGATAGTAATATTATGTAATGATTTTGATCAGATATCAATACAATACAAAAAAAAATGAAGAATATTTTTATCTTAAAAATAAATAAAACAATATTTTAGAAGTGGATTTTATTTCCATATCTCTGTGCAACATCCGTGGGAGGGTGGCCAAGTAGCACGATTCTCCGAGCATTGAGGAAAAATAAAGAAGCAAAAATGACAAGACGTTATTTGCATCCCGCTAATGGCCGCTGCTGTCGTAATGCGGGGGTAGATGAACAAATATTGCTTTATCCAGACGAGCCACAATTTATTCCAAACTCGCTTTATTCGCCATTCCAACGCCAGAAGTCAGGAGGGAAGTCGAAAAATGGAGGCATTTGGATTTTTAAGTGATTCGCAAATCATTCCGCTTAATCAAATGACCTTATTTGTTTGCCTGTTTTCCTTGTTTTTATCTTACTTAACCTATTTCGGTGTTTTCGTCGTCTGCTCTGATTTACAAAGGGAAGTTTTGCACGGAGGCACTGCAACAAAATGTCGTAACGTATACATCGGGCTCTTATCGCCGAGGCCGAGGGGAGAGAGGTCACGAAAATGGCCTTATCTAAATAGCGTGACCGCGCGATACCCGCTCCTCACCTGCTGACTTTATGCCTTTCCCGGGGAAGTGTGGCGCCGCATACAAACGAGCTCAACCCTCGCCTTCGACCATCCAAATGTCGTAAACTTTTGACGTGTAAACACGTTACGATTTCACATGAAAAAAACGTTGGAAGCGATGCACTCTAGTTTGAATTATACGAAAAATGCAAATTAAAATAACTCTCAAATCCCAACTCAACCGTGTCGGAGCTTAATCCGCGAAGTGACAACGGCATTCTGACGAGGCGCCGGAGCTGGGAATTATTAAAACGAACGCCAACTTTTTCACTAAGCCCGTCGCAAAGCCGTTTCAATTGCGCTGCGCTGAAGATAATTCCAACTGACGTCATCTTTTTTTCAAATTCTCGACTCGGCTACGTTCTGTGTGCAGCAATTATAACATTTCCACCGACTGGGAAAACAGAAACACGTGGGAGAGAGCGCGTCGAATCGCACCGTTCGTAATTTAAATTTAGATGGAAATTTAATGATGCATTCACAAAGGGCGCTCGTAAAGTCGGTTGCGAGATATTTTTTACGAGGATCTCGCGAACTATTGCGCGCTTAACGACTCCGAAGCAAGATCGCCCTCCGCTTTAATGAGCGCCCGATAAACGTGTTAACTGCCGCGACCTTATTTTTATGCCGATGTAAATTTGCTGAAAAACGTATTCATTACAGCGATTGCGAGCTAACGGCAACATTATGCCGTATTAAATTTGCAATGGGGCGTTGTCCTAGAAGCTGGTCTAGGTATGTGGAATAATAGTTAGCGAGCGTCAGAGGCAGGCTAAGGTAGCTGGCTATGTTTAATATATGAGGGCAGGCGACGCAGCGTTGGTAAACACGGCCCAACCTTCGTTCATGTTGCCCGCTGTTTGCTCACCGTTCTAGTCTCAAGAGAAAATATGTTTGCTTTGCATACGTAACCATAGCTTGCTCAGAGCCAGAGCGCGCCTGTTTTCCTTGACATGTTTTCTCCGAGGCTCTACAAATAGCCGGCTAAAAAGTTTCTACAATGTGCGCAGCTTGTGATGGCTGACTTATATTTTTTACTAGCATTTTTGTTTTATGCGCTTTAGTTAAGTCAATTTGATCTTTAGTTTCTTTTTTAGACGACAATAATGAAAATATTAAATCTTTGCATTATTATTTTACTTACGATTATTTTTATTCATGCTAAAATATTCTATGCAATCAATAATGAGAATCAGCACCGTTGTTTGTTGAAGTGCTGAGCTCCTGAGGCTACTCCTCTCGCCGCACAACTCCACTTAACAAACGTATAAATAATATTCAAGGCGAGGGAACATATTTGAGGGTACGGAGTAGAGGGTAGTTTGACGGCGTAACGAATCGAAAAACCAAATCATCGAGTGGCACCCCTACTGTACACCGCTACATGATAGTTTACAACTGATGGTGTGGAGTCGATGTTGTTTGTAGAATATTTTGTTTATTAGTTGATTTCTGTTTCGTTTTCTTTTTCCAATCCCTTCTTTTTATTCTATTTGACAAATGGATACTCAACATATGAGTGTTTTTTTACATAGAAGGTTTCGGGGTTCCTTAAAGCATTTGTAGATGTAGTATGTCTGTATACTGTAGTAAACATGTTATTAGTCTTACGTTCTCACGTTCTCATGTATTGTTTTAACAACTTTCGTCAAAAATATTGATTAAAATTCTAGCTACTCCATGCCTTTCGCTAGCATTAAATCTTTAGGGCTGCCCCTTAGCGGTCTGTGAGAGTACTCGTCGGACTTTTTTATATATTTTAATTTTAATTTCATATCGGGTGCTAATGGCGGGCCACAGCCCTGCGTAGCGAATCGCACTGAGCCGAATGTATTCATAGCGTAATAAAACTTAATGTACCGAGTGAACTAATATTGTCTTATTCAATATTTAATTTTCAAATATAATTTTGCCCAATTTTTGCGATTCATAAATTTTATTAAAGTGTTTGATGTTGAGGAGGGAAAGGAGATATATTGATTCTTTTCGTAAAGGGGTTTTAATTTTTGAATATTTAGATTTATGACATTGAAAACTCTGTGCGAGTATTACAATCTTGGAATTTTATTGGGTAATGTTGTGTTGGTCTAAAGGGGTTGTGAATTTGTGATAATAATTTAGGGTCTTGATGAAATTCATCATCTGCCTAGCCTTTTCCCAACTATTTTGTGTTCGGCTTCCAGTCAAACCGGATGCAGCTGAATAACAGTATTTTTCATGGAGCGACTGCCTATCGGACCTCCACAACCAAGTAACTGGGTAATACGATACCCCATGGTAAGACTGGTTGTCAGACTTTAGTGCTTCTGGCTAACAGTAACGAATGTCTATGATCTAAGTTTATGATGAAATTGCTGATGCCAATAAATGTTGACTAAATTATTACTCAGTGGTTTTTTTCCCAAAATCTGATAAACATGATTTCAGTTACCTTTCCAACTAACATAGAAACAAAGCGACGTCAACTTGATCTTGATTATTTAATGGGTGATCGCAGCATCGTTCATCAACTTTATCACTTTATTTGATAATGTAAGCCTGTCGTTGATCCGCTCTCACATGCGTGTAGTAGTCAGCTAAACGATGTTAGTCCGATACTGTTTCAAATAACCTATAAGCCGTCACCCCTCGTGTACTGTACAAACAGCGGCGGAGTCAAATCAGCGCCAAGTTAATCCGTTTAGGTGCGCGAACCCACTTGATTAAGTTTAATTTATTTTAAAAATCAGTGCGAGCGAGCCGCCTCCGGCGCTGCGTCCCTCCGAAATACATTATTCAGTGTTTTAGAATAATTTTCAAATTCGATTACATAGGACCGACCCTCGGTAAGTGGGTGGGCCGGGCGGCAGCGCGGCGGGTGTATTTAGCCAACACGGGGGTCTCGCCGCGTGCGATTCTGATTTGAATATGCGACGCACGTGGCGTCCCTCGCCCCCGCGCCCCCGGGACCGCGCCGATCATATTTCAAACGTCACCGGCGATGTCTCACTCAGATACTATCGGCCGATAAACGACGAGATACCACCGGCAAGGGTGGAAATAGTTCGCCGCCCGCCGACCTCCAGCTATTTTTTACCCCGCGATTATCGCCTGCAGTTGACACCTAAATATTACTTTTCGCTCAGCGCACTCGTATAACCCTGTGTTCGCTATACAGGCATTTTGCGGTTAGGTGCCGCAGCCAGCGAAAGCACTTGAAGTTTATTGGCATGACATATTTCGTAGAGAATTTTCCGCGTATTATAATAATCACAGTGTGAGCCGTGATGGAAAACATTTTGCGAACGCAAATTTGCACATAATATTTTCATACGATGATCACAACGGAAGCCACTTTGGTGAGTATGAAAAAGCCCGAAGTCCTGATAGAAAAACGTCAAAGGATTTTATGGTGCTTTGGAACTTTCTATAAAATGATGCCCATTTAAATAAGTATAAACAAATAATGAAATGCTTTTAGTTCTCAGGCTGCTACGGTGTAGTAGTGGCACATAATCGGTGGGAGTGTTCGCACGCGCGGCGCGTGCGGCGGGCGGCGCGGGCGCACGCGGTCGGCGGCCGGCACGCGCCACTCCATTACCACGACACCGCTGACGCTGATGGTGCTACACTGCTAAAATTGTAGACAAGAATATAGGGGCAGATTATAAGATTTCTGCCTACGCTGAGATTGTTGCAGGTTAATTCAGAAAAACTTGATAAATTGAAGACATAGGCGTAACGCAACAATAATGTGTAGAGGACCTAGAGTTTGGCCCGTAACCGTGAGACGATAACACGAATACCTATTTAAAAAAATGATAGTAAATGATTCATCTACATTAATATTAATTCCGCTTCTCTTTATGTAAACTCAACCAGAACTGCCTACAAGAAGCTCAACAATCTAATGGAGTGACATGTCTGCACAATTTTCTTCTATGCTAACCATCACAGAAGCATTTATGCGACTCCAATATAAGAGTACAAGTAAATCGCCGCGTAATCCGCTACTTGTATCGCAAATCGAGATATGGACGAATTAATTTTGGTCGCATGCCATCGTAATTGAAAACGAAGACTTAGCGTGACAGATGTAAACGCTAGATTAAAGCAATCTGGCTTTTTGGGCTTTAGATGGCTGATAGCGAATGAAGGGTTGAATACTGGAAGCCAAATTAGGTACCTGAGAAGGAAATTGAAATCGCTGAAAGTTATGAAGTGTGAAAAACCATGGAAAAGTATTAATTTTATGCGATTACCAATTATCAACTTTTCAAAGAGGAAAAAAACTTAAAATACTGACAAAAAAGAAATTATTAAGTAACCTGGAATTCATCCATTCATGGATCTCTCGAAAAATCTAAAGAGATCGACATGTAAAAATAAACACAATTTTATTTAGTTTTTTTTCTGAGTGACCTGAATCATCCAGAAAAAGTCCCAAATAAAATCAAGCTTCGAATATGTCCCGTGAACTTCAGTTAGAAAAATGACAAAAGGGGAAATTATTTCTCTTATTCGGAATATTTCACAGAGACAAAATGTAGTTTTGGTCGAATGAACTTTGACGTTCCCCCATGCCCCATAGGATGTGCGATTGAACGGTCGCCTCACAACCGAATGTGAGTGGCTTCATGGATTTTAACTATGATTACCATATCGTGATTTGACGTTCGTAGTTTTATATTGTCTTTTGGAACATTATTACTATTGCTAAGTTTGTATTCTCCGATTAAGTGTCGGGTTATTTTACTAAAAGGGTAAAACATTATGCTTTTTTTATTTTTTTTGCTTGAATTTTGGTAATGGTACGGGAGAGTAAACGAATGAAAATTTATTCATTCAATTAAATTGTTATCAATCAACAAACAAAATGAAGAGACAAATCAAAAATGCAAAGAAATTCAATAACCGTCTACGATTCTTTGGATTGTCACCCCAATATTCGGCAAAGCTGTCTTTACTTTTCAAAAAATCTTTGTTACGTTTTATTTTTTCGAAGACAGGGATCATTTTTGTTTGGCAAATCGTTTCGCGATAGTAAGGATGCCCCAGGGTGCTTACAAATCCCCGAGATTGAGTGCGGGACACCGCGCAGTGAGGGTTCGATTATTACTCGAGTCTCGATCTCGATACACCACTCGATGCATCGTGGGGAGCTGCATTACACCGAGCATCGAGAGTAGCGTTCAGTGGCTTTCGAATCGATTCGGTGACGGATCAATCGAGTTGCTAATAGTGTTTGGGACTTGTTAACAGTGTGCGCTATTTGTAAGGTTATAACTTGAGAACTTTCTTATTATCATTCAGGTAGATCTTGAACTAGTCGGGTTAAACTAGCTTACTATTTTCCATTTTTTCCACTTTTGTGTAGGGCAGATCAGCTTTTGGTATCAAAAAGATTTAGTTTTTTGATAAATCAAATAATATTCAATTCAACCGGCGACTTCCTTGTTATAAACAAGTTTTCCCCTAATACTCTTCATAACCCAATTGCTGTCTTCTCCCATATGTTGCGTGGAATGTATTATTTTATGATGTTTTTATTTACTTAACGTCCGCCGAGACGAGTGTTTAAGCCGACGTTTATGATATTCTCCTGTGGCTTGCAGCTGAGGGGTGAACGATGATGTTCTATTGTTTCATTCTCACCCTCGTTTTGTCAAGTTGATACACTGAGCTATATCTATACGTATAAATAATATGAAATGTCAATGGTGTTTGGGGGTTTCGGGCACGGCAATTGTACAAACAATTTTGAATGTTTTAGGAAGTTAAGGTTACGAACGAAACCTCAGAATTTCGTGTAACTTTTTGAACGAATTCTGAGTGATTAACCTCACCTGATTCAACCACCAAAATATAGGTATACTTTACTATATTTTATCGAAAATTCTATGCAATATTTCAAATCGTTCCCCATTGTTGTGTGTAGCAGACAAAACAGATGAAAACAGTCTGAAGTGTAGGCAAGCTCCAATGATCCGTGCCTCGCGCGATATTATTTTTGCCGGGCACAAAGCGCGGCCTGCGTCCCATCCCATCAAATCATGCCGAGTCAGGCCAACACTAGAAAAAAATTAAAATTGAAATTAAAATACTCGATACATCGGTGTGCGTTCATTTTAATTGACTATCGCTCTGGATATTGATAAGTTATTTTAATTGTAGTATCAATTTGAACGCGTCAGTAAACACTGGGAATTTATTGACAAATTGATACTCGAATTATTATGAAGATCTACTGCACATTTAATCAAATATGCGACGCATTTTTTTACCTCAATTCTACGTTTGTTTTTGGGAAATGCAGGAAAGTTTATTATATTGTTGCAGATAAAGTTGGTTTCGTTAACAATTCTGAAAACATCAACACAATTTATAAAGAAAACTATGGAAAAGTCAGATAGTAAGTCAGAAGGAAACATTCAAATGCAATCACGCACTTCAAAGTAAACACATATAAACACACCCAAAACAATGACCCAAAAACAATACCTGTAAACAACATTCGCAATGAAATAAAGATTTATTCGTCACATCTGTCATGAGCAAAACACGGTGCGAATAATATTCATTCCATGTGATTGACACGGCCATGTATTTGAGAAGCTCTGCGGGGTTCTCAAGGGGTTATTGAAAAACTATAGTGGCACCGGCCCGCCTTGTTTCACCGCAAGGGGTGAGGGTGTTATTACGATGTTGTAGTCACACGAGTATATTGGTTTTTGAGTTATTTGGAAAGGTTTTTAGAGTTTTTGGGGTGATTGGCTGGTAGATTTTGTTTTTGGCAAAATATTAAAATAAGGAGTTTTTTTACTGATGTTTATGGTTGACTGATGTTATGGCTTATAAAACTCACAATGTCTGGCTAAGCGTTTCGTATTTTAAATGATGACTTGTATCAGAAATATAAACTTTTTGGTAGCAACTTTTTGGTGGTAACTTTTCGATAGTCTTCAAATGGTGATTCATTTTATGTACTTTTTTTTGTTATCGGACAGAAGGACAGGAACATGATGATGACCCATGTTATGTTACGAAGTTATATAGATTTATATTTTAATGCAAAAACTCACAATGCAGAAAACTCACAGTAAGTACTGTTTCTTGATATCACCAATTTCGACCTACAAACAGACAATCGTTGATTAAATTCCCCATACGCTCTTCTATTAGATTACCTCCACACTCTCTCGCTAAAAAGTCTTAGAATAAAACCCTACAGGGGTGCAGATGCCATTGGCTGATAATAGGACACACGCAACGGGACGTAAATAGATGAAGCCTTATTTGAATATTGTCCCGATCGGGGTAGCAAATTAAATCGCGTACTGCCGCCGATGTGTTCGTTGCTTTATTATTTTAATTAATTTTCGTTTTTCGACGGGACTTTTTGGTGATGTGCACTTGTTTTATAGTTTGTGGTTACTATATACGGGGTTGTTTAAATGTAATTCGTCACATAGTTTTTAAAACCTACAAACTGTACTCTTAACACGACTTTTCAGTATTTGAGACGTAAAGTAAACTGGAACTTTGACAATTTCAAATTGACAATTTTCAAGGAAAAAATATTTCCTTCTTCGCACACTAGAGTCGCTGTTCCATTTTTTCATGTACAAGAAACGCTGTAAATACTGAGTAAAAGACTAAGTAAAAGAGCGAAAATTCGTGCTAAGGGTACAGAAAAGTTATTCGTCACATGGATTGATAATATATTATGTGTAAATTCCTCAATCCGTCACGTCAATTGGTGGATTTAAAAAGTCACTGACCTTATTGATGATGTGCTTCAGAATGTTCAAGACCTCAGTACTTGCAATGCAACTGATGATCTGAGTGTATAAAAGAAGACGAAGCAGAAGTAGTCTATGAGGATTAAAGTACTGTGGTTTTAGCCTATTCTGGCGGAAAAAAGCATTTTTTTCGTGGTATACCTAATCATCAAATGAGTCCTCCCACCCTTACTGTCAGACTTGTACTGATTAAAATCCACGGTGTCCTAGCTCTTTATGTACCGGAGTTGCGGTATACGTATGTCCCGCAACCCCGGCAGGGCTATGGCCCTCTATAGGAGGGCCCCGTCATTATTCTGACGCTCCTTGAAGCGCGCGTGGAACACAACGCGACGTGCATGACTGCTTCGTAGAAGGTGGCGACCGCTTCCCACTCCGTCTCGCCCCGCAGCATGGCGGAAAAAAGCATAAAGTAGACTTGAGTAATTTATAATTATGATGACTGAACCTATCTTGTAGTGCCACCTTCTTGTACCGCCAAAAGTAGAGTTTGGACCACGAGACCTGCTCTAAGCATTGGTGGACAAACATTGAAATAGAAGATACTTGTGTCAGTGTAAGCTTGACTACTGTACAGTACCCTTAGCACGCAATGGGACGGACAGTAATACAGCGTTTCTTGTATGAAAAAATGGAACAGCGCCTCTGGTGTGCGAAGAAGGAAATAATTTTTAACCGACTTCAAAAAAGGAGGAGGTTATCAATTCGACTGTTTTTTTTTATGTTTGTTACCTCATAACTTGCATTTTCATGATTCTTTTTTTATTCGAAAGCTGGTACTTCCCTTGTGGTCCCATTGTCCACCATTTGTGTCCATGTCCTACCATTTCAGGATCTGATGATTGGATCTTGGAGAAATCGAAGGGCAACCCTCAAATTTTATTGGCTGACACATAGTTTTTCGCAAATCTTATGAAGTAATTCAAGTACTTGCGTATGGACATCATCATCTCATGTAACTTATGATGACTGAACCTATCTTGTAGTGCCACTTTCTTGTAACGCCAAATGTAGAGTTTGGACTACAAGACCCTCTTTTTGTTGGTGGTTTCCAAAAATTGTCATTTTGAAATAGAAGATACTTGTGTCAGTGTAAATACTGAAAACTCGTGCAAAGAGTACGATCTGTCGATGTTTTGTCTGTCTTGTCGTCTGACCGTCGGTAGTCTTCAAAGGGTTTTTTCAACAGCGTTTCGGTCAAACAAGCTACTACAATAGAAACCCGAAAAATGGAAAGAGATTTTCCATTTTTCAATTTATTTATTTTTTCTAAAATGTATTACTAATCTGTGTGCAGGGCAAAGTAACGCGGTGTGCACACGGGGTCACGCTATCGTCGTTCTAGTTCATTAGGCCGCTGGCAGCGCGGTTGCTATCGCCGCGAACCGCTCATTTTTCACGCAACCTGCGCTCGTGTGAACCTGCATTTAGTGCTATTTAATGCGTTAATATTTGGAATGGTTTTGTATTTTAAATATTTTTTGAAGAATTCGAGACTTAACTTGGGCTTAAGTTTGATTATAAATAGATAGGAAGCAACAAATTAGATGTAAGATTCCATCAGCTGGTCGAATTATCAACTGCCTTGTTGGTTGGTTAGTTGTAGGCTTTGCTGTTGAGCATGAAGTGCTGCATTAAATTTTTTGGAGGAGGTTTTGTCATCAATATACATGAGACTCTAACATTAAGGGACTTTATTCTGAATTGCATGCGATTTACGATATCGGTCAGATATCACACAAGCGTCCGGCCGAAGAAAATGTATGGACAATCACTAGTGTTTGCTAATGGAGTCGCACGGATTGACGATATCGCTCACAGATCTCCTCGATGTCGAATTGCGTGAACATGCATGAGTACATGATTCTCTGTTCAAAATACGATTGCGCAACTACTCGTCACGTGCGACACCTTTTGTCTTTGGTTTGCAGCGCCTTTATGTTGTAGCAGTAAGGTGGATTTTTGAAGTGCACGGTCGAATTGCATGGCATCACTCCATTAGTAAATACGTGCGACTTAAGTTGGCAATCGACTCGATATCGCACGAATTGCGTAGCGTCCGCATCGCACCATGGGTAAAGTTCTTTAGTGTGACTTCTGACTCTATCTACAATTGTTACACCCTACACTGTCACGTAAAATCCCTCAAAAAAAGTAGTTCATCCAATTTTCACATCGAAATACGAACAAAACTCATTAATTTTCCTCTCATAATCCTAGAAAATTGAAATCATTTTCATCAACTTAAAATATTAGCTTTCCAAATCACAAAAACCTACAAGCAATTCATTGGTAAGTAATAGCTGATTGATGAAATGGAAATAAATGAGTGGCGGACAGGGAAAAAGATGTCAAAATCGAAGCGCACATGAGCCAATAAGCCAAATTGAAATGCCTCCATGTTACACGAGTCTTTCAGAGTAATTGGTTGACGGGGCTTTTCTAGCGATTAGGGATGTTACTTATCGCGATTTTTTGTCTTGAGATTTTTTTAGTTTCTAAAATCATCAAATGGTAACACTTTCTTTGGATGGAGAGGAACGGACTGTAGACTCGTACCGACTAAAATGTACCGTCAATTGCTCTTTACGTTCCAGGGTCAGGGTTTTGTCTTAAGACATTCCCGCGGTCCAGACAGGTTGCGATTAATTTAAATTAACCATAATATAAAGGCAGTTTTATTTTTCAATTTATGGGGGATTATTTTTTCAGCCCGAAAAATTCATTTTCTAGACGTTTGGCTTGCAGGGCAGTCCAGTGACATGTTGTAACTTTATCAAAGGTATGTTGCGGTAATAATCGTATCTATTTTATATAAAAATTATCAAAAAAAAAACGCTCCATCAGCTCTGACATAGAAAAGGTGCATATGTTAAAATCCCGAAATCCAACTACATGCACCTTTTCTACGCGACACCTGCTGATGGTTTGAACCTTTTGATATTTTTCATATTTAAAATAACTTGTTAATATATAGGAATTGTATTTTGATATGTTTACAACATGTCACTGGCCTGCAAATTGAAAAAACTTAAAATAACCCTGAATTTCGCGGGCTACAAGACGCAATCACCTTAAGTGGCGGATTTTAAAACGATTTGAGATTCAACGAAATTAGATGTCAAGACTTGTTAAAAGTGGCTTTTTGAAATATCAACGGTTTTTTGGCTTGTTTGGCGATAGAGTTTGGCTTTTGCACTTGAAACAGCATGAGCAGTGCCTAGTTGAAAGGCTTTTTTTTTGCTTTTGTAATCAATATAACATGAGAGTTCGTAATCAGAGGGGTTGGGAATCGGACTAATTCAGAAAATCATAGCGTTAACACTTTAATTATTGCTAATTACACACTGAAGTACAAAATAGTCAAGGATGTCGAGATATCCTCGATTAAAAACTTAGATCGGAGAAGTTTAACTAGGCGGAGCCACCATGATGTCTAGTTGCCGGACCGATTCACCAGTACGCTCACTTCACAAAACTGTCCGCGATGTCGCCTACCCCATACAGGTTAAGAACATGACTGAACGTCACTACCTGTCAACGTTCTCTGATTTAACTTACCGACATTTGACTCGACTATTCGTTCGGTGTTTAGCGTTGCTCCCCATGCAACCATCTCCAAATTACGACTAATTTGACGTTTAAACAGTCTGTCAATTCTAACTTAATAGTTGTCCAATGCAGTAATGGCGTTATTCTAAATTCAAGTAATCAATAGAGATTCAAATCGCGCTTTATGTTTTGATTTCAGGTCAACGATAATAGATGGCGTTATTCTTAATTAACAATAATGAATAAAGATCCCAAAATTGTGTAGTTTTGATACCGCAGCATGATAATAGATGGGTTAACGTTCTAAAATATTGTGCTTCTGTGTCATAGAGCTCCGACACGGCCATTGTGACAATCACACGTCCTCGTGTGAACATCGTCCTCGTGTAGACATCAATTCGTGTCTACTTCATCTGGAATGAGAAAAAAATCTCGATTAATTTCTAACCGTTCGGCCATTCCTGAAAATGAAATAAGGTTTCTCATCAAAATAATTACAGGGTCTAATAAAAATCAAATGGACAAAAACTCTAAAAGCAATGACATGTCGTACAACATCCATACTGATTGCTGATAATAGGAAACTCAAAAATATTTTGCAGCGCTCATACATGAAATCCGGCGTTCAAAATCACACATTATAACCTCCATGGTCATAAGCATGAAATCAATGACCTCCATGTCTTCAAATCATTTCGAGTCTTTATCAAAGATAATTGGTTGAAAAGGTTTGTTCAACATGCTACCTTATTTTCCTATAACGTTACTTATAAGAAAACTTGTACTATGCTAGTTTTTAAATTTAAGTTGACTACTGCCAAACCAAATGGTTCATCAAAATGATTGAATAAGGCACATAATAGACATTGGCCCAAAATTAAGAAAGCAACAGACTCTACCAAACATATCCACAGCACGTAACCAGCACCATGCATCACTTCTTACCCAGTCACTGAAGTACTTAACCAGTACTTAACATTGTAGCGCTTAACCAGCGTTACAAATCCTATCACTTAACCAGTTTAATAATAACGCTAGCGATATTAACCCTGTAAACGCTTAACCAGCTTTGCACACATGACACCCT
Organism: Agrotis segetum; assembly: GCA_036375495.1. Lineage (NCBI taxonomy): Eukaryota > Metazoa > Arthropoda > Insecta > Lepidoptera > Noctuidae > Agrotis > Agrotis segetum. Next base: position 334,469 of record JAQSVV010000329.1, on the reverse strand, counting down.
TAACCAGCGATTCAACATAACTTGTTAACTAGCGAAAGTCTTCATCATTACACGCTTAACCAGCAATTGGCTTAAGCTAAGAAACCAGCGAAAGCCCACATCAAACACGCTTAACCAGCGATTTTTCAGCTAACGCTTAACCAGAAAGCCCATAATCCGCTTATGTAGCGAAACACTACTAACGCTTAACCACGAAGTCAGCACAACTGTTAACCAGCGATTCAACAGCTAACGCTATAACCAGCGAAACCCAAAACCGCTTAACCACAACACTACTATCGAACCAGCGGTCAGCACAACTAGCTTAACGCGATTCAACAGTCTAACGCTTAACCAGCGAAAGTTCACGTAATTTGAACCAGCGAACACTACTAACGTTAAAAAAAATAGCGATAGTGACATCGCTTACCAGCGATTCAACGGCTAACGCTTAACCAGCGAAAGCCACGTAATCCGCTTAGCCCGATTAACTACTTACGCTTAACCAGAGACAACCAAGTAAAGTTTAAGTTCATTCACTATTCAGTCGAAAATCCTAGAACAGCCGTACCTTTGCGTTGTACCATTACAATGCAAGAAACTAATCATCAAAAAGCAGGAATCAAATTCGTGGCCTATGGCTAACACTAGCCCCACCACGTGACTTCTGTTTGTTTCACACCGTTCATCATGGGTCGCCAGATACACGACCTCCGCCAGTGACGTGCAGCGCATTGGACACCACCGGGATGTCAATCAGATAAGGACTACGGCTACGAAACAGCTACTGGTACGGTCTGACCAGCCGAAATAAGATTCGACTTATCATCAAAATCAAAATGGTACTTAACCCTCAGGCATTCTCTGCAATCGATCATGTCCCGCTACAATCAGGCAACACATGAAGAGTCAAATCTCAATACTAGCACTTTATAACTAGGGTACAGATCTTTTAAAGAGCACAAGGCACCAGATCGTAAACAATATGAAAATTGCTCACCGGATAGGTTCCCAGTCGACGCGCTCAGGAGGCACTCAACACTTCATTAACAGGCTTCGACGCCCCGGAGTCACCCGCTACCTCTCCGCGCCGTGGCAGTGGAAGCAGGCGATTGACCCGGATGCATGAAACCTGCAGTTGCTAGCCATTGCTGTGGTTTTTGCCTCGAAGTAAAGAAATCCTGTTTCACATCTTTGCGGTAGCATTGCACGGACAAATGACACTGCCTGTCAGTGTGTCAAAACAGGGTATCAGAGGCCCCACAAAAACTATTCGCTTCGAATGCAGCTCTTGTTGTAGCTAGCCACGTGTCTTGCAATGAAAAGTCCTAATTTAAGCTACAAATGACTGGACTTCAAACTTTATCCCAGGAAACGCACGGTAGGCAGCAATAAAAATCCTCCCTTCAAGCTTATATCGACCATAAAAAATTTGCCTGTAGATCTTGGTCCGAAAGCACATGACTGTAGTCGTCCCCCAACGGTGCATCCACATGGTTTCTCAGGATTGAAATCCGGTAAACGAAGGCCACAATGGTAGGTATTTGTCACGGCTTGAATCAGTATCAGTTTAACCTAATTAGGTTCCATTGTTCCAACAAACGCATCCATTAGGTAATCGTCGTTAGCGTTTTTATTTCGAACATGTTCGTCGTGGTCCATCCCACTTCTGATAACGGAGAGTTCGTTATCATGAGGGTTGGGATATTACAAATAACATTCAGAAAATATTCGTTTTACTTTTTTTTGCTAACACAACTAAATGGTGCATATAAATAGTCAAGGATGTAGTATCGCTCGATTAAAAATTAGTTAGAAGTTTAACTGGCGGAGCAACCAAGATGTCTACCCAGCTTGCCGGACCGATTCAAAGTATCCACGTTAACATAAAATGTCGGTGGCCTAACACAGGTATCCAACATGTGTCAACGTCACTACCTGTCAACGTGAATAGCTGTTTAACTTCCGTACCGAATTTCTCGACTATTCGTTCGGTCGTTTCCGTTGCTCCCCATGCTAAAGAATACGACTAATTTGACGTTCCTAAACAATCTGTCAAATTCTAACAATAGTTACTCCAATGAGACATAGATGGCGTTATTCTAAATTCACAATAAAATAGAGATTCTAAATCGCGTTTATGTTTTGATTTCAGGTCAACGACAATAGATGGCGTTATTCTAAATTAACAATAATGAATAAAGATCCCAAAATTTATTTGTTTTGATAAGCTATTAGATGGCGTTATTCTAAAATATTGTGCGTCTGTGTTCATTCTCCGACAAATATATTTATGGAAAAGAAAATGTCAAAACTCTATCTGTTCCAAAAACAAATATTACCAGAGACAACCAAAAACATCGACAACCATATCGACGCGGCAGCACCTCTCAACGTTTGGGACGTCTCCTTCCATCGGGTCGTCGATTTGAATAGAAAATACCTAACATTAAAAATATAGGGTGTAGTGAATGCGCACGGGGACAGTCCGCTAGCCCGAACAACCCTGAACAACCCCGAATAACCCTGAACAACCCGGACATCCCGACAACCCGCTGGTATTCATTCCCTAAGTGAACTTCTAAAACGATCGACTTACGTTCCAAGCTAACTGGACGATTCACAACTTGAAAAGGTGTGCTTTTAAAGGCACACGTGTTTTTGGCTTTGTTTGTAATTCGATATGGGTCGCCATTTTGCCTTGGCTTTGACGTGTAGGTTGACAAGGTTTTTTTTCTTGATTTTGTAGTATCCAGCATGGTTATAAAGTTGTTCGCGAATCGCGACTGATATGTGAAGAATGTGAAACCTTTGTGAAATATATTTCCGTATTACTTCAACACGTGTAGAGTCAAGTCAAGGGTAGGCTTTTATAACTGTGGTCTTGCTTGGCAACTAGTTCCGATATGTATGGTTGCTGACCAGTAGACCAAATACGCTGAAACACTTGTTGTGCGCTGCGGTTTCACCTACCTCTCGGATACTTGCCATGACGTGATGTTTAATGTTTGTATCCTTCTACAAGTATTTGAATTTAAAAAGAAATTGCAGATTAGCGCATTAAGCAAACAATAAAGCTCTTCGGTTTTATTACAGTATAGATTTTTTATAATACCTAGAATATACCTGTCTACCTGCACCTGTAAGTGTACCTACGTAAGTACATAATAGAGTTCAAAGCCGCACTTTTGGCAGTAATAAAATCTTTGATGCTTATTCAATATAAAATGAATTTGGCTATAGATATAGGCAAGGCCGGTATGATGGGGTGTGCAACGGTGCATTGGCTCGGTCATAGAGCCCACTGATGTGATGTGTGACGCTTCATCACGTCTCGGTGAACATTAGCCTTTAGGCTTCAATTATATGTCTACTTCATTTATTCCGAGTTCCGATCTTTCCGATTGGATTTACATGAATTTGTGGATTAAAAAAGCGAAATAAAGGGTTTTATTTTTTTAATAAAAAATATATGGTACACGAACGCATTTAGTAGCAATAAATATATGTGTTTGTTATAACTAGCTGTTGCCAGCGGCTCCGAACGCTACAACTCGAAAATTATTCAACATTTACATAAAATCGGGATAAAAACTATACTATGTGTTAGTCCAGGTTATGAACCCGCTGTGTGTACCGCGCGTGTCATCCAAATCCGTTCCGTAGTTTTTGCGTGAAAGAGTAACAAACGTCAATCCATCCATGTAACAACAAACACAAACTTGTACAAGCAATGCCATTTATGGAAAAGCTATTTGTTACTACAAACTCGTAATGGTTCATCAACATGATTGCCTTTAAAGCCTCATCGACTAGAGCTGTAACAAAGAAAAAACCGTCTCGTTCCAAATCCAAATGCCGAAAATAACCGTAAACCGAATGTCATTCTAAGGCTGAGGATACATTACAAGAGTTTTTCCTTAATACTCAGCACTTGATTAGCCCGGCTCGTCGTAATTATTTTCCCCGGGTTTGCCCGCGGGGATTTGTATAATCCTGATTGGGTACGTATTGCTATTCGATGGAGTGTGTCCGCGCACGTGGCTCCCCAGTATTATCTCACTTTTAGACACGAATGATGGTGACACCCTACTACCGAATTTTGTGTAGGAAATTGAAAAGATTGATTGAATTTTTGATGATGTTTGAGATTATAGTTTTTGGTGATGTGTTTTATCTTTTGATGATGTAGCTTTTTAATGCGATTGGATAACTGAATTCGTTTGTGAGATTGTCTCGAATCATTTGTGTGTAAAAAAGCATTCAACTCAGAATGCAATGGAATTTTCGGAGACGTGATGTTTTAGAAGAAAAGTTAATTTCCCGGCCTTAATAAATCCTCCAAAACAAACACAACTTTAAAATGTTATTTAAAATAAAAAAGCAGACACAAACAATAAAAAATAAAAGCTGAATCGAATTAAAAATTTGCCTAGTAAAAGCGAATTAAAGTTGGCTGATGGCAGTCCTCCCGGCTGCGACTGGGGGCCGACGATAACGCCACAATAGGAATTTGCCGTTCGCAACGACTGCCCGTACCCTGTTTAACCTAATTACCACTTAGTTTCTTACGAGATAAGGACTATTATTAGGTAATTTTTATGAACAACACATTTTGCTTGGAGGTAAATGTTGTATAAATACATATTGGTCATTGAAACGACTGGTGGGTTGATGAGGGTACTTGATTACAAATATTTTCGTCAGGGCTCTTACGCTTTCCTTTGTGAGAATGCGTAAATGGTGCCTATAGACATAATATTTTCTACTATTTAATGGTAATTTTTAGTTTAAAAATAAGGTTATGTGTGTTTTCATATCATGAAAACTAAACTGAATCACACAGTAGCTACATCACTATCTGCAAATTTTAAAGCAAAGCGTCAACTAAAAAAATGGAACTCTGGTGTGGCCCATTTAACAAAAAACCACTTTAATTATTCTTCACTTTACAAATTCTTAAATAAAGTTCACTGAAGGAGCTCCTTGAAATTAAACAGAAGGAGTTTTCATTTTTAATTCCTTTAAAAAGTTTCCCGTGCAAGTTGCGAAGAACAGGCCGAAAGCCGAAATCCGAAAGCCGACAAAGATCGTGTCCTTTACTGGTATGAGTGACATTGTCCGAGCAATAACCTGGCCGAAGTTTTTGATTTTCACAGGTTACCAATGTTAACCTATTGATGCTAGCGTTCAAGGTGATAAATTGCTCAAACCTGAATATTACAATGGGCGAATTAATTTCGAGTTTCTTGATGTAAAATTAATTTCCCGACAGGTTTTAAGGGTTAGTATTTGAAAAGCGATTGTAATAATTCAAATTAGGTTTTGTGTGAGATTTCAATGAAAGGGTTTTTTTGTTATAGGTTTAAATGCTGTGTGGATTTTAGCCGACAAGTGAAATATTTACTTTTGAAATTTAAACTGAAAAGTAAATAAAATATCGATAAGAACTAAATCAAATATGAATATGGTCCACTTAATTGATTATAAATTATTACAGAAAATATGTCTAGAAATGTTTATGACTAGCGACCCACTCCGGCTTCGCACGGGTTTAAGTAGAACCCGAAACTGAAAAAAACTCAATCGTAAATCTCACCTGTAGGTATATTTCCAAAATTTTCTTGCATACTATCCTTTTCTTGACAACAATGAATATTCAAAAAAAAAACATCTTAATTTTTGCTCTTACAGACATATTTAAACTACTAGGTATGTACAGATAAGATAAGATCAGATTTTTATCTGTTAGTAAGTACATAATTTCAGATATAAATACATCCTACAAAAAAAAATCGCTTACAACAATACTCGTACCTATTTCGAAACTCAACACTCGAAAGCAACCAATAGTAGCAATAGTTTCATGCCCTAGGCTTTCGATAAACAATTGTTCACCTTTGTTTTACTTCTCGGGTTAATTACAATACTCTCATTTTGCAGGTTTCTATATTGTTACCGAACTTTCGGTAGTTAGGGTGCCTTTCCACCAGAGATATGCTATGTAGCTGTACTAAGAGGATGTAAAAACTGAGCTACGAAACTGTATGACCGTTTCCACTGATGCTACGACATTTAGCTGTGCGAGTAAGATGTGCTATGAAGATGCGCCGCCACTAGGTAGCTGCGCTACGAGGATGCGCAGCTTGAGCTATGCAATGTATCGATAGTAGGGAAGACGAAACATAGCACGCATCCTTCTATATAAAAAACGCATCTTAGTTGAATCCTTTTCCACCACTAGAGATGCTATGTAAACCAATGAATATGATTAGTGAATCAAGCGCCTCCTCAGCAACGTAGCATAGCACAACTCTGGTGGAAAAGCAGCCTTAGGCCCGGTATCCACTAAAGCGGAGAGGAGAGGAGATGTGTTTGAATAACTAATCAGATGTCCACATCTCCTCTCCGCTTAGCTTCAGTAGACATCTGATTGGTTAGATATTCAAACACATCTCCTCTCCTCTCCACTTTGGTGGATATCGCGCCTTAGACTTGGCTTCGACAGAGGAGCAACTCTGACTTGTTTCAAAAACAATTTACTGTTTGTTTGTAGTTTAGAAAAAGCCGAGTGTATCTTTGTTTGGTGTTTAGCTGGTTTCTGTAGTGCACTTTTGTTTTTTGTTTTTGTTTAAGTTTGTTGGAATTGGGTTTGATGTTTGGGGTTTGCGTCATACATTGTTAGAATTCGGTGTTCGTAAATATAGCGTAGTAAACGAATTGCAATACCTATTTGTTTGTGTTTGATAATTTAACAACTGACATGCTTGTAGGACAAGTTGTATTAATGTGGTGGTGGGGAAATACCTGTTAGGTATGCAGGTTGGACTATTGAAGAATCACCGTGGATTTTAGTCAGTACAAGTCTTCCAGTCCTTCCCGTCCTATCCTGGGTTGAGGACTAATTAGATTATTTTATCATAAAAAAAAAGGTATCTTCCTTGAGAAAACATGTTTGTGCTAAAGCATTAGATTTTCTCTCATCAAACAGCACTTTATTGGTTAATTTCACGAAAATTTTCTCGTAATGGTTAGTTTTTTAACGTAACATCACTTTTCATCTAACAATATAAGGCAACATATCTATCACTAAGAAATCAAACCCTATCGTGTCACCCAATAGCTAATTAATAAATTCCCCGACCCACGACACTTTAAAAAAACTCAAATTCAAAATCAAATTAAGCTGATATAAATAATTAAATCGAGTGTCTCGTAGGTACGGCGCTATGGGGTTATAATAAGACAACCCTTCCGTGCTCAGTCGAGTAGCACAAAATCGATTTATTTTTGCGTCTAGGTATGTATTATACCTTCGTACCGACATTTTGCTTCCATTAGTTGTTTGTGTCGTTGGAAAATTATTTTTTATACAGCCAAGTGCCTTCCTACTATCTATTAGATATGGTCGGTAAATGCCAAGGGTACTTGACGGTATATGGATCGGGAGGTTTCGGTAAATTCTAATGAGGTTCTTCTTGGTTAAATAAAGTAGAAAGTTTCCAATAAGATAGATTTTCTTACTCGAATTTGTAAATGGGACAAGTATCATGGTCTTATGTTCACGTTTGTCTAATATTGTGATTGCTGTATTTTTTATTTCCTTTTTATTATAACAACATCAATAGAACGAGTAATCTGTTAATCCATATGAGTTAACAACTAACTCCCCTCGTAATATCTTCTGGGACAGAAATCAAAAGAAATTAATTAATCGTCAGCCATCCCCGACCGAATGTTTTCTCATTAATGGCTCCACTAAGATTATTTCACCATAAGCCCTCCGCCACATTACTAATCACCGCTTCAAACGGTCGGGTGGCGCCCCCTTGCGGACGAAGAGAGCACTAGCCCTCCGCCGGCCAAATTGAAAACGTATAGCTTCACACATGAAGACTTCAATAAAATACGGTAGTAGTTAAACAACCCGTCCTTATTTAAAAGAAGCCAGAAATCGACACTGGTAATGTTACGATAATGAAAGCAGCCCGACTTCCCACGAAAATAATTAAGATAATTAACGAACTCGATTAAGTTAAACCCACGTTAAAATATTGTAGGTATTACAGTAATATTATTTTTGAGTCGCTTGTCGACGGTGCGACAAAAGAGATGCAAAGCGTTTCACGCAACATAATACGCAAACAATGGTATACGTGGCGTCGCCGTCGGTGCAAAGCAGTTTTCTACGAAACGCGCAGTACGTCGTTACGCGTCTCACTGATTTTGTAAACACACTGCTTTTTAACTCAGGTAAACTTCGTCTTAAGATGTTTTATAGTGTTCAATTTTATTCGTATCGCCTCGAGCTAACTGAATTACACGAACTATTTGCAATCGAAACTACGAAAAAGACTGTTCAATAAAAGCGAACGGGGCGCTCGGAAACATTTTCTTTCGTTTGTTTCCTTTCACATTACGGACGCAAGGGGATGAGGCGGGTCCGAGTACGGAGTCCGGCTGGACGTACGGGCCTCGCATTTAAAAGCGATATAAAAAACTTGGGCCTTTATTTCGCAGGATGACCTAAGTGGCCGGCCGGACCGTACAAAAAACCCTCTTGGACTTACCTGTATTTTTCCACCTATTTATCCAACGTTTTTACATTCGCACTGTTTGTTAGTACAGCGCGCTTTGTCTGCTCGGGAAGATCCTGTTTTTTAACGAGTACTTAGGGTCTAATTAAAAGGAAAGCTCCGCACGGACAGTCGAGGCCTTTTGATGCCCACTGTTATTACATTCCGTGTATAAATTTAATTTGCCTGGATGGAGTTTCGAGTGGAGAGGTTACCTTGTTTTTTTGGGGGTATTTTATTGAATATTTTGAAGTGGCTCGAGTACGATCTTGTTAGTAAGAGATTTTGTCTTAACAATGGGCACGGGAAGCATGTGATATGGCGAGATTTGTCTGCTCGTGTGTTTTGATTATTTTCCTGAAATATAAAATAATGATTTTCTGCTTTATTAGATCTATTTATTACATTTTCCGAATACATTTTAGAGTGTTCAACTGTCCACAGTTTTGTTTTTGTCCCATCCGTTAAAATTTCTAACCTAGCTAGCAAAGCAATAGCGTCTCAAATTATGCAAACACCACTAAAGCCTTCAGCTTCAAAACATTTACGGTGTCATTATCAGTTTCAAAAATTACGACGCCATTATGAAAGGTAATGCGATAATATGTTAACATTTGACGAGTAATAAACCATAAGTCGCATCGCGTTGGCCCCGTAATGAGGGAAATGCCATTGCTCACGGCATTTACATTAAACTTAAGTTCATCGACAGTAAATGTCAGTGCGGGAATGATGACCTGCGCAAGAGTCGACTCCCGCAAACGCCATTACGAGTTTTATCTCCCTTATGACAGATGGCGCAATAAAAATTTATTTTAAATCAGGAATAACTTCAAATAATGAGAGAGCACGTGTCCTTCAGATCATTATAGGATCCAGTATTGGTCGATTCGGTCCGAGATAGCTCTTTGATTTACTGCTTGACTTTTGAGCGCACTAAATCACTTTTGTATGGAACTTGAGAAAACTATTAGCTATTATTATTGGCGAACTACGAGAGCCCTTTGTGTGGCCTCCAGTCCTCCACCCGTCTCCTGATAGACGATACTTTTTTATTCGGTGAATTATTATGATTTTCTGATTTGCGTGGCGAAACATGAATTATAAACTATTTTTGAGTTATGGGAAAAAGTATGAATCGTATTGTGGCTGATATCTCATTTTGGAAACTGACATAAATTCGTAGATGTTTACGATTTTTTTTGGAGATATTTTTCTGTTGGTTGATTTATCTGGTTCAATATAATAGATAAAATATCGTCACACAAGTCCTTGTGATAACATGCCAAAACCAATAACTGTGAAGGATCAACTTTATGTGGCTATGAAAGTGTCCAGCGTGTGTAGAGAGCTATTCTGACAGGTTCGCGTCACTACCTTTCGAATTTCGAATGAGAGATTTTTGAGAAAACGCGATGGTTTTTTTTTTAAACAAATGAGTTCGATTTAAAATTGTGTTCACTTGAATGAGGTGAACTAGTGAACGTTTCATAATAGCTTTAGTTATATTGGACACTGCCATAGCCACAGAAAGTGTATATGTTTATTGATGTTCAACTTAAACCAACACACTGTCACTTACAAACTTTTTTTCTGACACCCACGTGGCAATAAACGACTTATCATAGACCAAAATGACGCCAATAAAAACTAAAATAAAAAGCCATAAACATTTATAATTTCGCACATTTTTAAATTAACACGTCTCCCACCACATTCCTTCTCTATTCTGTCATTCTATTGTGTTTCGAGTGCCAAAATCCATCGACAGCTTTTTTTAGCCTTTTCGAAACAATATTTACGGCAGTCATTAATTATGTCCAATGCCGTGGCCAATGTTGGGGCCAATTTATTAGGTCCAAATTCTTCGAATGATTGATCATTTGATCAATGTTGGGTCCAATGTAGATTGGAAGGTGATAAATGTTGGAGCCACGCTGTCTGTTGCGTGCGGTCTGATTCTACCGAAAAATTTAGGCCCTTCGTACACTAGGCGACTCAAGTCTCCGATACCTTAAGACTTCGGTATCCAAGCGGCTATCGCAATACACACCCATAGACGTTCGGACACAGGCCCGCGTCAATGAATACCAAAATCGTAAGGTATCGGAGACTTGCGTCGCCTAGTGTACGAAGGGGCTTAGAGTCATTGATTAATTAAACGAAATAGTGCCATATAACGTTTTAAAGATATCTGTAGTCATAAAAGGTGTGGTACAGACTATCAAATTTTAAAGATTTCAATTATGGACTTCATTGTAATAAAAAATACATCATTATCAGCCGGAAAACGTCCACTGCTGAACATACATAGGCATCCACCACGCTAGACATAGACCACCACGCTGTCAACGACATATCGCCACTTAGGCATTGTCTAGGGCATCAAGACTGAGGGGGGCACCAGAAGAGGCACCCAAAAAGTCCGCCCTTAGGGCATCACGTCTCACTCTCAGAAAGAAACTAGGAAGGAAACTAGTTTACCTTGGACATGGGGGGCACCATAGGCTTAGATTGCCTAGGGCATCAAGTTGTCTTAATCCGTCACTGATTGGAGGCCTAGTTTAGGATAACAAATACAGTTTAATCTACTTAGCCCTACTTTTGGGTCTGCAAGAACATCTCATCATGATAAAAATCATAATGACTTTGACCTTTAAACTTCTGGATGAACTTAGAGAAGACTTAAATAACAATAGGTCAGAAAAGTCTAGAAAAATAAAATAAACGTAGGTACATAGGTACATCCAATAAAATAATCGGTAAACATAGTTAGATACGTGAGATCTTGACCAAGTGTTTAGTAACAATTCTAAGTTTATTAATTTTGGAACAAAAGATGGCCCAACATGGGTCGGGCAGGTTGGTGCCATGCAGTCTGACAAACCTGTGTGGGGTCTATGGTTTTTTTTTCTTATAAGTAAAAAACCTAATATTGATTGATTTATAGTTTTAGAGGAACGTAGGTAGAGTTTTTTTTTTTTTTTAATTTTAGCGTTGCTAAAGTTACGGACCCAATACTATGATGTTTACCTGAGCAGTTTTGGGTAAATTCAAAATTCCCAGGGAAGTTTGTTAAATTGTAAAATTAGGAGGAGTAAATATGTAATTAGTCAGATTTGAAATAATGATTTTATCTAGCATTTATATAATTTAAAACTCCCATTCAAAGCTTATGTTCACAAATAAACTCTGTGTAAAATACACAGGTAATGATTACGATAGTATTAAAATAACCCACCCACGAACAAATTCATTCACTACGTAATACCCATTGTATAGAAACTGATCGAATTACAAATACTCCCAATAAAGCTCCAACATTTTATTACCAATAATTTACTACATCGCGTCGTTGAATGTAAAAATGAAATTAAAAACAAACCATTAAACGATTTTATACGAGAATCCCTAACAAGGACGTTTCCCTTAACCGGATCGGGAGCACACCTGGGTACTCGAAATTTGCCCTAAAAGGTCCCAAACGACAGCCATACTCAACAACGTAATGGTATATGTACACATATTTGTAAGGGAACTTCAACTTTATATAAACACCAATGAGGTTGCAATTCCATCGCATATTAGGCTTCATGTTGGTAGCTATTGGACATAAGTCATTCCGGAAGCAAGGAGTGCCGAGATGGTAGATTTTAAAAATGGAACGTTTGATTTGCATTTGAATAAGAGCCCCCGGCGACCCAGGTGCGCTCAGTACAGTCGAGTCCAAAAGTTTTTCGATTTTTTTCCAATGTGGACACGAGTTAGCTTAAATTAATATGGATGACCAGTTGTAATCGACGGTGTCGCTGTCGTCCAATGCGATTTACATACGGATTAAAGTAGCTGCCTTTTGTTTAATTACTTGAAAGTTTATCAAAGTTTTAGCAACGCACTCATTTTTCGGTCTACTCAACATATTTTTGTCATATATTTTTTTATTCTGGTATCAAAATTATTCTTTTTATTTGGTTTTTGAGCGTGTCTGTACTATCATTAAGTAGCGTAGAATCATATGATTTTACATTGAACAATTCAATACCAAGGCGACAAAACGCACGTGTTACTAGGTAATGGCTAAGAATACATAATAATATTGTGTTAAGAATCACGTACTTGTATCAAATTCTTTTGTTACTAATCTACTCACCTCGTAAATCTATTGAAGACGAGAAGATACAAATTTTCAGGAGACTGGTTTATCTTTTTCGTTATGACAAAAATAAGTCTTTCAGTAGAGTACCTCTGTCTAACACTAACAAATTGCAGGTGAAATATAAGCTGTACTCGATTTTTATCGGTGTCCTTCAATAGCCCTTTACGTTCCAGAGTCCCGGTAATTCCGTTAGTCTCGCGACCGAGATGGTATTCCTTACTAAGTAAAGTATTTAGTTACAACAATAAATGCCTAAGAAAAAATATTATAAGTATTATCTGCATGCTCCCAAAAATCCCATCATCCCACATGTGCTTGGGAACGCAATAAGAAAACCAAGTCCACTACACATCATATTTTTTTATCTGTCAAGTGGGGCGTGTTTGAGGCAACGACTGCTCCTTATTCAGCCTCTATTGTTTGAGGTTTTTATTATCATGGCGGACAAAGGGCGCGTAAACGGTAGCACAAGCGTTATCGGCACTTGTGATCAACCTTATACTGTTTTTTTTTTAATTATATTTTTTAAGAGAAAACTGAGATGTGTTCGTGCGGGCGCGACATGCGATACGGATCGCGGGAGTTTTGATTTTCGCGCGTTCTTTTTTGAATGAATGACGTGTTCCTGTTTTTGTTATTTTTTTTTCTTCTGCGTGAGAATGTGGACTGTGATTGTGATCAATGAAAATTCCTTTGCGAAGTAAATGTAATGCTTAACAGCCATCGGAGTATATGCTAATGTGATATAATGATAGGTACGCTGCTTTACGCGATGTTATGCTGCCCTACGTAAGCCTACGCGGCTTAACGGTATTTCTAAACAATACCGCTGCGCTGCTCTATGCGATGTTTCGCCGCTCTGCATGCCAAGACACACATTAAAACGCTTTCAAACTTTCGTTTATTAAAAGAAAAAGCCTTTCAATGGGCGATTCTCCATTAGACGGCACGGCACCGGCACCGGCGACTGTGACGGCGCCGTGCCGGTGGCGGGGAAGCAAAAATGTATGAAAACGTATGGGTCACTTTTGCCAAATGGAAAAACGCCCAATGGCCTATCTATTTTCTTCAAAATGAATTAAAACTTTCGATTTTCTAGCAAAATCATTCATAAGCAAACATAAACAAAAAACAGTCTAAGATAACTACAGCAAGTTGTTACTGGCAGCTCCAAGCCGTTCACGGCTCACTATTGACCTCGTTAGTTCAAACAAAACGTCACAGGCGCATGTAAAACAACCGCGCACTTCACGTGCGCCTTTTCCTCTCGAAAATACGAGTAACTCATCTCGGCTTTTCACGAGGTGTCATTAATTCCGGGAGCTTTGTCGCGCCCGCTCCGCTCGACGCTCCGCGCCCTAATGACGCGCCTCTCAACCGCTTGTTCTTACCTCATTAACAAAATGACGTTGACGTTAATATTTTGTGTTGCGTTTACGCGGGATTCAAGCGTTCGTGTTTTGTTTATGGTCGGATTTAAAAAAGTTGAACTGTCAAATTGAAACAAAAACGAATCGTCATGCACGTTTCTAAATTTGGAATTGCGAGACGTTTTTTTTGAGGTTTTTGGATTTCTACAAGCTTCAGCTGCTATTTTTTTTTTGCTTATTTGGAGTTTTATTTTTATCAACATAATAAAACGTTTATCCAAACATATTTCCACAAAAACATCTTCCTTCCACATCAAAATATTTCCCCACAAGAAAATATGCGTGAACAATAATCATTTTTGATTTTCCCCGGGGCTGGGTTCGCTCCGTTCTTTTAATTACCGCGCCTGGCCGGGGCGGGCTCGAGAAAATATTTAGCCTCCCGTCCTCACCAGCCCTCCGTAATTACTAATGAGCTTTACTTAAGTACATGTATATGAGACACTGTTTACAAACTACATTATTTTTAATTAATTTACAAAATAGTGGTTTTTGCTTATTTTTATAAGCGAAGGTAACCGCGATTAAGGTTTTAAGAAGTTATAAGGTTAAGTTGTAAGTGATTAATTAGGTACTTAAAAACCTTAGAAAACTCCTGCAGTGGGTGATATACAAAATAGGTACGTTAACATCCCAAAAATTCAAATTTTGGCGTTAGTCAAAATAGTCTTTAAAGCAAAATCTAAAAACTTAGCAACGAGAAGCCATAAAAATTCTCCTACGAGAAAGTACAAGAATTTTCATTTGTGTGCAATAACGTTTCATTACAAGAAGGCCTCGGCCTCGGAAGGCGACGGGGAAATAAGAGGAATTTCTGGGACCAAATTAGAGGCCCGAGGTTCGTAATAAGAGTGGACCAAGGGACTGCCCTGATAACACCCACATTGTTGTTGCTATTATTTTTTCATCTCGGCCGAAGCATATTTCGCGTTCCTTTTTAGGTTCTTCGCAAATTGTGAGAGAGGATGGAAGATGATTTGTTGTGTGTTTTGGATGCTGGAGGATAATGAGTGGCTGTGAAGTGTGTTGAAGTAATGTGGGTAGGCTTCTTGAGTTTATTGGGAGTTGTGTTGTGTTTGGAAGGGTTGGAATTCGTGTTGAAAATGCTCAAACTAGTTGATAATTACATCTTGTTGAGTTAGATAGGATTTATGTAACAAAAACTCAAAAACCTCACTCGAATCAAATACCTTATAACAAAATCACGCAAAACCATTAATTACCACACCATAAAACCTCGACGAATCGATAGTTCCTCTTCACATTAATTTCACAGCAATTATTAAATACGAGCAATTCGATAATTAATTGGTGCAAAAAGAGGCCGGCTACCGCAATGGAATCGCAACGGGATCGCGGCGGGATCGCAGTAAATCACGTTCGCACAATGCCACCAGGTGGCGCCGGCGTCGCACGATAATGCTCGCGTTTAATTACGCGGAATAATTAGTGAACGGAATATTTTCCGGGCCCTAACTATCTCCACCGTCTTCCGGCGATAACTAGGCGGTAATTGCGGATTAACCTCGCATTCAGAATTTAATAGGTGCTCGAATAGAACGCTGCGATGCCAGTCGAACCCCCGATCACGATATTTGTTTAGTGACGGCGAATTAATTGTTATCCGGAAATATTCCGCGTATGTGGAATAATGTGATGCTACGATTATTTGTTTGTTAATTTCGCATTACGTCTGTTGCGTTGCACGATGTACGAGGTGATAATTGCGTGCGAATTCAATTAGGGTGCGCGATAAATGTTTTATTGAATGAAATGTTTGTATTGTTGTAAAATATATTACGGTAGTAATATTCTTTAACAATATTGCTTATCAATGTAAATGTGTATATAGTGTAGAATGGCAAACATCCTTTGATTACGATCCCAAATTCACGGCATCTAGGCATTCGGCATCCAGTGGCGATTGTTTGGCAAGCTAACCCGCTGAGGGCATATTGCATGCCCGGCACGTGTTGCCAATGTAATTTGCGCTTTATGGTACGTGAATAATTCGCGATAATCCCCTGGCGCCCTCGTCGTCACGACGACGTTTGATCTTTCCAATACAAGGTGAAAAAATATAATAATATAAGCGCATTTTCACCTGTGACAATTCGCCCGGAGAGTAGTTATTGCCGACCCCGGGGGGGATGGTTAGTTGAGCGTGAACCTTGATATCGACGCGAAATATTAATTTCTCGACGCCAATAAACAGTCGAGCGTACGTAATGCTGGCAAATTAAGCTGAGTGCCTTTAATATTATTCTGTTGGAAATTTTAATTATGAAACGATTTTCCTCGTATTGACGCTCGAGTAGATATTGAGCTTTGTTTAGAGGAGATCGAGCTAGTTTATTGGAAATGTGTAATCTTGTGCTTAATTAATTAGAGTTTGATATTGGTGTCAAATAGATTAGCTGGTAATGAAGTGGTTATCTAAGTACCAATAGTAATAATACGTAGGTAGTGTGGCCTATATCACATAAATAGCAATAAAAATAATCCAGTTTATGTAATTTTTTACAAATATGGCAAAAAAAACCGCTTGCAAACAAACAATATAACGTAGGCGTCGTCGCCAGAAAGGCAGAGACCATTTGAAGAAACATGGTATAGTTTTCAGTGTGACAGTCCCTTCTGCTTCACCGCGAGCATAAGGAATCATTTGATATCTTTACACAATGAAAACAGACCCTTAAAAAAAATTTCGTTGTTACTTTTCTAACATTGTTTTTCGTATACCATATACATGATGAATCATAAATGGATGGACCCTCTACCGTATAAAACAACATCAAACAAACAAAAAAAAAGTCAATCAATCTCACATTTTTAGGGTTCCGTAGTCAACAAGGAACCCTTATAGTTTCGCCATGTCCGTCCGTCCGTCCGTCCGTCCGTCCGTCTGTCCGCAGTTTAGCTCAGAGACGCACAGTACTAGGGAGCTGTAATTTGGTGTAAATATACGGATTTGTTGTGCCGAAAAAGTGGTAAAATAAAATCTCGTAAAATATTTTTTTTTAGGGTACCTCCAGTACTTACACGTAAAGTGAGGTTTTTTTTTTCTCGCGTACCCCTTAGTGTGGGGTATCATTAAATAGGTCTTTAAAAAATAATGATAGTTTCCATTAACATTTTTTTGATAAAAAAATTCGTTTGTGAAATATTAAGCTTTAAAGTGCTAAATTTTGCTCGATCCGAGTGTCCCCCCCCTCTACCAGCTAAACGGTTATGTTTCGGGGTGTGAAAAAATTCACAATAGTAGTATATATAACGAAGTTTAAAAGAAAATTATCATGACTAAGTAGGCTTTACAACTTTACGAGTAATAGTCGACCAACTTATAAAATGTACTTGGATATCATATTTTCTTAAACAAAATGTATCGGAGACAACTGCAAATGTAAGTTTGTCAACTTTATTTTTACAGCTTTTATAGGTATGTTTTTTGGGGATAGGTAGGTTTTTATCGTCAATTATTTTTAACTAAATTCAAAAAAAGGAAGAGGTTCTAAATTCGTTGTAATTTTTTTTCTTATGTATTTTCCCCGATTTCTCAAAGACTCCTGGACCGATTTTGAAAATTCTTCTTTTTAAAATTAAATTCAGCGAATCAGTTTAGTTAGTTCGCATAAGTATTTTGATGGACAACTACGGAACCCTACACTGTGCGTGGCCCGACATGCACTTGGCCGGTTTTTATCACTCAGATCTAGACCTCTTTAAATTTCAATTCGAGAATGGGACAGGAAAGCAATTACCAATATTACTTGGTAGCCAGCCGCGCCATCTGTCGGGCGGGGTCGATCATTTAAAAATCACTGCACATTGTTCTGAGCGCACCTAATTGCAGTGAAAGTGGGGTTCGATGGACCCCGGGACTAAATCATTTTCTAATGGGGTGTGTGTACAGTCATGGTCAACTATATGTGTACGCTTAGCAGCTTTTAAAAGTGATTTTCGAGTACTGTATTGATTGTTATGAGTATTATGTTGTGCGGTTACGGATTTATATAGGAGCAATACTCGTTCAGTGGTAACAGCCTCGTCTTTCAAGTCGTGGATCTTCGGTTCAAACCTAGACAGGCGGATTATTTTGTGTATTATGTTTCATCATCACTGCTCTTAAAACGTTGAATGAAAACTGCATGATGAAATTGGGTTACATACCCAATTTCATCATGCAGTTTTCATTCAACGTTCTAGAACTGAAACATCAAAGACATGTTTATACATATTTATTCTCATTGGACTAGTTTATTGGGTTATAACGACTTTTCTGGCCCATAGAAATGTAGCTTGCGTCTCAGCAGTGGAAACATATACACGAGTATATTGTTTATAATGGATATAGTATTTTGGGATTCTATTATGAGATATATATTAAGCAAAAAGGTAAAAATTAAAATCCGCATTACAAGAGAGGCTCCTGAGTGTCGCTCTATGTGGTAAATAGTTCTGCTCGCGACTGTACTGTCCTTCATTTTGCTGATGCGTGGATAGTGGCGTATTTTCTTTGTGATGATACTATGTGTTGTGCAATGTAATAAATTGACTAGAGGCTAGTTTTTTTTTTGTTTTACGGCATTTTGTTTAAAATATGAAGGTTTTACTATCGTAAAATGGCCCATATTTTCATGAAGTTTTCGTTAAGAATATTTATTAATGTTAGTACGGAAAAGAAAAGTTCACAAAGTTAGAAAAAATTTGAATCATGTGTGTTTTCTTTCTGTTTCAGGAATGGATTGCCTCTTCATCTTATGTGGAGTTTCATAACGTAAGTTAATCAAGCTTATACGAAGACTAACTAATTACAGATACACTAACACTATTAATTAACTTCTTAATGCATTTCTAGTATTCTAGTAACTAAGTATTTGTTACTTTACTTACTAACTTGCCTATATTTTCTGTCGATTGTGTTATTCGGTCTTTTCATGCAGGTTTTACGTTTCTTTCGAAAATAGTACTTAAAATGATATGGAAAGGCCTATGCCTGACAGAAAATCAGTTTAAAAACTGTTAACCACGTGATACATACTTGGCAATCGCAAGGTATTTAGGGAAACACGAGAATTTACTTAGTGGTAACGGTGGCCTTGTTACGGCGAATTAAGACTCGTGGGTTCGAACCCAGCCAGGTACTTTCCATCACTGCTCTCAAAACTGTGAAAGAAAACATCGATCGTCAAGAAACCGGAAAGTCCAAGAATTCGAAAAAAAATGAATTTGAAGATTGGTTGTTGGACGTCTCAAACGTCCGTCAACGCGCACCACACAGACCACCCCTTCTCACAGCGAAACTTATTATGCTATCTCCTTCACATAGGAGGCCTGTTACGCTATCTACATATAACTATCACTTATCTACAGTGAAGGACTCTTGATAAACATTGAAATACTCCCGGCACACTCCTACTTAACATTTCCCAATAATTTAATACACATCGATACGATAGTTAAAACTGTCCGTGACGGTTCGTTGCGGACAATGGTGGTCCTCAATTGAATCAATGTCCGATTTCCTGTGGATCAACTTCATTTCCTTTCATCCTGTATTGTTCATTTGACAACGCACTTTTGAACGCTGCCTAATATGTTGATTGGTTTTGATGTTTACAAGTGTACTTCGTTCGAGTGGATGTGGTTTAGGCTAGAGAGTATCAATTGTTTTTCTATATGATTTTCATTTCTCACGTTGGAACTTTCGGGCATGGACGGCGAGTAATGAGTGACTCAGAGTCTGATCATGGGCCATGCCCGGGTTGACGGCGCGTCGTGTTCTACGCTCGCCTCAAAGTGCTTCAGAAATCTGATGATGTACAGTTCAATTTTATTGTATGTATTCTGTTTTTAGAATGTGTTTATTTGACAACTAGACAGACAGACTTAATAACAGTGGGAGGAGGAGGACAAGCATATTTTTACAGATTTACAATGGAAAAGGAGGTTGTTCATAGTAGATAGTTATCACAACGACAACAAGGAGTAATAAAAGCGTTAGATAAATGTTTTACAATGTATCACGTTATGGTGGTCCAAAAATAATAAAATACATAGTCACGCTATATTGCTACTTCAGTTTTAATAGCCTGTAATACAACAGTACGGATTTAAGCAAAGATATTAAATGATATATAAACATGCTTTTTCATGTGACGGAAAATTATCCATTGAATTTTCCCACCCTGGGCGAAGCGGAAGGGACTGTCAGATTAGTATTGACTAAAATCAATCTGTTATTTCAGTTGCCCTTAGCGTTTCAGGGCATCGGTTCTCTGCTAAGGCAATCCCGCGACCCTTATACATACATTTATGATCATTTGTATAATAATCTGAAAACGAAAACAATGATAAAACAAAGACTTTTCAAGAGCATTAACTTTCCTAGGCTTTGTTTTCTTTTTATGCGGAATGACTTGTGTTATTTATTTTTTATTCAATACCTGACCTGTAATTTTTATAATATAATATTTATAATATAATATTTTACGACAAGATTACTATGTCGAGAACTATACAAATACTTAGAAATATTTTTGTATAATATTTGATAACCGGACAGATTCATTGCGTAATTTATTCTGTCTACTTACCAATTGAGTGGAGCATTATAATTGGCACATTAAAGTTAAGTTAAGGGCTAATACATCCAGCTTTTGGATACCAATAGAATCCTTCTACCGAAAGTCAAGAAGAATTGCCATGAATTCTTTCATCATCGTTCAAAAAAATCAAGGTAAAACTAGATATACCTTTATCTTTCCACTCGGTAGAGCAGTAATGCAGTAAACCGAACTTTTTTTTTTTTTTTTTTTTTTTTTAGGTGGTAAAATCATCAAATGAGTCCTCCCGCCCTGGGTGGGGCGGAAGGGACTGTCAGACTCTTACTGACTAAAATCCACCCGTGTTCCTTCCTATGCCCTTTATGTTCCGGGGCCACGGTAACCTGGGTTAAGAAAAAACCCGCGACCCCAGCAGGCATTTGGCGCGAAAATACGACGCGCCACCGACCCGGGCTTGGTCCTTGGTCGGACGGCGAGCTACCCATCACTCACCGTCCGCAAGCCCGCTCCGCCGCTGTGCCCTCTGCTGATCAGAGGGACACGCGTTGGAGCATCCACACGACAGGCTATTTGCATACGGGCAAAGAGACCACTTGAGCACACAGTGCCCAAGGATTTTTGCCCGCATCCCAGGGTGCACCGGCCCGAAAAACTGGTCTTCCCCGCTGGACGTATCCGAGAGGGAACTCCAGTCCACGGGCGCACGTGGAGGTTTCCTGTCATAGCACCCCAGTAAAGGGTTGAACTTGGTACCGGTACATTACCGATGTTAAACTGGGTTAGTTCCCAATCGCCGATTCTCCCTTTAATAATCTGACGCGCTGGAGTAACAGCAAAAATCCCTTCCTGGGCTCCCCAACTATACGGCTTTAAACAAAGATATTAAATTATTTAAAAATATGATTTTTCTTATGGCGGAAAATCATTAAATGAATTCTTCCACTCTAGGTGAACTGAAGGGACTGTCACACTCGTTGACTAACCCCAATCTGTTCTTTCAATTGTCCTAAGCGTTCCAGGGCAGCGGTTCTCTGCTAAAACAATCCCGCGATCCTTATACATACATATGTATAATGATCATTTGGATAATAATCTGAAAAAAAAAACTTTGTTAGACAAAGACTTTCAAGAGCATTAATTTTCCTTGGCTTTGTCGTCTTTCACGAGAAGACTACTTTCTCGAAAACTATTAATTACATTTTTCTGTTCTACTACAAATTACCAATTGAGTGGAGCAATAAAACTGGCACGTTAAAGTTAGGTTAAGGGCTAATACATCCAGTTTTTGGATACCAATAGAAACCTTCTACCGAAAGTCAAGAAGAATTGCCATAAATTCTTTCAACGTTATCCAAAAAAATCAAGGTAAAACTAGATATACCTCTATCTTTCCACTCGGTAGAGCAGTAATGCAGTAAACCGAACTTTACCGATGTTACCCGAACTCAAGATTATCGGCCACCGTTAGTTTCCACTTTGCTTCCGCGCCATCGCCGCCCGAATGCTTTTTTAGCCAAAAAGCTTTATCACTTCCGTAGGGATGCGGACTATGGCTAGTTATCAAAGATGTAAGGCCACTAGATGGGTTAGGAATGTCTAACTTATGGAGACGCAGTAAACCTTCGATGATTTTACAGAAGTTTTGGTATTTTTTGTTTAAAAATTTTGTGTACGATTTTTGTTTGAATTTGCTATGTAGGATGTGACAGATAGATTTAGATAATTAGAAAACTATAGAATATGTTGAAAAAAAAACATAGTTTCTGCGAAAAGTTAACTTACTGATTTAATTGCAGATGCATGTTTTATTTTGTGGTTGCGTTTTGTAGTTAAATTCAAAACTTCTTATTTGTAAGTATTACACTAGTTAATATCACATTTTGATATCTTAAGTAGGTATTTTGAGAGTAATTGAAGTAACAGTTTTGATTACCTACCATGCATTTGGCGGTTTTTTTTTAGAGTATGTGAGTTTATTTTATACAAATATGTTATTCAATCACACACTTAGTTAGTTTTAATGCATGATATTGTGTACAACTAGGATTAGTTGTATTTAACTGTGACTGCATTGTAAGATAATTAGTTGAACTATATGTTACAATTCAATACTATATTTTAATCATTGGTATAAATGATTAATGGGATTTTTGCAATGGTTCGATCAATAGATATAATTCCCTAGTTTATATGGATAAACTATAGCTAGCTTACGCTTGCTTTATGATTTTGCTTTTTCTTCTTTTGTGAAATTACGTTAGTGGGTACTAACGTAATTTCCCCCCTTCCTGCATTAGGCGATGCCTGCTCCTGATGCTTTACGACTTCGGTAACCCATCGACTATCGGAATACAAAGCCATAGGGTTCGTACACAGGCACGTGTTAATATATTTCAAAGTCGTAAGTTATCGGAGACATGGGTGGGGCGTCTTTGCACCATCCAGCACCACATACGTCCAAGAACGCAGAACACCGGACAAAGCTGCAGAATGCAAGCACTGGATCACTTTTATAGCCGGACGCCGTAAAATAAATGTCGTGGTCCATCGTTGCAGTGGCTAATGACATCCTACACGTTATACGATATTGTAAACATTGTCCGATCTAGGGAAGGTTTTATTACGGTTTTTTTGATAACGGTGGTTCGTGGTTTATCTTCCTTTTTTATGGTAGGCTGGTAAGAAAAAAAATCTTGGAGGAATATGATTGAAATGTCAAGCGATATTCACGTAATCTTGGTTATTTTTTTTTAATTTGCCCCACACTTGGAATGGCTCCTGTGTCGTGGATGCGCTTACAAACATTTACAGCTTGGCAAAAAAACTGTAGAAAACCGGAAGTCGCCACTGTCTTCGCGCTACCAGCACTTTGAAAGTTTTTTTTTTCACTTAGGTATATTAACGTTAGTTTTATGGCACAATAATAAATCTAACAAACCTGCGGTCTTTGTTTACATCAAATATCAAAGATTTTAAAACGTTGTCAGAAACGAAAAGATTAGTTCCGTTTCAATCCGTTCTGGCCAAGCTGTAAACTCACTTAAACAAACGCCTAGACCCGGAACACTACTTGTAGGTCATACAAATATTTTTTCTCCATGCGGGAATCGAACCCGCGACATGCAGCGCAGCAGTCCAATCGTTCAGCCACTACACCTTCGTCTTTCAGGAAACTACTTGTCTGACCTTCACAACACAACCCAGTAACTGAGTAGTACAATACCTCTATAGACTGGTTGTCAGACTGTATGGGTTTTGCTAGTATTTGGATGCATGTTGGTTGTAGTCTGGATGTGTCGTATGAATGTTGGAACTGTCTAAACAGAGTACTGCGGCCCTGGAATGCACAATACAACCGAAAGAACATGGTGTTTTTTGTTAGTACGAGTCTGATTGTCTTGATGATTTTCCACAAAAAAGAATGTTTTTTTATTATAGGCTATTTATTGGAACTGTTTGTATGTATAACTATGTAAGTGGTTTTGCCTGAATAAAATTCAGTGATTGTGGCACACTACAGGGAATCATACTATCAAGTTAAAAAGTACCCTACGTGTTATTCCAGACTATAAACTACATCTGAGCTAAATTCATCAACATCTATTCTAGCCATTCTACCTTAATTCATTAAAACCATCCATCAATCCAAACATTCGCCTTTCAAATATTATAACTGGTTGTTGTTTGCAGCAAGTGGTGTCAACCTATATTGCAACTAATTGGACATAGACCACCTCTCTATGAGTAGGAAAGCGTTTTTTTGTGTGTTTAAAATGAATAAATTATTTATCAATGATAACATTCAAAACCAATCCAAAAAAAATTACTACCTTCTCAGATTTTCAGCATTTTGATTTTAGCTTCGTGGGCCGTAGCCATCTTGTTTTTCATCAAATCCAGAGATAATGATCAACTACATAGTTGGTCATACAGGACATACTTGAGACATACAGAAGGTATCTAGGTAGCCAGCGAGTAGCCAACCTTGGACCTTTCCAGATGTTCTAATATTGGCGACCAACCTATTTCAACGTGCACTTTCGTCCCCCAACATACCATATATTCGGCAAACACAAATCAACTCGGCGGCATCGCAAGGCATAAACACGGTTCTTATCACCGCATTATTTACGCGCTCGCCGGCGACGGTCGATCGCAATATGTTGCCGATTTCCGGCCACTGCTGGCGAGTAATACGCTTCCGGTACGCCCTGTGGCACCGCCCTTATGGAGAAAAGCGTAACGCACTTTTGTATGCTGATAAGGGGATTTTTCGTACATAATTATGTCGTAAATAAGATGTTTTCCCGAAAATGAGTACCTATTTTTTCTTAATATTTTTTTTAAATCAGTTTTCTTAACTATAACATTTCTCCTGTATCGTACCTAAGTACGTTTAAAAACATTTAAAGTCATAAACAAATACTTCTGTTTTTTGGGCAGTCGAGTAAAACAGACAGACCCGAAACAACTACGTGTAGGTCACACAAATTATTGTTCCTTGCGGGAATCGAACCCATGATGACGCGCAGCAGTTAGCATTTGATCGCTCAGCCATCGCGCCAACCTTGTCGTCAATTGGAAAATAATTGAAATTTTCATAGCATGGGTAAATTATGTTCAGTAATTATGTAAATCTAATTCACAAGTTTTTAAATAAATGCCTCCATTAATAAACGTCTCTAGTTATTAAATATACATTAACATTAAGTTAAAATTAATTACAGGCTAAAATGTGTTGATCACGTTAAATAAAACGGTGTTGAAACTATGTAGTTACATGAATTATTAAGATGTACTTCTTATTTAACCTTCTCATAAATTTCTTAAATATCTATTAAATTGTTGATATAAAAATGGATATTATTTTTACTAAACATTTATATAAGTTTGCCTTATTATGGAATTACTCCTGTTTTTCATAGGGTTTACAAACATTCAAACAAAAAAAGCCATTTTAATCAAACATACTGATAACATTACAGAGATTTAAGGACAGTACAAGTGGAAAATGTGTGGTTTCTTTCATCATCATCATCATCTCAGCCGTAGGACGTCCACTGCTGAACATAGGTCTCCCCTTTTGACCTCCACACATACCGGTTGGAAGCGACCTGCATCCAGCGTCTTCCGGCGACTTTTATAAGGTCGTCTGTCCACCTTGCTGGTGGACGTCCTACGCTGCGCTTGCTAGTCCGTGGTCTCCACTCTAGTACTTTATTGGTTTCTTTACCGAGTTGTAAATACACCAAAATCAAATTCTTTTACTATTCTTTTAAAAATTGTATCTGTTTTGTTTACTTACCACGTAATCTATTTTTATTATCGCAACACTTATTTATTCCTGAGGAAAAATAGCATAAAAGGCAACGTCTTGCCGCAAATTGCATATGTGCATAAATTGCATATATTTGAGGACCGCTCATTTTTCACTGGACACATTAAGGTCATTGCGGAAGTAAGGAACCCTAAATAAATACATTCCATGGTTAATCGACGGTGAATGAAGAGTATGGAGGGGAAATACGGCACTCATTTGTCCTCACTTGCGGAAAACAAAGTGGATATATTATGACTTTTCGTCCAAGATTTGTGAGCCCAAGTTTTGGTTTTCAGAAAGAAGGAATAAGTTCATTTGACATCAATTCATGTAGCACACATAATATAATAATAAATAGTAAAAAAGAAAGCGAAAATACGCATACGTGCTGTGTGCCTCACGGCTAGATCTTGTAAAGACTGCTACACACCTTACGATAAACCGTTACGATTAGTCGGTACAGGTCAAACTGTAACGATAAATCGATAGGTGTGTATGAGAAAAATCGAACAAACTGTACAGTTTGTCTCATACACACTTGTCAATTTATCGTTGCAGTTTGAACTGTACCGACTAATCGTAACGATTTATCGTAAGGTGTGTGGCACCCATAAGATTTTCCTCAACCTATGTGTACATAATTTTTCAAATCATACTAAGGGTAAAAATTCGAGTAAGATATGGCAAGATTTTTACGGTTATGTTGTTTTCATTTTGTTGTA
The DNA here is from genome assembly GCA_036375495.1 of Agrotis segetum. Taxonomy (NCBI): domain Eukaryota; kingdom Metazoa; phylum Arthropoda; class Insecta; order Lepidoptera; family Noctuidae; genus Agrotis; species Agrotis segetum. Next base: position 307,720 of record JAQSVV010000329.1, on the reverse strand, counting down.
CAACCAACAACATTTAAAGACACGTTAAAAGTAAATTTTGGGAAAGCATGAAGTGTCTACTTACGTGACAAACAATCCATGTGTCCCGGGTTTCCTCGCGCTACTTAGACTCACAAAATGAAATAAAAGGATACAAAAGTCCTCGTCATAATGTGACGACACTCAAACTTTCGGGTTTGAAATAGAAAGATACCTTATTTATAATAGTCTAGAAGTAGATAAACGGTTATTACCACAATATTAGTGTCTTGGTAAATTCTATCCAATTTTTATTTTTTGAATACGACGACTTAACTAAAATGGTAAAGAAAAGCTAAGAAAAGGATTGCACTTGTAGAATAATGTATTGGAAGAAGATTACTAACTGCTTGGTCGTCATTTCTACCAAAACGGTTGAGCTTGATCATTACTCGTATTAATAAAAATATCTGGTTGACCGAGCTTTGCTCGGTTTTTAAAATGTCTATATCTTGGGACCTTGATACGAGTAAATCGATTCCTTGAGCCGAAAAACCCCTAATCCGAGAGCTGTTTCCGAGATCCTGATTGTACAGTAGCGGTTCAAAAGTGGTCAAACACACTTTTAAGGAAATAGCTTGACGTTTTGTTTGACTTACGACCTTCTATTTTTAAGAAACACATTCATCATTAACTTCTGATTGTATAGGATTCATAATTTCAACATATATAATACTTGTTCAGTTGGCCTAATGGTTAAGCGTTTCACTACATAATGTGCGGTGAACAGCAAGGCACGAGTTCGATCCCCTCGCAGTGATATTCTTTTTGTAAGTTTTACTCAATTGTTAAATATTGTAATGGGACAGAAATATGATTATAATCGCTTGTTCACAATTTCTGTGAGGTAGACCAAGTTTTAGGAATATTTAACTTGATCGAAATCAAGTTGTCGTTAGATTGTGGTTGTTGGTTAGTGACGTGTGATTATATAGATAGCGATATATTTAAGTATTCTCATAATGCCGGCGAATATCAATATTGAAGAAAGAACGAATATTTTTGCAATGTCATGTTGAAGTTCATCAAATGAGTTGACTGTTGACTGAGGGATTGTCAGATTCGTATGAATGTGATATCAAAAATATAATTTATAAGTTTGTTAATTACATAAATAAATAAAACAAAATAAACATTTTAATTCAGCATGACTTTTTTTATTTCCACCAAGACCAAAAAAAAAACATTAAACTAATATTTAACTTTTTTTTAATAAATAATAAGCATGACAAATTGCAAATTAACATGAATAACTAACAAGACATTGATTAATAAGATCATGATTTCAAAAAAAAACTAAACAATAGCTAAACACATCATAAGACTCAGATCTCATTGATATAGCTCCACTTAGCCCAACAGCTATCAGTAATAAAATAAGTCAATTAAAAAATTAGAAGTGAAGATAAAACAATATTATCCAATTTAATTAGCTGATTATAAGACTAAATTACGTTTAATTATATTTAAGAAATTATAGGGTTTATTTTATAAAGTGCGGCCATTTTAGTATGTTATCCCATAAAAAAAATAATGTGTAATTTTGTCTTTATGTTAACAAAAGAAATATTAAAGATTATGACTATATAATAAAGCCATTTGAAATAGTAATAATTCAGCAGGCCAATTTCTCTATGCGTTCCAAGGCCGCGGTGCCTTGTTACTATTTCAAACAAACGTCTCATGGCACTTCGGTCCTGGAACGCAAAACGCTAGTTGCCCTTTGCGTTCCAGGGCCACGGTCCAGAAACAGGTTGTTTCAAAAAAGTTAGGTATTTAAGGATGAATGTTCTTTTACTGAAATAGAAGCACGCAAATAAATAACATTATCACTACATAAAAAATACTGCTACAGCTATGATTGTGAAGGCACCACGGTCCTGGAACGCAAAGGGCCAGTTGCTCTTTGCGTTCCGGGGCTGCGGTTCCCAAAATTTTGTTTCTATGAAATCAAGCTTTTTGCGTTCCACTAGGTGCGATTTAGCAAAAAAAATAATAATATCGAAATATGTTCTATATCTGAAAAATTAATTTTATTATTATTTTCTTAACCATAAAAAAATAACCGCTCTCCATAAATATACCCTATTGAGGACATCAGTTTAATTTTCGTTTTCTTTATGAAAAGAATGATTGAAACTTAGCCTCAAATCTAAGCCCTAAATTAATAAGAACTGTGAATAAAATGATGTTTTCGCTAACTAAGAATGAATACAACAAAAGCCATAAGTATTAAAAATATGGTCGTGCTTTTAAACTTTCTTTTATTTCTATAAAACAAAAGGGTTTTTGGCTGATTGGTGAAGTTTTCTGTCTTGAGTGCACGGTGAAACTGAACGGTTATTCATTTCGTGTTGAATTGGAATAATATAATAATACTCATTGGGGGAAGCCATTTCCTTCATATTCATTCACCATAATTTTATTATGATGTCTGACAACCGTCGGTGTTGGACTTTGGTCTCGACCGTTCCTTATATCTCATATCCACTTCCACAGGACTCACAGTATTTCACTAGAACAAAACATGGAATACTATTATTATCTTTATGCAAAATACAACTGATAATTTATTTTACTAAAAGTAAAAACTATAAGTAAATAACACGTTTAACTATCTTTTAAACAAACCTATTGTAGGGAATCTTAACTAATAAATAAGATATTAACATGTGAAACACTTAAAAATTAAATATTAATACTCACACTTAGTCCGGTTTAATTTGATATTTGTATTGTTTCATCCATATTTATGCACGGCTATAATATTCAACCTCAGTGATTATATTATTTCCACTGTTAATATTTCACTACAAAACAATAACATTAAAACAGCGTAACATAGATGTAAACAATCGTCACACAAAATATCCAGGAATCAACAACGTTCTTTAATGAGACTCGAAACGAACTAACATAGTTATGTCTACCTCACAAATCGAAATAATTTACTTTTGTAACTTTTGTTTTATTTCCCTGATCTACCTACAAAACTTTATTATACTTATAATTATGATGATATCGGTCGACACACAACACTGACTAGTATTAGTAATTACTAAAAAAAAACAATTTTATTTATCAAATTTCTACAAAAAAATGCATGAAAAATAACAAAAAGAATATCGCAACTATTTAAAATTATTAAATAAAATAAAAGTAATTAGAAAAAAGTGAGGATCGATCCTTCGCCAGCAGTGATGGAAATATCCGAGCACGTTAACCACTGCGCCAGCATTACTTGTACGAAAAGGTTGAAATTATGAAGTATACCGTAAGTTCCTTTGATTTGTATAGTATTAAAACAACTTATAATAAAATGTCGTAAGTCACAGCGAAGCGTCAGGCTATTGCTTTCAGAAATTGACCCAGGAATTTGGAGTTCGACTGTACATAAATAAATATACAAGAATTGCTCGTTTAAAGATATTAGATTTTCAGGTCCATGTTCAATTTATAGTCCTGTCACAACTATTTAAAAAAAGGTACTGAGGGCCCTTAATCCAAAATCACAAATGGAGGATCACGCTGGTTTTAAGTCAGTACGAGTCTGACAGTCCCTTTCTATCAATGCAAGACTGATATGAATATATTCCGAAAACAAAATAAAATTGCCAATTGCAAACAGACTTATTTATCTATGCTAAAGTTACAGTTAAGTTTAGTAGTTTATATGTAAACACATCGTGTTGTCGGTGTCACCCCGTGCCTAGAGCGTGACTGGCTACTGGTTGTCGACCTCGCAGGTAATTTCCGAACGTCAATTAATCATTTTCTTCGACCGAACCTTTCTTTTCTATTACTCTATGAGTTTTCATTTTCATTAGTCGACCTGTCTGAAACGTGTTTGCTAAAATGCCTTTTAAATTCCAATGGTGACGTTTCGTTAATATTATTTTGATTGATTGTTTTTGAGTTTAGTTTTTGGCTGATTAACGGGCGTTCCCAAATATAAATCTGAACTTGCCTTATTAGAGATTGAAAAACTATTTTTAAATAAGTATAAGAAGATGTAGAAATATTTTCTTACTAAAGACTGTAGTTAGAGTAGTAGAGAACATTTTATTTTTTTCTGTGTAAAAATTTTTTAATGCTTGGTTTTGATCATGTTCATAGAAACTGTTGGAAAACTAGTAGCTTTAGATTGGATTAAAACAAACGGCATTATGTCTCTGAAAAAGCTATTGTGTTTTTCTAGGTATGGTCAAGCTTGGCTTGAAACGCTCACATCTTTGAATATTTTTTTGTAAAATCCTTGAGTACCTAGTAGTAGTTGTTAGAAAATCCGTGTGATATTTCAGCATGGTAAAGTTATTAGTTAACAAGAACATAAATATTACAGCACGGGTCCGCCCCATAGTATAGTGCTAAACATGAAAAATATTATTGTGGGCTGCAGCTGAAAATCAGCGTCAGGCGGCAATTTTTGTGTTGCCACTGGCATATGCTGAGCTGAGGACCTGGGCATTAATTTGTTAAGTTTCTTATTTCCTCTATATTTACTACCTACTCTGTCTTTATAACTTTATTTGTGTTGTTTAGTTTTAAGTTTGTGCCAATAAACACAATTTTCTTTCTTTCTATATTTTTCTTTCTTTCTATATATGAGAAAAATGTTCCATAAAATACAATATTTATTAACAGCAAGTACTTCATATGTAACAAATGAACGGTAAGAGTAGGCACGAGTTCACTCAAGCACACTTCACAGTCACCATCACTTCGCCACTGACTGTGGTCGCTGATTGCCTTATTGATTCGGCTATTACTAATGAATGTGCCTGTTAGAAATATTAATAAAATAATCAAGAAATAGTAACGCGATGTTAATTTCACGTGCTTTTGCTATTTCTATCTCATACAACTGACACCGTGCTAAACGATTAATTTCCTTGACTGTATAAAATTTACATTGTTTAACACGAGGTACAAATTTCTGTGTTTTCATTAATTAAAAAGAGCTATTGCTACAAAATAGGTTTGAAAAAAAATTCATGGAAATGAATAATGAATGGACTTTTTGAATCGAAAAAATTCTGTATGCAAAAACATTTTGAAAAAACTGGCTTTATTTTTCATTGCCGTTTATTTTTTTAATGTATTTTTTAATTGAGAAACCGAACCATAATGATTGGTTATTTTTATAATCTGCTAAGTCTTTTTTTCTAATTCGAGGTCGGTTTCCAGTCAATACAAATGAAGCTGAAAAGGACAACTGCCTATAATTATGGGCATCACAACCCAGTTACTAGGTAAAACGACTGATACTCTAACATATAAATTCAGGCAACCCTTCACAGTTGATTAACTAATTAGAAGATAAGTAACACTCGTGATCCTCCAATAATTACGAGTTGTTTTTTTCTAATTAACCAACAGATGAAGGGTGCGAGCAATATGCGCTCACTCGAGCATGGCGGCCAATGCGGTCACTAATTGACTCATTGATTCCCATGTAGCTAATGAGCTAGGTTATATTTGTGTGTGAGAACAGTCGGGGAGAGGAAATGTTCAACATCACTCGATGAATTTTTAATTAGAACGAAATTACTTTATTGTTGTGGATACTTGAAAGTATCTAAGAAATTCACTTCCGCCGTTACTGCGTGGTTTAATCCCTATTTATTTACGCCCTATGAGGATTTCTCGAAAGCTTTGGTTTTTGCTTACAGAGGGAAACCTGGAGAAGAATGGAAAATCGAATTGATGGTATCAATGGTTTAATTATAGTTGGCCTAAAACTGCATGATGAATGTGGCAACTTTAAAAGCATCTATCAGGATATGAAGGATTCATGTTTTGGGAATACACTTGGATACAGATGAAAAATTGTTCGGTTATTTATTTTTGGAAATCTTGCAAAAAGATCCTGTCTTCTATCAACTTATAGTTGGGGAGTCCAGGAAGCGATTTTTGCTGTGACTCGAGCGCGTCAGATTATTATAGGGGAGAATCCTGCACCTTTATTATTTATTATTTCTGTTTCCAAAGATTCAACCGACTTAATACTATGTAATAGATCATGACATAAACAAATACCCTAAGAACCGAACCGACACCGCTAACATCAAACATGTTACAATTAGTAACGGTATAGGAACAAAAAGTCCAAAACTTCTCTTCTTACATAGTATGAGTGATGATTGATAGCACAGGATGATATCAACGCCGCGATGGACACAAAAAACCCACTACCTATAATGATAGGCTTTTAAAATACGAAGAACGATACTCGTCACCTCAGCAAATGGCGGCGATATGTTGCTGGCATCAATCCTCTATTCTACTCACGTCTGCGCCACGGGATCTAATTAATTATGGTAATTAAACAGGCCGATAGCACTAAATAGTTCGGTGCAGAAGGCTAGCTTTATACACAAGCAACATAATTAAAATCAAGCGCATAAATCGAATAAGTCTAAACATATCTCCCCAGCCCCCCTAGACAAGTCGCAAACGATAATCGTTAACGCTCGGTTCTCCCCAATAGATTTTCAACCTTATTCCTTCGAGTCTTTAGTTGAAAATCTATTGAAGATTTTATGGCGTTGTCGTTCGTTCCAGTCGCTAACGCTTAGAAATCCTAAATAGATTTTCAACTAAAGACTCGAAGGAATAAGGTTGAAAATCTATTGGGGAGAACCGAGCGTTAACGATTATCGTTTGCGACTTGTCTAGGGGGGCTGGGCTTCTGCGATCATCGTGTATCTTCGGGAAAACGAAATGCTATGATGAGATAGAAAGATAAGTCTGTTAGAACCAAGAATTTGCCTATTTTACGGAAATAATTAGACATTCATAGATAAATAATGCTCAGCAATACCAGAAAAAGAAAAAAATCAACTATCAAATTGAAAATAAGTAAGATTCGAAGTTAACACCTTTCTGGTTGAAGTGTCGACTATTTCAAACATAATGAAAGTGGCGAAGTTCACTTATATGTTGTTTGCTGTACGTGAGGCGTGTATCTGTGTGCGTGTTTTTCGCTAAGTATATGTGTATTATTATGGGGTTAACCTTCTGTACTTACTTTTCTATTTTGTGGCGATAGGTAGGATGTACGGATCGGCTTGTATCCCACGTGGATTTATAGTAGTTTGATGGCGTTTCGAATGGTTGGAGCCGATTTTGAGTAGTTGAAATGGTGGAAAACTTGGATTTTGGAAATGTATCTACCCCATCCGAACTTCTATATTACTAACGTCCGCTCCAGCTTCGTTTGACTTCAAATTTTCGTCTTAGGTACCCGTTGACTTTCCCGAAAATATTCTACATTTTATCTGTTCTCAGAATATGAAACACACAAGGAAAAGAGAAACTTTGTTTTCAAAGTAAGTTCAATCCATTTTTGATAAATCACTGCCACGTACTACTTCTCCTTTACCAAGTTTCGTTTAAAAAACATTTAAACTCACATACACAAATGCTCAAAGACAATGATGTGTAAGTATGTAAAGTGAAAGATGCCTAATTGTGTGTCTTGTCTTTTTAAAACGCCAAACCACTACTACTGCTGGCCATCATCCCACTGCTCACTGGATCAATGGTCAATAATTTCTGGATCATGAAAATTAGTACCTAGGATTAAGAGGCATAGGAATCAAAATAGTCAGAAATAGTTCAGCAAGTAATTAAAGTTCACAGTTCTGTACGAAGAGTACGTGATAGATATGAAAGTACGCATGCAAGTACACAAGAATTCAAAGTACATACTTACATGCGCTTCGTCCTCCTCGCGTTCTAATGATGGGACTTAAGTCATGGACTATCAGCGGTGTAAAGACCAACAGAGACTAAAAAAAATGTTATCGTGCATTATAGCAAAGGCACTCCATTCAGGTCAGGCTTTGTAATTAAATAATTGATTCTGTTCAGAGTTCGGCTACAAGTTTAGCGTCTTGAGCGTCTTCTCTATCAAATTCTGAAACGAAGATGTAGGACACGATAATCATAATATTAAAAAGTCGCGCGCTTTCTTCAGAATTCGCGCGTCTGCGCGTGAACAACGCTGATCGTGAAACGTGAAAATCTTAGAAGTAATGTGTGCGTTACGCTGTGGAGTTAAGGTTGAAATTGTTATGTTCAGTTTTAGAAATACGCTTCGATGCGCTTCGACTCTGCGCTAGTATAAATCGACCCCAAGTGTGAAGAAGCGGGAAGCGACTGTTTCATACGACGATTTTTTTTTAAATTCTCGCAGCGGTATTGTCGTTTCGGCCAGCAACAATCTCTCAAGCAGCTTCAAGCCGCTTCAAGCCACCTCTCATGCCAAACACCGCACGCACACATTCCTGACGAAGAATGATGCTTTCGGCTGCTCGCGAGTAGGTAGAGCTTTGTTCGAGTGATTAAGTGCCCCGGACGGCGTTGCTAAGCCCTTCAGCTAATGAGCCAAGTCAGTATTAATCATTACATGACGAACCGGACTGACGGACTTTCGTGGGTGGTTAGTGGTTACTATTGTGGCTTTAGGCTTTAAAACTTGGGGCTCTAGATAGACTAGATTTGTTGGTGACTAATGTCGTTAATGAGGATGTGTGGGTGATGGTTTTGTTTCAATTTTAGAATGTTGTGTTGTAAGTAAACGAAAATTATTGGTTGTGACTCTTCTACTGACTGCAATACACTGTGATCCTTCAATAGCCGTTTAGGTTCCAGGGTGAAAACATTTATGTGTAGAAGATAAAAATGGAACATGATGAGGTGCGAAATAAGTACTGAAACGGTCTCTAATAATGGAGTAGACGAATTAATATTGCAGCAACTTTTTTTAAGTTTCTATTCTAATTGTATGATTTCTTGAAATATGTATTGAAAATTCTCTTTTGTTTTTAAGGCTGTTTAATTACTCAAAATTTTCATTCATGCAAGTTCACCAACTTGCTAGGGTAAGTGATTTCCAATTTGTGACTCCATTGTAATGTAGAGGTGTTTAAACCCACTGTACTCACGTTACCCGAACACATAGGTCACATTTGCGTAACCACAGGAATTATGTAAACGGTATGTCTTGTTATTCAAAACAAGCGGTAAGTCGGAGCTGATAGGCATCGAAAATCGCTACCCTCGGGTATCGGAGGTCAACATCGAAACGTCATTAGTACACGTGTCGGGACTTAAATAACTGGCAAAGTGCGCATGAAAGAGCCGAGCGACGTGTTTCGCGGCGAGGCCCGCGGATGACTGATCCGTCGCACTAACTAATGTTCTTTTTTTAAAATACCCTTTTTTATTTTTCAAACCGCACAAAAGGCAAAGACGCATGAGTTATGCCGACTTGTAGTTTTTACGATACGCTCGGCTTGGATTAAATACTTTTTTTTTTAATTTTTATTCCTTTTCGTCGAGAACGTGATGGCATGTGACATTAAAATGACAAATTAGCTAATTATTCTTAATCCGTTTGAATGCTTTGATCGTATGGCTCGAGTGATGGCCTGTCACGACGTATATTGTCGCTTATTTTACGCTATGATTTGATTGCTTGGACTGAAGTTCATTGGCATCAGGATCAGTCTGCAAAACTGTCATTACCGTTTGCCGTGTCTCGAAAAGGTTGAGGTAGGTATTGCCTTTTTCTTTTTAATCATTAAACTAAAAGTCTGAATACTTATTGATCTTAGATTAGAAAATGTCCAGTACCCTTAGCACGAGTTTTCAGTATTTGAGACGTAAACTGGAACTTTGACAATTTCATATTAACAATTTTCAAGGAAAAAATTAGTTCCTTCTTCGCACACCAGAGGCGCTGTTCCATTTTTTCATACAAGAAACGCTGTAAATACTATAAAGTGAAAGAGTGATTATTCGTGCTAAGAGCTTATTAGTGCTTATGAGCTTTTCATTGACAGTATTTTTTTTACTTTCTTTCGAAAATGCATCCATACAAACCGCTTTATATTAATTAATTAATATCAATGTGTAGTTTTGTTTACTTTCTGCAAGTTTTCTATACCTTAAAATTACGAGCGTATGTAAAATGTAAAAAAAAATAAGCATTTCAGTTTACCTCCAGTTAAAAACTCTTTTCTAAAAACAAGCACAACAAACAGAATGGAGTAGTGAGCGAAAAATACAGGTTTCACGAAAATTCCTTTTTCGTCTGTTATCTTTTTTGTGCATGTTATTATTATTATGATAATAAGAGCGCATTACCCGTTTAGCCCGCCACGGATGCATTTATTTTTCGTTGCGATTCGCGACTTTATGGGGTTAACGCGGTGGATAGGACGATTTATGAGATTTGATACTTGTTAGACTCTTAATTAAGTTATTCATGAAAAAAAAAACGTTACGAAGAATTTTAATGGATGAATTCCATAAAAAGAAATATAATGCATTACCTATGTATTAACATTAAAACCATCAAAGCCTTTTCCCTGTATTTGACACATTATAAGATGATTTATGTTTACGGAATGTGGAATTTTCCTGATAATTTTCCTTAAGTAGGTATTAGAATTTTCTTGAACAAACTTTTGCCACTTTTGTCTGGTATGGCACTGCTATGGGAATATTGAACCGTATTTGATAAATACGCTGAGTCTATTATATAGGCTTCTCTAATAAAACAAGTCAAGTATCAAAACCATGCCATCCTCTCTTGATCCACAATAGACAGGTACAAGCGTCGAATGCCGGAGAAAGCGCCATCTTGCAGAACCCTACGTATACCACGATATCTATAGCACTACAACAGGAAAATGGATTAACATTCCACTTTTTGTCTTACACGATATGTCATCTTATTTTTTTGCCCGGATTAATAGTTGCTATCGACGCGAAATTGACCTAAAAGTGACTAAGAAGTCAATTAAGTACTTTACAGGAATGCTCTATGTAAATGCTTCTTTATAAAATTTACATTATCAATAGCAATGCACATTATACAATTGTCACATTTGCTACACTGTCTACAGACGTTAAGAGTATAAGATGTACCAAAGGATTACAGCAACACAAGAAGCACATCCCACATCTTCAGAGAAGCCATAGACTATCAGGTAATTCAGAAGCAGTCTACCACTAAACATTATATTAATCAAATGTTATACCATCCTTACAAAGAGACCTAACATATCTCGGATTTGTATTACTAAGATCCTGTTTGCTCACTCCTCACTCCTGGAGGCTGTCAGTGAACCGCATGTAACTTTGTGACAGAAATACAGTTTGTATGCAACCTCCTTTGAGCGCGGCCATTCACCAGTCACTGGGCAGGACAAAGCATTGTGAGCCAAGATCAATGTCTTCAATACCTATGTGGGCACTCAAGAAAGGCTATGTGCACACGGACACCGGCGAGCTGCCATAATCGAGAATGTTACGAGAGACCTATATGTACACATGGCACATACGTGAACACACTGTATGGACCCCTTTGTGCCGCTGACCGTTCATGTTAGCACTTGTGTCGTATAATTAGCGTAGAGCGATTAATTAATAGGTAATGCAGGTCTGTGGCGAATTTATGCTCCATAGCTATGAATATACCATCGTTATGCTCTAAATAGATAGCTCGAATATGCTGATTGGCGAGCCGGCCTTTGTCCACCGAATATATACGAATTGGTTGCTATGAATTGGTTACGGTTGCAATTTGTTAATAGGGATTAATCATTTCAGTCCCTAATATCTGAACGCGTTGTTTTGTATGTTTTAGTAAAGGATGAGTGACACTCTGGTACGTTTAATATAATGGATTCAGAAACCTTTGTGTTTCAAAATTGCGAATTTCTTTTTGAAGTAGCTCTTTTCAGGGTCCCCTCGCGGATTCGGCGGCAAGGTTACGGCACGCCAACTCAGCACAACAACACATTTGCAAATGTAAACTATTCTATTGAGCGCATCAGACAATGTACTTTACATTAGATCGTCGCGGCACGAGCGGCAGGGCGTTAATTCACCGGAGACACCCAAACAAACGCTTTGTGAGATTCACCTGTTGGCTCTATAGGTCAATGTTACAGCACACAAGGAGTTTAGCGAAACAGACTTTTGTGGCTGGTGGGTGAATGGCACGCAGAGGCGCGCCGTCGCTATTGTCAGCGCGGACAATGGGACATATGCGCGATTGAATCGTTTGGATGCGACTTGCGTCTCGATTGAAATTGAGAGTGCGATTCGAATCGTGTTTATTTACGGATTGTAAATTTATTGCGCGGTTATGTAAGGTGGAAGTTGAAGTGTTAACAGGTGAGGAAGATCTTATCGTGTTCAATGGCCATTCAATATCTGATACAGACTACATTGTTATGGATATAAAGATGTGCTGCTGAGACATCCGAATAATGATTAAAAGATTTCGTCTTACTTACTCCTTATGCTAGAAATTCTTGTTTGTCAAAGTTAGGCATAAGCTCAAAATATGAAAGCTCGTGATAGCACAGCTTGCCGTCAGTAAAGGATTGTTTGAGGTTCGCCAGCCTATGAAAACATCCCGTCAAGCTGCAAAAATTTTAAACGCAAACACACACCGGTATTATGAAGTCAGATTAGTAAATATTCCCAAATCAAACATTTACCAAGAAAACACGCTACTGGTTGTCCGTACAATGGTTGTATGGTACCCTCAAAACCACTTAACATGGGGCTGACAGGTTAGTTCAATCACTATTATACGCCCCGAGGCCAGCGATTGGAGTGTATTTTTTCAATGAAATATATTTTTTTCATTCAGGGAGTCATATCGCCGAGAGGTTCTCACGGTAACTCGGATCTAACAAATAATTTTGCACGTCGCTACCCCCGCATTGTGGCTTACATAACTGAGTCGTTTCCAGAATCCTTAGGAGCGTTGAAAAAGTTTAGAAATCTGAGGAAAGAAAACGTGACGTCTGTGAAACATTGCATAGAAATATTCGTACAGGAATAGATTACGGAACGAAACGCAGCGGTTATGAAACACGTCGCGACGTCACGGCCGGCCGGCTAATCGATCGCGAGAACAATGTGACGTAATACGCGGCCCGTGGGGGTGCGGTCCACGGGGAGAGGGGACGCAGCTCGCAGTCCAAATATTTACCCCGGCATATGTTTGGTTTCTTTTCCTTCGCCTCATATATTTTTACTTTGATCGTGTAATGGGGCCCTGAGGCGGTCTCGATTTGTCCGATATTAATTTCGTCCGCCTCGCTGCTGTGCGGTAACAATCACTCGGGGTAAATAAACTGTTTCGGTTTGGGAACCTTAACCTTACCGTTTGGTAAATGAGAAGTTTTCTGACGGCTCGAAATTTTACTTTGTGAAAAAAGTAATCACGAAGTGTGAATGAACGCGTATTTCGAGCGTAGATAGTAGTTTGAATAAATAAATCAATTTCGTTGATTTAATTTTAGTAAATTCACCATTGTAATCGCGTCACAATTTTGTTGACAATCAAATTGAATATGTGCAATAAAATTAGCGACTATGCCCTCATTGGATATGGTGACCAAATATTGTGTCATTGTTAGGACTTTCAATATAGTAACGGTTATAATAATTGTAAAATTGATACATAGTGTGCTATTTTGATTTCAGATAACAAGTTTTAGTTTTTATTGTTTTCCTGTAATGTAATATTTTTATACCATAACATGGGAAAAAATATGTATTACCTTAAATGTTGCAATATGTATACCTATTCAAATATACGAAATGTTGACATTAAGTTATTACGAGAAATACTGTAGTATAAAAAAATGTGAAACCCGAGAAATTCACGCGCAACTTTCAAATGAAGACTATCCTATGAAGTGTGTGCACCGACCCCATCCCTATTCGTGGGGCTAGGGTTGTGCACACTTGAATTGCACGTTAATGAATTGCATTAATATTGCATTACCGGGTAACTAGCCGCCGCGCCCTCCCCGGTAAACAATCATTAGAGCTACAGCGTTCCATAGCTGTTTGAACTACCAGATTTGTTTGCGAATACAAATTGACATTTAGATGTTTTGTGTTCCCAGATTGATGTAAAGTTTCGGGGTTTCAGTTTTGATTTTTTTTACTGATGTTTTGTTGTAGTAAAATATAACAAAATAGGACACACTTCTTGTTACCTATATGATGGTTATTTAGAATTAGAACCAATTCGTCTATTCATAATCTCAAAACAACACATTCCTTCTTTTTACTAAACAAGAGACAGATCAAGTTTAATAGACAATACGTCTTCCTACTTATGTACCAAATGAACACTCCACATAACCTATGTACCGATAACCATTTTCAATCACGCAACTATCAATCAAAGTGTACATTGCGTCCGGCTTCATACTCAAATATGTACGAGGACGTCGGTTACTAAGCGACGCCGTTGTCTGTCCAACTAATGCCGGCCGTCGCAACCGGAAAATTGGACAGCGCCGTCTGCCCAATCACACGCGACACTCCACGCAGATTAGCACGCTCGACCAATGCCCAGTTTGTCCCGCACCACGCGACCGATACGCGACCGCGAAAATTCACACTCGTCGCTCTCCATTGAACACTGAATCCGCCACTCTGTACTCCCTGTACCACTTATCCCAGTATTGTACAGCGACAGTTTTCACTTCGCCGCCAACCTCAGAATATCCACACCGGATTACGCGTACAGGTATTGAAACCATACACGCCTTTCCGTCCCTCAGTCCGTCCTGAAATCATATTAGTGGACTCTCCCTCGTACATCTTTTTGTTCGCTCAGCCGACGCTCACTTGTAATTTGCGACACTTAGGTGTTTCTATTTGTCGTGTTTGTACAAACATTTATCATGATCAACAAAAGAACAAGCCGATTGAAATATAAATTAGGCGTGTGACCCGAGTGCGATTCTAAACTGGGGCTCATTAATCGATTCCACTTCATATTGAAAGGAAGTCTCCGAGCACGTCCGACATTCGAACCAAAAAAAATATCCCACCGACGTGACACGGGTAAGTCGCCATCGTGTTGCGGAGAGCGTTCCGCCCCATTCAAATCTTTACTTAGCATTCTAAGTACCGTCGGCGGCTTTAATTTTTTAAGGCTCACTACAACGCCCATACGGTATTCAAGTCGCGTTCTCACCACACTCACAGATATGTGCCTAGCTAATAGTGTGTCGCGACTGTTGACCAGAATGTTCTACAGCATCACTAGATGCGTGTTTGTATTATGTGCTTAGAAACAGAAGCATTAAAGTTTAAACTAAGTTGCGGAACGGCGGCAGTTGTGATGTGTTGTGGTGGGAAGATGTCGCTGGGAGTAGTTTGCATAGTTATGTGCGCGTTTATCTAAGCTATATCGGTGGGTACAGCCGACGCCGGGCCGGCAGGTCGCCCGGCAGTTTGCCGGAGGTTTAATAAATGTCTGAAACAGCAGATCGGCTTAGCGAGCATATACGACGGGGGGGGGGGGATTTCTAAGAACGTGTCTAGGTCTTCACATTGGATCCGGCCCATGTTGTTACCGAGAAAATGTTGCAGAGGATTTATTTCCCTCGACACTATCTTTGTATTTTAGTATCTAATATTAAAACTCTGACGCATTTTCACGAACTAGGTTTCACATTATGTGGTACAATAATTATGACTATCACAAATGTACACTCAGAGATAACAAAACATACCTATTTAAAAATATTTATAGCGAATTTTCTTACCAATCATCATGATTAATATCAAGTTATTTATTTAAAAATATATAGTTTTAGTTTAGTTGTAAATATAATTTTAGTTTTATTTATTTGTATTTAATTAGAAAGTACTGAATAACTAAAGGTTACTATGTTACCTTGCATCAAAAAAATAATGAGTTCATTATAAAGATCGTTAACAAGAGAAATAACGGCTTCGGTACATCTGCATAACATTAATAAAATATAGTTATTCAAGAATATACCGTAACTTTGTCAAAATCGCCTACTTCCCGATTCCGATAAACAATTGAAAAATCTCAAATATTTGCTTACAGCACCTCTGTTCATTTCATAACCAAAAGATTCTCATACCACAACCCATTCCTCCACATATTCTAACCCAAGAATTAGGTACAACAAGTACACTAGTAGATGCTGTCGTTGTATTTACTCCATTACCGGTGGAGGCCGGCTCGTATCAACTATTTATGGTGTTTGAGGCGCTTCATAAATATGCAGCGGTAGGCGCTCGCCTTGCCGACACCAGCTATTCAGCAGGCTTGCGTGTGTGGCGAGTGAGGAGCGGATCACTGCTGGACTCTGTTTTGTAGGAGAAGGAAAATCCATTTTCTATTTTATTTAATTTACAACCAGGCAAAAAAAAAACCAAAGCCATTGCTGGGACTCAATCAGCCACTTTTATTTTATTTTTTATTATTATTTATTTGGGATATCAGACATGTGAATCAGTGGTCCATGGGTTAGTAACAACACACTTGGTTATTATTCATTGCCTCACCAGTATTCGCACAAAGTGTTGCAGAATAGGTGAATCCTATGCTCCTTCCAATTCTGTAGAACACATCTCCGTATACTGCAACCCCATGACGTTGTTTTAGAAGTAGGTATGTATTTATGTTTTTGGCCTGACAGTGCAATATCAACTCAGATAATCGCAGTGGCCGTGCCACATCTCCCTATCCTTTAGCCTTCCGTATCTAGTCTGTGCCAGCCACTTTCTTAAAGTCGTCGGTCCATCAAGCTGGAGGCGTCCCACACTACGCTTCCCGATACGCGACTCTCCACTCCAGGAATCTTCTGCTCTACTGGCAATGCCTGCACTCTTCAGTTTCCTTACTCCCCAAGCTATGTCGATTACTCCTGATTTTCCGGATTTATTCGTCATTCCTGATAATTTAAACTCTCATCAATAATAACTTTGGTATCCCAAAATGGATAATTACTCACCGATTCTAAGACACGCTTTTAGCAAGATATCAGAGGCACCCCGAAATTCGGTTTGGTTAGGTTCCTTTAAACCCTGGAAACAGAAATAAAAACACCCCAAACGGAGTTTCGTCGACTCTGTTACAGAACATAGGCTAATTTCCACAATACTTTATGGTACACAAAGAGATTTAAAAGAATCTATAGAGCGGGCATTGGGAAAATTGTCATACAAAATTGTTGATGTCATTTAGCGTTGCATAGCAACGCGACTACTAGACTGAGCGACTTTTTACCTATTGGTAAAAAGTTTTGGATCACAACTTTCTTCGTGGTGTCCCTATTGCTCGTTTATAGTTTAATGTCTTTGATGGTACAGCAGTCAGGGTCAGGGTCAGCATTTATCCATTTTCGCAGGTATTTTGTTTTTTTTTTTCGCTTTAGGCGTTTAAACACAAGCCTATATGAAATCGCTGCGCTCGTAAGACATGGCACCGTCTCCTTAGCTCCACGGTTGGTTAGCTGCAACGCTCCGTGCGTTACCTCACTTTCAAGAGAAACTTCGCGATGTATTTTCCAGTGCATTTTTTAGAGTATCGCTTTTGTAGACCCCGGTTGTTTTAATACTAGAGTTACGTGAGATTTTTACATAAATCGCATGTAGGTAGTAAATAGTGGATGCTTGTTTTGTTTCTAGAAGTTGAACAGTCAATTGCAATGCAGTTGTACTTAAATACGTGTTAGAAATGTGGATTGTGGAGTAAATGCAATCCAGTTCTTAATATTACTCATGCTTTAGTGTTTGATTAGATATTAAGGCAGTTAACTAGTTTTAGTGTGAAGCATTAGTGTTTTCATAATCGTAGCACAGTGAGTGCTACGCCGTAGCACTGGCGTAGCATAGCGTAGCAATGCCCTAAAAATGTAAACATTGTTTCAAACTTATATAAAATATTTTGGTTATAATGCTTACGTAGATTTAAATTGCGAATACAGAAGCATATGTTTTACAAGAGTTTGCACTCATTAGGTTCAAACATAGCATGTATAGGTTTTTTTTTTTTTTCATGTATGTATATTAATCCAAATTGTTTTCACACTTCGATATTACTTTACGAACGTATTAATATCCATAACTTTTTGAAACATCATTTCAATTATACTCGCTCGTTGGTCAATGTCTGTTCTGTCTTTTTTTCCAAGATGGCGGACCGTGTTCCTTATTGGTCACTAATATTATTGTAAACTAGCTGTGCCCGCGACTTCGTTCGCGTAGATGTCGTAACTCAACAATGTACTTTTTTCTAAACAAAAGATTTTCTCTAAAATATCAATGTATTTATTTAGAGAAAATCCTTTATGTATATTTTCGTGTACGTACCGTATATTATGGACCTACGTATTACCGTATATATGTAATTATATTCGTATGCATGTAGTAATAAACGGTTATTCAATATTATAAAACAGACACTCTTTTATTTATTGTATGTAGGTAGGTATGTATAAAAATATATAGATGTTCTGGATTTTACTAAATTTGACACTTACAAAAATTTACTGAAATATGATTTGTTGAGCGAAGAAAACAGCTTCTGGCATCTTTATAAAGGTACTAAATTTTCAACCTGTGTATTCCGAAAAAAAAAACATAGAGGTAAAATTACATCTTTTATATTCCCCTCAACTAAAAAAGGTTTGTACTTTACAAACAACACACAAAAGCGCATTTAAAACTACTTGTATTCATAGCCAAACAAGCGAACTATCTTATCAGGTCAAGTTCCCTACTATTGAAGCAAACGTCACTCCATTCACGCTAGTGACATCTCACCTGTCACTAACCTCAAGTTTTTGACGATAACCATCGTAACCCATTCATAAAACCACTGATTGTTCGACAAAACCGCCCCCGTAACGCAAAGGGTTGATAAACATATCAAAAGGTTGAGCACACCTGTTTTTTTAGGTAAAATCGGGAGTTATTGTGTGGACACAATTGATAAATATCGATAATCAACATTCGATATCGGTACGAGTTTATCGATAGTCACAAAGACCTCCCGTGAGTTGTACTGTGACAATAGACGGGGTGGTGTATTGATAAAAAGTTTATTGAGTCAAGGCTGAACTAAATGTATGAAATTTTAATAGTCACGGGATGTTCGATTTTTTATTTTTGTCTTGTAAAATAAAGTTTACGATACCATGATGAAAAAAGAAACGAGGAAAGTGAAATAATTTTACCCCGTTAAAGAATTAAAATAACCCAAAACTTGAGTTAAATTAAATGTTATTTGTTTAATTTGAGTTCAAATAAGACATAATAGATTCATTCAGTTTTATTTGCGTTCCAAAAAAATGAATGAAATTGTTTTTATACTATAAACGTGAATGAAAATGTACAATACGACAACTTTTCAGAGACCCCTTTTTATTAGCTTTCCAACAAAACAATTGAGTGCTCAGTAGGTACTAAGGCTAAAACAGCGAACAATAACTGCCAAGAAAATTTTCCACGACGTGAACGTTTTTTCCTTAATTTTAGCGTGCTTGTTGTGAAATTCAGGGGCTACGTCATCGTAATTTTGTAACAGTATATAACATGGGAAACTTTTCTTTCGCAATCTCTTAAAATCCCCTCATTCCGTCTCGTTTTAAATTAAGAAACCCAATCAAGAGTTGATTTTCTTACGACGATTCACGTGAATCTCTTGCGCAATACAAAGCAATGTTTTACGTAACTTGAGTTATTTGTTATATTATTTCTGTTCAGGGACATAACCTTCTTTTTTTGTTAAGTGTAGGCAAACATTTTAAAGGTAAAACTGAGATTAATTTGTTTCTTGTTGATGTGTAGGATTGACTGTTTGTAAACAGAAATGCTGAATGTTTATTGACGTAATTTCTGAGGAAAAAACTTGTTCCTAGGAACTGTGGGAAGACAAGACGTATATATAGAACAAAATTAACAATACAATCTGACGTTTTTATCACATCGCGAGAGTTGAAAATCTAGAACGTCATTTAGGTTTGTCGATTACGTTTTACCTCTTTTTCGAGCTTGCTTGATGCGTCCATATGGTTTATTCGACTTTGTTCCCCGAGGTGATGTCACCCAGGTGAACAAAGTGGACAATTTTGGTGTCCTCAACTTATCTTGGAAAAATATAACCTGGCTGATATCACCTAATGAATTGAGATTTGAATTTTTTGAATTATTGAGATGGCTAGGTCTAGCATCGTTTTCTTTGGTACGCGTCAATTTCTTTCTAGAAATTTCATCATTCTCACATTTCAGGGTTTTAAAAAGTGTCCTTCAAAAATTCTCTGATAACAAAAAGCACTCTTAAAAAGTTTAGAAACCTGTTAAACCACAACTACGCGTCGTTAATGACAATTTTTATTACGTAAACCAATAAACAATGGAAGTGCTGCGTTGTGGTAGGTAGCACGCAGGCTGGCACGTGTCGCGGCGGGTGCCTGTGCGTGACGGCTTGACAGAGTGGCGATTAGCCCGCTGCCTGTCTGACTGCTACATACCTCAGCGCTGCCATAACCGACTAGATGAGTTTAGAACGGGGATATTCTCGTCTTAACAGAACGTTCGAAATGGGCTACATACTGTAGGAATTTTGAATTATCTTTTAAATTTTCATATGTTTCAAAGTAGCTATTGTAACTTGAAATTAGTGAAACGTAATACCGGGATAAATGGTATCCAACGTGTTTTTCTTGACTTTGACCTATCTTTGAGCTAAATTTCATCAAAATTCGTTCAATTGAGCAACAAAGGCATCTGTCCGCAGCACGATTCAAGGTTGTAAATTATCCCAAAGGAATATACAAAGGTAGTGAATATACCAAAGGAATGTACCTTACATTATGATCTACCTCTGCCATGAAATCAGTTCAACAGTGCAAGAAAAGTAAACAGACAAAGTTACTTTCACATTTATGACTTTATTAGAATATGTATGAGTTCTGTGCTGCAATTAGATATTTAAGATAGTCGGTTTGCTAATTTTACGAACGTATTTTGATTTTTTCGAGAATATTAAAACCTGCGAGTGCGTCATCTCATTCAAACTTTGACGTTTGTTTTCTATAATTACTTTTATATAATACACATTAAGGAATAAGTAAGTAAAAAACTCTTATCTAATTAAACATTAGGTACAACAAACACAATTTCCCCGATAAATAGCATCTTTTTGTTCTTTCCCCTACAAAATATTTGTCTATATTTTACCAGCAGTTTTCGATCTCGTGAGAAACAGCTGTAATTTCGTCCCTACTTCTTTATAATAAGGTCTATCACGTTTACCTATAAACAACGCATAGTGGATTGGTCTCTGTGGGTGACAGCTTACGATAAAGTGGCGATTAGCCTGTCTCTGCCCACGATCTATCTGTGCACAGCTAAACATAAACAAATGAATGCTTCTGAGGATCGCCTTTCAGTTTGCAGTGTAATTATGATATTGTTTCTAGAAAGGACGGTTTTTTATGTTCATAATAAACTGAAAAAGTCTCCTATTTTTAAGCTCCATTGCAAGTTTTAAGTGAATAAGGTAGATTTTTAAGAACTGCCATTCATGAACTTATTAAAAAAAATCGAGGAAATTCAGTGCTGCGCTTTTTAAAAATATTTCTACAAGTATTACATGAAAGATCCTATTTGAAAAATGCATAAAAACGTTTGAGCTAAGGTTAGCTGAACCTGAGCAAAGCGCCCAACAAATCCAATTTGATAAAATCGAAATTCCGGCCAGCAACTTCAGACGAAACAATTTGCAAACTCTCGCGGCCAACTCACGAAAATAGTTTATCTTAGACGAACGCGCCGCGCAAACATAGTCCGCAAGCAAAACAACCGCTCGTGACACCTACCTAGTAAGTAGTACCTACCGTTTTACACACAAAGATCGGTATCCTTAACTAAACACTTCACCGTAGCTTCGTCTCTCTCGCGCTAAGAAAATGAAACGGTCCAATGAGGGGGTGGGGTGACACGCATTTCCGGGCCCGGCTCCAATCAGCTGCTAGAACAATGGAGTCGCGATAGCTACTTACCTACGAGTAGCTACCGAGGGTCGACTAGTAGAACTGTGCTCCATACATGTGCACTAAACACACACAGCCGACGTTTTTTACCTGCTGGCGCGTTTTTGTGGGCGTAGCGCTTGTTTGTGTGACGGTGTCTAGCCGGTGATCACTTGGCGAAGTTTGCGCAAGTCGCGGGAGTAATGGCTGGAATATATCGGCTTTGAGTTGAGCTCGGCCCGCCACGCGATGCACCTTTGTGACTACGTTAACAACCATGAATGGAACGTTAGTGCAGGTTCAAAATGTTGAGCATGTCTCCTGAAAGAGTTCAACATAACGTAAGCAGACAGATACGTAGGACAAAAATATTAAACGACATTACACAAATACAATCATAAGGTAACCGTCATTTCCCCCGGAATAAGCTCTCAGATTTGTTGTGTATTTTAAATCTCATGAAAAGAAAATAAAACGAAGGAGGTATTATCCTGAACGACATCCTGTTACGGCTTATTTCTTCTTTCGACTCTCAGAATCCTCACGTCGTCGTTAAAGGTACATTTTTCTTTTGCAGTCCTCATGTGACGTACCTGCCATATCCCGAGGACCCTTCCGCGATCCCTTGTAATGCAAATAGTGCCTTATACGCACGTAACACAGTTGCGAATGTAATAATTTAATGGTAACACGCCCGTAAGACTACAATTTGACTATCGCGAATTTCCTGCGTGCCTGCAGCTTCAAAATGTTTGATGGTGAAGGGTTTTGGTGTTGTAAAGTGGAGCCTATGTTTCAAGGTGAGGGTTTATTTTAGTTTGGAGCTGGTTGAGACGCTGAGAAACAAATCTGCGTAAGGTACATGGTGTCGAGTAACTCGTGTTCTTACCCTCTCTCCTTTGTTCGGGCCGGAAGAGTGCGCTAGAATTACATGCTCGAGTCTGATGTGCGCTTATTTTTTACGGCGCTATATTGTGTTTCGTGAGCTCTCTTATAGTTATGCAGTTCAACGACTGAAGAAATGAGAGGGTGGATGAGGGAAACAAAACAAGTTTACAATTTTTATTTAGACAAGGCGGAACAGAGCCAAGGAAATCTACTTCAAACAAATGACTGTCGGATAACTTTGTTACATTATTTTTGAGACATTGTTTCAGAGAGTTTTTCGGGATTATTAAAAGTGTTTTTGGAAGCAGAGCAGGTAGCTGTGTAGGTCAATATTCGTCTGCGGCAACAAACAACGCTTGTGACATAACAATTTCTTGAGACGTCGACGGTGCAGCTACCCTCGGCTCGCTCACGCTCATTGGCTCTCATCTCTCGTAGCTGCGCGCCACCCCGCATACTGATATCTGGATTAAATTACTCTCCCAACTATTTTACACAAAACCAGAGGCCATAATTAAAGTCCAGGCGAAAATGGGTGAAATCAAACGTCTTATCTGACCAACGGGAAATAGCGTTTCTTCGCTGAATAGTTTCCACCAAGTCGGTAGTAAGTGAGCGGAATAAATAATTATTGCGGCAATCTAAAGTTGCCACCGGTTGCGATGCGGCAGACTGAGATACCTAATGAACATAGTTTCATTGGCTGTGCTTTTGTGTGCCACCAACTTAGACTAGTCATGCTCGAACTGTGGAGATTTTGTTAAGTCTCGTTCAGGATATATTTTTATCTTACATTTTGGCCACAAACGTTCATGAAAAGGTAAGTTAATACAAATAAAATGTAGAAATAACTAGGTAGACAGCTACTTATAAAGAATTCATACTCCCAAAATATATTATTCAAATTCAAATATTTGAAAACCATGAACCGAAACGTAATTCCCGTTTCACTTTCGTCAAACACAAGGCTCCCATAAAATCAATGGCAAAAGGAAATACAATTCACTTTCACGGTGTCTGAAATAAACCATTCTTTGCATTGAAAGGGGAATAATCTCAGTGTAGCAGCGGGGGCTTAATCAAAATCGGTGAATTGCTTTAAATCGGGGAAAACGCAGGAAATATCCTTTGTGTTGGCAATTTCCCGACATGCGTGCCGTTAATGTGCTATCGGGAGGTAATGACTTCCTTAATTAATTCGTGATATTAGAGACGGCGGCATCTTAGCGGTGCTGTGAGGTGTGATGTGACTTAAGCGGCAGACTTGCGGCAGAACTGGGACCTCTATGCGGTGTACTGTAGGCTGCTTTGCGGCATAGTTTTATTGGCACCGGTAGTCAGTATTTGGTACTATATCATTTTATTAGACGTAAACTTGACTGTTGTGAACTAATTTAGTAGATTTAATAATGAACTATAAAAACATAGTTTGGTTATTTGGAAAATAAACGCATAGGAAAAAAATTGCCTTTTTTTAGTATAGCTGGCAGTTCACATATTATGATTTCAGCAGAACATTAGATATTTATAACTAAGGTAAGTTAGAACAGGCTGACTACAGAATATATAATGTGTCTTCAAAAACGTATTCCAAATGTTCGTCCATCAAATTAGCCTCCTAGTTTTACATAAACGATACATAGCCGAACAAGGAGGGTAAGCCGTCGCCATAGCACCGGAGGCAGTAAGAAGTTATTTTAGGGGGATATTACGCGACATCAGGGGCTTATCTTTACGGCAGGTGTTCCGTCCCTCCCCCCGCGGGGACAAATTTTCGAAATATGTCGCGACTTATGCGGATCACGCGTAATGTTGCCAGCAATCTGCGCAGCTTAGGTTTATGTCAACGGACCTTCGTGGATGTTAAGTTTTAAATATTTGAATATGGAACGCTTGGAAGCTCAGCTGTTCGGATAAACATCTTCTTGTACTGGCTGATATTTTTATACGTTGAGAAATTCGAAAATTGTCTTCATTTGTTTAGAATAATTTTCCCCATCGGCATCATGGACAGCTAATGAATTTTCAAACGACAAATTCATTATTCCAAAAGTATTAGAGAAAACGTAAGAATGATCGAATGATGAATAGAAACTTGGTTGCGAAAATGTTAGCCAAAATGTTCTCTTTCCCCAGATACATACATTTACAACCTTCATCTGACACTCACCCCATAAAATAATTCTGTAACCAATTTTCAACGCATTACATCTATGATCGAGCACTCCTCACGAGAGGAGTGAACCGTATCGTGTACTCCCGACACTTAACATTACATCAACCCCGCGATCAAACGCCACACATTGCCATTAATTCCACCAACATGTTATAAAGCTAATAACCAATTAAATAGATTAATAAAGATATATTCCACCAATTTGCCATTGATCTGTATTTCAATGCCTTTGATGTTGTGCGGCTCCTTCAAAGCATTGTTTGACATTAGACATCGAGCTTCAATGATTGTGTAACAAATGTTACCTTCTATACAGTCGTGGGCTTAATAATCTGCTTATATGTTTAGAATAATAATTTATTTTACTTGTAAAAATAAATTGGAGTGACATTTAAACCCCTGATGACATTTAATCATTGTCTACTTGAATAATTTGCTCAGTTATTAGTTGTTGTTTAGAAATTTCGGGATGTTTCGCACCTAAAAGTTTTACTTAACACGCTAAGCTCGTGGAAGCTCAATTCATAGTGTGAGGAGAATACGTAATGTTCTAGCCAACAATGTCCCAATAACTATTATTTAAAACACAAAAACATAATTACTACATTATCTAAAAAAATACAAATAAACTGTTGCGCCCGTCTGTTAAATAAAAATTACGGGAGAATCGTCCCGGGGGAACTCATTGTGGCTCCACAATGAGCGCTCATGATTGGCGGAAGGATGTTCTCACTAAATAAAAAATATCGACGCGTCATTTCGCGCAATTTTCGACGAATTTTCAAACGATAAAACCTGTCATTTCGCTGTTGACGCGCCTATAAAATATTCATGCAGACGGGCGCGATGAACGATTTTTTTTCTTCGATTTACGCCTCGGAATAAGATGTCATTTTCCGTATCATTAGCGGCGGCTTGGAACGTCGCGACGCCACTATTTATACGCAAATACGATAAAAATGATGCCCGGCCGATCGACTGTTTGACGCGCCATTGATAAATTGCGACCTTTTCAAATTTTTCTTATCTTTTTTGACGTTTTTTCTTCATTCTGTTTTTTCATGTCGGTGGCGACGAGTTTTAAATGTCTTTTAATGTATTCGTGGATTGTGTTTGATGAGTAATGACGTCGTAGCTGTAAAGTATGTTAATGGTGATTTTATTTTCTAATGATTCTGGCAGTATCTCGGTTTCCCCATAAGTTTGATTTCTTGTCTTATATTCCACATATGTTATACCTACGATTTCCGCCACACTTTTTTTTTTAATCTGCGCACCCAGTGAAAGGTTTTAGAATTGCAAGCTGATAACTACTAGTCTAACCCATAATCCTCTTACACATAGAGGAAAAGCATCCCACTCTAGCTGGCTACTAAAATTATCTGTCACAATAAAATAGATCTGAAAAAAAAAAACAAAAACGCAACGTAGGTAGGTATATATCTAGACATCCAATCATTTTTTAAGTTCCATCAATATGATTCGCCCGACCGATACAGCAAGTGCTCTACGATAGATTGGTGTTCGTATTTTCATAGCAAGGTAAATTCGATCGGAATAAAACTCCCTCGGTACTGGGAGCTATTCGTTGAGCCCTCTCTTTGCGGCGAAATCGTGCGGAGTAGTTTATCTCACCCCGTTCGTTTCAAAACTACCCGCACAAAGGAATCTCATATGATAATCTGCAGATCTTTTTGATAAACACCCTGTAATGTATTAATATAGGGTGTACAACTGTACAACTACATTCGGTCCACTGTTTTGTCTTTTTTGGTGAGTTGAGAATTTTATTGATTGCTCTTGCTCGATTTGAGTTTTTTTTTTTTGTTGTAATACATAAATATATAGTTGAAATATACCCAAGTTATAAACAAAGTATAAGAATGACTCCTATGATGCAATACAATCTTTTTATGAACGTGCCATCAACATTACGTCCATACAAAATAGTTACGAAGTTATCGGTTAGTAATCTTCGAAAAATACTTCAATAGCTGAATTTTGCAGCCAAAATATATTTACCAAAAGCTAGCCGAAATATTTTCTAACAAACTTCATCAAAATCCGTGTTAAGTTGCGCAGTGCACAGATGCCAGCAGGCCGGCTTATTATGGCCCCATGTTGGGCGCCAGGCCCCACGTTGGGCGCCAGGCGACAATATTGCGCGGCCGCCGTGTCCCGACTAATCCCCGGATTCATTTATTTTTGACAACGCAATACGATTTTATCTCACGGCTTCCGATGCTGTTTGCCTTCTGTTATTATGCTCCCGCCATATTCGGTACACTTATTTATTTATTTAGCGACCCCTATAAGGGGCGTTTTGACTTTTAATACCAAGTTTAGTGGTCGGTTTCGTTTTAAATCTGCGCTTATTTAATTTAATGGCGATGTGAGATATTGATTGTCTGGGATTGCTTTGTTCACATAGTCGGGGAGGGGAAGTCAAGATAGCTTTTTTTCTTATTTGCTTTGTCACAATCTTTTTTGTCGTCATTTATAGTATCTGTGTTGAATTATTATAAACTAAGCAACGTCAATATAGTGGAGACTATATTTACACTATTTACCAAGGACTGGCTTTCATCTTGGCCTATTGCTTAACGTCCTTACAACGTGGCAATGTCGTCAGTTTCTTGGGCACATTATCGACTGACATTATTTCAGCTTATCTCATTTTAGTTATGTATGTAAATACTAAGCTGAGTTACATATTTATTTATTCGTTATGACGTCATACTTGCATTCCCTGCAGCACTCCACGTAAGTGGGTCGACCTAAAACTGACAGTCGTCCACTGAATGCATCTATTACCAAGCATTTTTAGTTTAGCTGTTCAGTTATTTTTCAGACAAAATTCTATACTTTTTGTGACGGTTGTCAATAAAATTGTACTACAAAACTATTTGTAAATTTAATGTACAATAGTGCATAGTTTGTTTGATTTGAGAAACGTTTGTTTGCCGTAGAATAAACAGCTTTTTCTAGATTTGTGACATCTTTGTGTCATGAAATAACAACATGACTAACTACAGGACAGTTTTGTGTCATCATTGTGTTCATATACCGACAGTCTGTAAAAACAGTATTGACTGACCTCAGATACACACTTCTCGGAATCTAAAAACCCACTTTAGCATAATAATTATATCTTTTGCTTCAGCAACAGTTAGTTTGAATGAAAAAAATAGTTCCTCGTTCGTACACTAGAGGCGCTGTTTCATTTTTTCATACAAAGTACGTAGTAAAACGCTGTAAATAAAATACAGAAATCTCGTCAAAAGGCCTCAGGTATCTTCCTTCTGACTAACGTTATCATTCTAACATAGATAGACTAAAAATCCGAACATTTTGGATGTATGGATGGAAGTTTGTTACTCAACCACATCTGTACCCTTAGCACGAATTTTCACTCTTTTACTTTACAGTATTTACAGCGTTTCTTGTATGAATAAAAAATGTATATAAAAAATGGAACAGCGCCTCTGTTGTGCGAAGAAGGAACTAATTTTTCCCTTGAAAATTATCAATTTGAAATTTTCAAAGTTCCAGTTTACTTTACGTCACAAATACTAAAAACTCATGCTAAGGTTACAGAACAGCTGAAACAGATCTGTATATTTGCGGCTAAAGTTGAGTCAGGGATATGACATATTATGATAGGTAGTATTTTTATCTCGTTATTGGGTTCCTTATGTGGGCGATTCTGAGGACAAAAATTAGCTTTTTTCATATAGGTATGTATCTAAATCTATGCAGAAAGTGGTCGTCCACGTGATGTCCCTTCCCAGTACTCGATGTAAGTGGGTCGACCTGAAACTGACAGTCGCCTGTCTAATGTATAGTTCATTCACCTTTGTGTTGCCCACTACAAAAAATATAAGAGGTAATTGGCTTATTTTTCTGTTATATTTTTAGCATAGTTCTTCGTAATCTTTTGCAGTTATTGTGTAAAGTGGTCTGAGTCGATAAAAGTCTTAAGATGGGGAAATTATTTTATGCTAGATGTTGTCATCGTCTCCGCTAGCTTTTATCTAGAAAGTTGTTCCACTGGAACGTAATACCGGGGTAAAAATATATTCTATGTATTATTTAGACTACAAAATATATCTGGATCAAAATTCATCAAAATCCGATCAGCTGTTTTGATGTGATAAAGTAACAAACATTTGCATCCATCCAAACATTTGCAATGACAACAATTGAAGTTTCGTTTTTGTTATTCTCTAGACAATTACTTGGAACATGTTTCAACAATCTTTTAACCTCATCAACATTCCAAAAATCCAAATCAATCTTTTTTTTTTTCATCCAAATCTTAATCACAATTTTCGCCACTTTCCCTAGCTTCTCGAACCTTCCTATATACTTTATAGCCTCACAATATATCAAGAGAATGGCGCTCACGTGGGCCCCTTCAGCCCTCGATGTAAGTGGGTCGAGCTGGGCTTGACAGTCGTCCGTCTAACGCATAGTTGTGCGCTTTTAATTAATTTTACGTCCGTGCGCGTCGAGGCTGCGGTTGGTGTCCTTAGAAAGATGGCGGGTATGTGTTAAGTGGTTTTATATGGACGTCGAAGATCTTATTAATTAGATTAATTTTTTTTATTAAGAACACGAACGTTGGTTTAATTATAATAATTTATAAACACAGTCACAAACGAGTACTGTTATTACTAAAAACGGAATAATTATTATGAATTTTGGTTTAAATTTCCGAATCGGCATTGGTGTAAGTAATACAGTTAGTGCCTGACTCATTTTTCAATGTAAAACAGAGGTAGTATGGTATGGTTTAGGTATGTAATGCAGGGCCTACAGTAATTATAGGTACCTCCATTATTAATTAAATTCTAACTATATTAATTGATCTTATGTGCTCTCACTCATTTCTTTGAGCAGCTAACTTATTGTAGAGCTTCATTGTTTACTTCTTGCTAAATCAGATTTCACTTTGGCTCTATTTTTACCCCTCACCCGATTTCCAACACGGACAATGAGAGTAAAAAAGGTGCGTCCGTGTTTTATAATAATACCTCTCGTCGTGCCTTAAATGGTCAATAGGACTATTAGCACAGTGTTAGTAGTTTCACTGTGGGAACGAGATGACGCTAGACGACTTAGGTAGCTCTGTCTCTTTCCCATAGTAAAACTACTCAGTCTTTAAGACATCAAGGTAGGGCCACCAGATAGGCTAGAAAGCAGTTAAAACTAGCTCTGCTGTTAAACGCAAGGCATGTCTTTACATAAACGTATAGCTCCACACCGTGTAAAGTTGTTATAGCCGTGATAAGCCCATTTAAACGATTTATTAATAATGATTAATTTATAAAAAGCAAGGAAATCTTGTCATTGGAAATTACATTTGTACCTCGAATTTCGATATTTCATTGGCATATAGGACGTGACTCCAACAATGGGCTCACGCTTATCATTAAATTTGACGAAGCAGTCGCTCCGTGTCACAGAAATTTGCATATCTTATTAAAAACCTCGACGTCAGAGATAAAAATGAAAATGAGACACGTAAAAGAAAAAAAAAATAACGGACAAAACGCTCACGAGACAATGGTTATTTTGGGCGATACGAAAAAACTGTTTTGTCATGGAAATTTTGGGTGGACACTTTGCATTTTCTTTATTTCTCCCCATTTCTTAGTCGACGAAGAAATCTGTTTTTTTAATTATCGTGTTTGGTAATTAGTTTCGGGAAACGATCTCTTTCTTCCGCTTCCCTTTGCGCAACCAACTTGTCTGCTCCTAATGAGGTAATTTATAGTCTAACCGCTGCACTCGAAAATGTAGGCTCTTTTTTTGTTGAAATCTTTTAAGTTGACTTGAAACTGCTGAAATTTAAGACGATTCTATTGTGAATACTCAGTATTTCTCGTGCCGCTTTAAAAGGTTACTGACTTTTTCAGTTTATATTTTTTGAAAGATCTTTCAGATTTTCAATGTTAGTAAACACACAAAGAATTTATAAAAATTAACATATAATAAAAATATAATTATGATTAAGGCCTATATTAATTGGAAAACAATTTGTTGTTCCAAGTTCGACATAACTACTTAACTCAATGAACTCTAAACAACTTTTATAGTTCGACGACAGCATAACGAATTTCGATGAAATTTCTAGGAATTCCGACCAAACGTAATTCTGGGAGTAATATAGCTAAACCTTTTGATGTCGCTGAACAAATAGAAGCATTTGATGGGATTCTAAGCTTTATTTTTCCTACACGATACAAGTGACAAACTCTCCCTAGGATTATATCAATCGTGGGCATACCTACCATGGTTTTTATATTAAAAACCTAACAAGTGCGGGTCCCTAATAAGGATTCTGTAGGAAGGTTAGCAACGTTGTTTTTCCTTCCCAGTTTTCTTAGTTGGTAATTTTTTTATTCGGTTATTTTATATTTACTATGTGTTGATTGAATTGAATGTATGTAAAAGAGAAGCTATATCTATTTAAATAAAAAATATAAATTAAATCAATTGAATTTTGTTAACATAGAGAATAGTTTCATAATCATCTGCCTAAACTTTCGCAAAGAACTACGTATATTGAGGTCGGCTTCCAGTTAAACCTGATGCAGCTGAATATCAGTCTTATACATAGAGCGAATGCCTTTCGGAATAGAACAGTTTCATTTGAAAGAAAAAGGTGTAAATTAAATAATACTGTGACGTCTGATAGGGGAGAATGGAAGAAGAAAACGTTTCATAGAATCTAACAGCCAACCACTCAATATGATAAAAATGCCAAAAAAAGAAGACTCATTCTCAATGTTAGTTCAAGCGGTCGAATAATTGTTAAAATTTAAATTCGTTTACCCAAAAAATTGTAATTTAGAGTTACGTTTTTTACTTAAAGGTTAAAATTATATTTTAAACTGCAAATCAAAATTTTAAGGGGTGGGATATTTTTAATCCACATGGATCAATAGACATGACTAAACTGTAAGGATTCTCTGATCCCTATAGAATGGTCAATGTGTATATTCTCTACGGCTGATATTTGCGAACTAAATAATATGTCACATTAAATACAATTCACTTATACGGGTTTATTATTATGGGTAAGTAAAAGTACTTTAATGGGACTTAATGTCAAATCATTTAGATGGATTCGGTCTGTTTGGTCAATTCGGAATAGTTTCTCTTTTTGGCATTTTTGATGCAATAGAAGTAAAGACTTGTTTTGTATTTAAACTGTAATTAAATTATTCACAAGCTCTTTTGAAGGGAGGTTTCACGCAAAGCTCGGCTCAGATGGCGCTACCAGCGCACGATGTCATTTGCTTTATGATAAACTTGACATTATTTTGACATACAATACACCACAGATAATATAACTATACACTCGAAGCTACACTTGAACGTTGTTTACGTTATGCGTTTATAGCGCCACTGACGGCTGAAACTCGCAGTGAAACCCCCATGTCAAGGAATCTGTCAGTTAGTGATGAAATTAGTGCTAGTTGCCAGTTAAAAAATAGCAAATTCTATTGAAAAAAAAATTACATAAAACTTAGAAGAGTTTTTCAATTGTTTCAAAAATGATTGCCAAAAAACACGGCCCTATTATTGACTCCACCCGCAAAAAGACAGTTGTGTCATTATCAAAGCAGTTCCAATCTTCGTCACACATCAAAACGACATATACCTACATCAGTACTAACAGCAGATGCGTACAAGTGGCGTATCAGTGTAAACGACGCTACGCAATTGAGACCGCAATGTCCCTTGTTTTTTACCCGAGGGTAGTAAGCCTCTAATGCCAAGTAATTTCGTGACCCTGCCCTGTTTGGAGCCTTTTACCGATTTAATGTCTTCGTTGGAGACATAAAACGTATATTTTAGACGGAATTAAATATTTGGAAAGTGGGATGTGGAGTTTTTCTGTTGTTTACTGTTTTTGTGAGTACAGTAAAATTTTTAGGCTTCGTCTCTGTCGCCTTTCACCTAAAAGTAGAGTCAAGAGCAAACCTCACACAGGTAAAAAAGTATGTTCCTAAGTTTTCTGAAGGCTTTAAAAAGAAAAATGTTTGGTTTACTATGCCATCTCAAATTGAAATCATTATGTAGATATCTCATTAAGAAACCTCATTAAAAAGCTTCCAAAAATATTTCGCTGTCATAATAACGCGCTACGCACGTCAAAATGAGACCATCTCAAGTCAAGGAAATTAAAATTCTCAAACAGAGGGCAGTTACAACAAATCCTGGCACTAAAACTCCTATATATCCCGGGCGAATGTTGTAAAAAATCATTGCCTCCATCCCTCGGCCCTCTCGGAGGGGAAAAATCTAATCTGTGCATTTTTTGCGGGACCGCGATGCCACAAAGAATTTCATTTCCCACTGTTCATCTATCTCTATTTCAGTGACGGCTCTTGTTCTTGGCCCTCTCCCCTCGCACTCCGCCCCTCAGACCCCGCGACCGTTTTTTTAGACTTCCTTGATCGGAGATAAGGTTAAGCGAGCTCGTCTTATTAGTGGTTTATACGAGACTTTCGCAGCCTCTTTCTTTAATTTGTTATGTACGACTTTATCGTCTGCCTCCAGAAATAGATTGTTGATATTTAAAATTAGATCGGGAAGAATTTCATACTCTTATGGACGTCGGGTGTTTGTTTTCTCACGCAGATCAAATGTTGTCCCTAGGTTGATACTCTTCTGCCGAATTTGTTTTTTGATGAAATGTAATATAGCATTGAACCAAACCTTGACACGATACTCTGTTTGCATAATACGCTAAGAACAGGCAATAAAAAGCATCAGATTTCCAAAAGTATTTTACAGCAATACGATTAAAAAACTATAACTATAAGTTACTTTTATGGCCACGTTAATTGACCAAAACGCACCCGAATCAAGTAAAAATAAATAATATCCATAACGGAAACAGTTTATGGATTAAATTGACGTACAATAGCCGAAGGTCTGTTTATCATAATAATAAAGTCGACAAAGAAACCGAGCCGGCAAAAGTCAACTTATAATTGTATTACTAGCGTCACAATCAAAATGAGCCTCCACGAAAACAGAATTACACAATTGTGTACAATTGACATTCAAATCTGTGGACATTGACGCTTTGTGCTTTTATTGGCACTTATTGACGCGTAATTGTCAATAAATTCCTACGGGATCCAACTTTAATGTGGGTTTGGGTGAAAAAAGTTATGTTTTATTAATATTTTTACGAGAACGTTTAGGACGGACGATAAGATCTGCCGTTTGGGAAGTTTTTTCTTTCAATTTCCGTCACGATTTGTACGCTCATTATTGGTGAGTCGATGGGGGCGATAGGGGCAGTGGTCGCATGCCATCCACTCTAGCGATGTTATCGTATCTCTTAGCGACTTTCATCGGGGCTTTCGATTGTAGCCCTCCCCTGCCTACTCCCCTAGTTGCTTGTGAAACATGATTTCGATGACGTTATGATTTATGTTAAAGAAAAAACTGTTAGTTGAAAAGGTGAGACAGATTCGTGACTCCATAATTGTAGTCTAGCATTAATGAATAACTTTAAGTAGGAGTTAATTCATAATTTCACATGAGACTTGTTCTTGTAGTGCGTTATTTTGTATGACTTCGAAGTCTGATTACAGTGACTTGTGAAGTTCAAAGTCAATTCTAAGTGGTGTGCTATTTTAAGCCTGGAGTAAGTTAGCGTTCATTCAGACGATAGTAACTATTGTTAGCGTAACTATTGTTGGTAGTTGTAGTTTGTAAGGCAGCGATTATTATGAATATACTTTTGGTTTCATCGATATTTTGTTTGTTTACTTTATGAATCGGTGAATTGAATTAAACTGACTTAGGGTTACGCAAGGGCTACTGCTGAGGAGATGGGTTTGATTTTCGGGTTGGTTAAAGTGTTCTTGGGTTTTTGTATTAAAAATTGTTTTATTAGCAAGAAGTCTGGATTTGTGCTCGTTTGATGGCTATAGCCTCGCCCTTATTACATGTAACTCAAACATAACTGACAAAATTATAGTGTACTATAAGGCCTTAAACCTCTTCAAGGTATACCTATATACCAAGTATATATACTTACTTCATAATATACACATACATATAGCTATATCTATAAGTATGTGTTCGTATTGTTGTGATGTCATATAGAGGGATTAATTCAGGGCACGTCGGCGTCTGATATCTGATCTTGGGGTTCTGTAGGGGCTCAGACCTTGATACGACGTACGTATCTACATCCTGTCCACAATTCCATGTGTATACGGATATGTATGGAATGGGGACATTGATTTTGATGGGGATTTATTAATTCTGGTAGAAGAAATATGGCTGCATGTAATTAATCGGATTTCTTTACTTTAAATGCTTTATATTATACACAAACAAGAAGACTAAACCTAAACGCTTTTCTGGTGGTTGCCATTATTGATTCTGGCTTTCAGGAGTTGCAGTGGTTTGGAAATAGTGTGGTGGGTTCGTTAAAAAAAAAAGGAAGACTAAACTTAACTCTGCCTAATTAATAAAAAATCTAAATAATCTTTGTCAATCTGAAGTTATATCCATTGAAAATAGAAAATTAGCAAGGGTTATTTTTTTATTGATAAAAAAAGGACAATGCTGTGCGAACAATAATTATAAACTCAACATTTTTATGCATAATTTGCCAAAGGTCTTTTAAGTTTTAGCGGAACCATGATCAGCATTTGATTTCTGTATAACATAACAAGATTATTTGGTTTCTAAGTAGTACAAAATAATCTTGTAGTCATAAAAGCTATTTTACATTGAGCTGTCACTGGATTGAGCATGATTGGAACTAGTTTCATGTAAATATATTTCAATCGACTACAGCGTCCAGCCTCTCGAATTGGACCAGAATAAAGCACGTTTCTGTTGTTCAACCCAGAGATATGGAATCCAGCTTCTGGATCAATTGAAATCAGTCGTAACTTTCAGTGCATTCCCTAACATTTTCATCAGTTATTTTCCTGAAAGTCATGTTTGACGATGTATTAATTTCCCTACACGTTAACATGGACGTAAGACATGATAACGCTTATTAAACATGTCAGTCAGTGCGACACTATCTCCCCTCCATCTGGCATGGGCTTCGGTAGAACAGTGCAGTAATGGGAAAAATGTTCGGCCAAACAACTCTGTTCGTGCTAGTTACGATGTAGAAGTGTAGAATGCATTTTTTTTTCCTTTTTACGTGGTAAAACCATCAAAAAAGTCTTCTGATCCTCTCACCCAGGGCTGGACAAGAGGGACTGTCAGACTTGTACTGACTATAATTCACGCTGGGGTTATCGTATTACCCAGTTACTGGGTTGTGGAGGTCCGACAGGCAGTCGCTCCATGTTCATACAGAATTTGATCCATATATGAGACATCAATTGGCGTAATTTTTTTCCCAAAGTCGGCGGGTTCGAATCCCGATCAGAATTATTGATTTTAATTACGCAGTTATGTATAGTTTTCGTGAAAATCGGCCTCGACCCGCCTTTCAGCATTTTTCAATATTCCTGATAATTTCAAATGTAGCCATCCACGCCCAGTTGAAAAATTCACCTGTGTATATCATTTTTGTGAAAAATTGTCAGTCGTAATTTCGTCTGATTAAAAAGGAGTACATCAAAAACGTAGATAAATAAAAGCGTTGCAAACCTTGACCTTTTGACCTTTGAATTTATCTAACAGAAACTTATAAAATTTAATAATTTAATAATTACATCACTCAAAATAAAATTTATCCAAACTATAATCAAACAAATTGAACACTAACCACTTAGCCAAAAACAATCATGAAAAGGTACCTATTCTCATCTCAATTCGGCTGAAAAGAATCACGCTTCACGGGCGTCGCATACGGCCGTGGAACGTCAAAAAGTCTGCGAGCCTAGTCGAGTTTTTTTTTTGCAATCATCAAATTGATCTGTCCACGACCATCTGGCCCGTAAGTAAAGCGCTTTTGGGTTCCCTCAGCCGAGGAATTAATTCATATAAAACACACATATCGTTTCGTTGGTACTGATTTGATGTTGTTCGATATCGAGTTTCTAATGCTCGATAATTTTGTGTAGCAGTTCGATAAATAATAAATTTTTGGGCATAGATATTTACAATAAGAAGTATATTTTTTATTTTACTATAAATTAGATCGTAACTATTGTTATGCACTTACGTAAGAAAGAAATCAAATCCATTTTCATAAAGAGAAAAATTCTGTTGGGAACGACTACATCTAAACTTTATACAATAATCATCGTATGTAGAAATAAAATAGAAGAAGTAATTTTTTGTTAAAAAAAAACACAGTTACCAACATCTCGAAAGTTATTAGAATAGCACCCTTTTACCTCGTTTCATATGAAGCCCGCAGATCAAAGCGGGCATCGACAGTTGAGATACGTTGATAACTTTCACATTAAACAGGTTAAATCAGTCAGATGGACCGATAAGGGACACGCAATACGACCTAAATGGCCACGGGGAGCGTTTGACTGATTTATTTATACATTTCTATGTAGTTACGTCGTTATTTGGTAATTAAAATCTTAACTTAACTTCTTTTATTATTACAAAAACATAATATGAACTGAAAA
Source organism: Agrotis segetum (assembly GCA_036375495.1). Taxonomy (NCBI): domain Eukaryota; kingdom Metazoa; phylum Arthropoda; class Insecta; order Lepidoptera; family Noctuidae; genus Agrotis; species Agrotis segetum. The sequence continues at coordinate 270,185 of JAQSVV010000329.1, read as the reverse complement.
CATAAACATTCCCACCTGAAAAACTTATCCAGCACATTCAAAACATTCCACGTTCGCAGATCTTTTTTCCTTTATAAATTACTCCATATTGTTTCATTCTGAAACTCGGTAGTTTTCCCAAAACATATTTTTAACAGAAAGCTACAAAACATTTTCATATTTCAGTTGGAAATTGTAACTGTTTCGCGGCGCAGCACGGCGCGCGGCGTCTGGCGTAGGGCGTGTGTGCATGTGCGCTCATCAACTAATGGTCCGTGCGCGGCATTTGAACCGAGCCTACACTCGCTACAAAACAACCGCCCGCCTAGTCGCAGACCTGCTTTCGGCGCAAAATTATAACGTGTAAAACACGGCTCTCCTTGCATTCCGCGCACGGGATTTTTATGAATGCCACGATTATTATTCGCATTTTAAACTCGAATGCGGTGCTATTCTCCCCGAGACGTATAGCAATATTCGTAACGAGTTTTCTCAACGCTGCTACCTAATTTCAGGTCGAGTGTAGCAACTGACTGTAGATTGTTGTGTAGTCAGGGGCACAGAGCGCTACTATCGCTCGAGTCCACTCCAGGCGAGTGGGGTGAACGTCGCGATTGTCGACTGTTCGAATCGAACGCGATTGCAAATTTATTAGCGGGCGGGCGCCGGCGACTCGTCCGCGGCCGCACGTACGCCTAGTTGTTTTTACTCTTCATGTATTTTTTTCTCGACGAGGCTCGGCTCTCCCCTTTTGTTCTCAAGTGGACCAGCTGTCATTATACGCCATGTTACTGTTATTTTTTTCGACGTTTTTATAGAGTTTTGCGTCGAGAGGGCGTTCCGTTCGGAAAAATGTTCGTTTTGCGTGCGTCCTGGAGAGTTTGCGTGTCGAGTGATGTCGACGCCGCCGATTGAAAATGAGTTATGGAATTTTATTTCACAATTTTTCTGTTGTTGCATTTCAGTTTGAGTGGGTTTTGTTGTATAATTACACAATAGTAATGCTTCTTTGCTTTTCCGCCATTTAAAAACATTTTTTATCCAATAAAAATGCTTTTTAAAAGTTGGCCATCAATATTTCTAATCGCAATCGAGCAACTAGTTGTCTCACTGGTCACCCGCGCGATATGTTAACATGTGTCATTGCAGTTTTCAAGTGGCTTCTGTTTGATAATTTGAGGGAACCCTTTCAGCTGCGGTACCATTGAGAGAGTAATCATTGATATTATGTAGTTCGTGTGTTTGTATTGCTACTTATGTATGTAAATGTGTGTAAATAGAATGATATTATGTTGAGGGTTGGACTGATTCTGGGTTTTGTTTTTGTTACATTTATTGGTATATTAAATTTATGATGATAATATAATTATTTGAATAATTATTTGAATATTTGACATCATACGCTCCAGCGTATTTACAGTTTGTGTTCATCTCAATGCGATAGGAATCGCAATGTGAAGAATACAAACTGTGTGATTAAGGTCTTCATAATATATGAAATCTCCAACAATCATTTCATCAAAAGAATTTAACTAGAGGCACTTCCGAAATTCAAGTGTTCAAAACATTTCGTTTATGCTTCAAATTTTTATCTTTTTAAACAATACTAAAAGCATGAATTGAGTTTATAACTCTTCGAAACTAAGCCTTAATGTTAAAAAGACAAAAAAATTACTATCCCTAAAATTTAATAAAATCATCAATCATATAAAAAAAAACATCTCAAAATTCGAAAGATCATCCATATACCTAAGTATATAAAAATATATGTCCATCGTATGATTAGCCGTCTCGTCGCAATATCTGTCGAACGTTGGGCACTCAGCAGAGAGCGGCCAACAGACGCAGCACAATGACTGTTTAGATTGTACCCTCTCCTCCCCTCCTTCATCCCCTCTTTAAACCCCCTAGTTTCATTCGCTAAGATATTGACGATGCATTTTGATTTTTAATCCTACAAAACTAGTCTAGAAATTTTGAAAAATTGAAACTTCGAGGCTCGTTTTTGTGACGTATATGATAAGTAACGATCGATAAATGATATTTATCTTTTAACTTGGTTATAAAATAACAATTTTACACGTCACAATCATTATTTTTAAAGCTATATGAGGCTAGTATTTCTTTCGTACCTGTCTACTATGAGAAGAAACAGCCGAAACAAACTCAGAGGTCACAGTCTCTCTCAGTTATAAAGCCCAGGCATTGTATTGCTCTGGTTGTAAGAGGACCATGCGAGTGTCCGAGATAATCTTTTGAGGAAAAAAACACACAGATTTGAGCCACCTGTCGAGTTAGTGGAAACATTTTGTCGGTAACTTTAACTAACGTAAAAGGGGACTTTGACGTTAATTTGATCTTTGATATTAGCGCCTCGTTCATACGCTAAAGGCGTTTTTTTTATTTAATTTCAAGCATCGCCTTTATCACGAATATGATTTCATCTTGATTAGATTTAAAACCGATTACACAAATAAAATGCTTTGTTTGTCCAAAAAAGATTTTTTGACACAAAATTCTTCTGCTCTCCTTTTAGTTAGCAATAATACCAAAAGCATTGTTATTCTCAATTGGTATACTAAGTTAAAAGCTACATTCCTCGGACTCGTCTCAAGATCAGCTCAAAGTCGATCGGTTTGATGTTTTGTCATTATTATTGCCTAGTTCAGTCGCTTCGAGAGGTCTTGTGAGCTCGACTCAAGTTGCAATATTGCAGTGCAATATAGATAGTGTATTGTTGCTTTCGTACTTTTGAGAGTACACTGTCTAAACAGTTTACTGTGACGCTAGAACGTAAAAGGCTATTGAAGGAACATTGTGGGTTTTAGTCTGTATGATTCTGACAGTCTCATCTACCTTGCCTAGGGCGGGAGACTCGTCTGATGATTTAAAAAAAATAAAAAGAGTAAACAAAGAAACAATGGTTTCCGTAAATAGTATTTTCACATTATCTCCTGTAATAAAAAATACAACCGAATACCGATTTACAAGAACCTCGGCTAATAAAATCATTTATTTAGTTACGACTTTGGTAAAATTTTTTCTGTTTGATTTACCTTTTAGACGTTTTAGTATTAAACCAGCTTATTAACGCTTTAAAAAGACTCATTTTCAACGACTTCATGTATTTTAAAAAATATGATCTACTTATACCTAATGAATACTCGAATCAGGCTAATGACTTAGATTTGATGTTTAATCTTTTCATCCGTAATTGCCTTTATCAATCTCAATGACAAGGTACTCAATACATTCACAAAACAGATCCCAAATCTAATTACCCTGAAACCACTCTTCAAACCTTTTTACCTACCTACCAATAAACTAAATTGACGTCCCGCGAACTACTCAAATACATCCAAAATCGGGTTCGGATGTGTCCCGTCTCAATCCACTGCATTTTAGGAAATTATTTCTCCATCACATTACGGGTATTGGTGCTCTGCCGAGCGCGCCCTCTGGCGGTGCGTGAGGGCATTCGGAAACAACCCCTCCCCCCTCCCTTCGCGTCTTGTACTTTGAGTAATAGTGTCACTCACTAAGATGGGTCTATAGGAATAGATGCCTGACAGGTGAGGCTGAACGGTACATACCTGTGCCGTTTGTGAGAGCTAGGATTCGAATTTGGAATCATGTAATGTAGGTATTGACTGTCACTTAAGTCGAGGCCGCAAGCTTCGCTATAGAGCTTGAGGTTCTCGGTTTGATTCCTTGGTCGGGTAAAATATTGTTGAGTTTAAGAGCGGCTGACACGATTGCTTGACGTATACACTATTTTAATCAAATACAAAAGTATTTTTGATCATTTGAGAAAAAAAATTTGGTTAAAACTTCATCAACATTTCTCGTTGATACAAAGAAATCCATAACATGAGTTTATACTACAAAGTAGTTAGCGAGTATTTTAATTAATTTTAATTAGTATTTTAACTAATTTAAAATCGAAGAATTTTGTTCAGTTTTACGCGACACATTTATGCTAGCGCCTATTAATGCTACGTACTAACTTAGGAACTTTTGCCGACTCAAAACCGAATTAAAAAGTATGTGTATTTAGTCTAATGTCAAAACTGCTAGCTCTAACCTGATCCATTTGAAGTGATAAATCTTATAACCGTAATCTTCCATTATCATCAAGTCCTGTTCATCACGGTTATTTATTTTGTTTGACATTTGCAAATTGTTCAACCTCCACACTCGACTGAGTGACGATTTGGAACGCTTTTTAATGCTTCGTGAACACTTAATTTGGTCATACGGAACTCCATGTCTGATTAACTGTTAAAATAAGACTTTTTAAAACAAATTCTTCTTCTTATCGTGTTGATGGCATTCTGAATGATTTCAATCAATTTCTTCAACTTAGTGCAATGAATAAGTAAATAATATAATAAGTGTAAGACGCTAAATTGTGCTTTCACTACAATGTCTTGCGTTGCAAATCGAAAAAAATAATCGGTGTATTTTTCCAGAAAAACGTAGGTTCAAATTCATGTTCGCAATAAAAGTGACTAAGTTTTTGGAAGTGAACGAAAATTGACTGGGGTGGACTGATAAATAAGAAACTACAAAAAATCTAAATGAATCACTCTTAGATTACCAAAATCATAATTATACAGCTACGATTTTCAATAGGTACGTTATACTTTAAGTTTCAAAATTATATTCACAAACTTAGCAGAGCCCCACTTAAATTAGAAAATATAAGTTTTGTAGAAAATTCTATAAACAGTTTTTTTTATATCTCTACTTTTCCAACTTGCACCTAAATGCGTTACCTAGGCATTTGATTGGTTGAAACTAGTTTTTTTATACTTGAGGTGCATTCTGTAATATAGACCTAAGTCTTACAAAATAGCATAGCTACTGAAACACACCCTGTAACTGTATATCGACTAAAAACATGAATAAACCATACGACGACACGCACCTCCGTCTCTCACTCTATTTCTATACACTAGAGTGTCCACTAGCAACGTGTCTCGAAAGGAGGTACACCCTGATGTGATTAGGGGCTCGAGGCTTGTACGTGACGAGAACACTAGGCCTTAAGTCCTAGTACTAAGAACCGAGGACTAGGACACAGCTTTGTTACTAGGATCTATGGAAATATAGATGCAAATCCTTGCGCCTAAGATTGAAGGTTTAAAGCGAAACGTTTCGCTGGAATCTCGATCCGAATTGGATTTCTATAGGTGTTGGATAGGGTATTATTTGTAAGAGAATCATATCTCGATAGAATATCAGTGAAGCCTCCTGTTATGGATAAGACAACTGTGCATCGTAGAGATATGCCAATCATGCTAGATTCTATATCCAAAGCATGGAAGGAAGGATGGCAGAATTAGTACGGAACTTTGCCTCAGTAACGCCCAGAGAACAGAGGGTTATTATGAAATTCCATTTTTTGTGAGGTCAAGTAAACTTGAACTTTTACATTCATTTCAAGGGAAAAAAAGTAACTTCTTCGTACACTAGAGAGACACCATAATGATAAAATAGGCCAGCTTTTTTCCTGTGATTTAATCCTAGCACAAACTAGATAGAAATTCAGTCGCCTTTACTGAAAAATTCAACTTAAAAATACTTAAAATACTTCTCAATCTCAATCTCCACATAGTAGTTCTATTTAGGGCTGATTTTTCAATAGTCAGATAATTTTTATCTGAGGAATTAAAATAACGGTTTGACATATTTTCCATAGATCAGCTGTCAAACCGCCATTTTTATTCCTCAGATAAAAGTTATCTGACTATTAAAAAATCAGTCTTAACTAACATAATCAAGATATCGTGAAAACGTGCCAATAATTTGACGTTATTTATGACTCACTCTAGCTAGAAAGAGTCCTCGCTTCTGTAAATCGACGGATGGCACATTTTCGGGAAGACCCTAATTTTTCAACCTATCTTCGATGGGAAGCTAGTGGAAATAGATTTCAGGTACTTTCATAAGGAAAACAAACGGTATTTTGAATTCCAATTTTGGATTCTTAAATAACACATTCACAAAATGTGACTGCAAAACGGACCTTATTTCAACGTATACATAATCTGACATTTTGGAACGAAGTTCCTTATCGCGCGTTGCGAAAGGGGGCTAGACGGAAAAAAATCTTACGAAAAGTTGTCACGACACTTTTTGGAACGAAGTTCCTTATCCCGCGTTGCGAAAGGGTGCTAGAGCTCAAAGAGTGGAGCGGAGCTTAGCTGAGCGGAGTGGAATGGATTATTTTTGTTGAGTGAATACAGTAACTTCGTTCCATCCGGGTGTCCCTTGCACTTCTCAAGTTTTTTTTACAACAGACGTTTATAAAAGTTTTTTGGTACCACGGTTAGTATTCACCTAAATATAAATTAATGTTTTAGTTAAATATGAATCTCACGTAAAACAATCTGTAAAAATAAATGACACTACGACAGGTAAATCACACACCCAGTCTAAACTTAACGTTGAAATCGATGGACAATAATTATTGGCATGAAGATCCAATTTTAACAATTTTACCTCTTTTGACTTGAGAACTAACAGCGGGCAGATATCTTGAAACAGAATTATCACGAAAAAAGAAACCGACTTCAAAATCAACCTCAAACAAGGATAAAACAATCTACATAATAACTTTTCTTTCTGAAGTCGGTGGCTTTATTTTTTTTTTATTTCATTTGATTTTTGCCACCGACTTCAGAAAGAAAAGTTATTATGTAGGTTATTTTATCCTTTCCTGTTCTGGAACTATTACATACATACGGGTCGAATTGATAACCTCCTTTTCTTTTGAAATCGGAAAAAAACAATTAATTTTTATCTTGAATCCGGTTCTTTATACATCTACAGGTCACTTACATACTGCTAATATGTAACTTGTAAAACAAAAGGAATTTCCAAACATAAATTACATCTGAAAACAACTGCTGTAGTTAAACGTAAGTCCTCGCACACATAGTCAAATTGATTTTAAAGACTTGCAGGTTTCTGACCACCCCGGGAACGCATGCGTTAGCGGTGCACGTTATGCGTCATCATGTGCGTTACGAAACGCATACATTGTGGCGAAGGTAATAAGTAGTGTATTATTCGTGGGAGATGTCCACGATCCGTGCGGTGCTTGCACGCATACAGATCACCTCTCAGTAGTGATGTGGGAGGTACGGGATGGGGAGGAAGTGTCCGGGTTTGGAATAACGGGATTGGGATTAGGTGTGGTTCAATTTGCGTTAAAATATACTTATAAAAGCAGTGTATTTGGTTCTTTCGAGGAGGCGCGCGTAACAACAACATGGCGGTATTATTGCCTAGAGTGTGCCTATAGTAAAAATCCCGCGTTACACAAGTGATTTATTTTATTTTAGTTATGTATAATTAATGAAATTTTACAATGTTTTTTTTTCAATTTAGTAGCAAGTGATGGTGAAACTCCAAGAAAAAATAATTTTCTATGAGTTCTAAAAGAATTTGCTACGACCTACCGTTTCGTAGCAGTGCTACGGCGTAGGCTTTAACTACATCAGGACCTTAAAGAAGGCTTTACGGCGGAAAGGTTATTTAATTATTTTGTTTCATTTTATCGTATCCTGAATTCCTGAAGAATGCCAAACATAACATCACGCATCTACTCACTACTGGATTAGACAGAGATGCACCCCTTTTTTTTTTAGGTGGTAAAATCATCAAATGAGTCCTCCCGCCCTGGGTGGGCGCACATGGAGGTTTCCTGTCATAGCACGCCAGAGATGCACCCTTAGTGCAAAAAAAAGCATTTCGCCAATTATGTTCCATATTCTAAACAATAAACCGGACACAGATCGACACTCAGATACTGAGAAATACATAGAGCTAGTAAAACTTTGCCCGACCTGAGAATCGAACCAAACAACTCCAAGCCCAGCCTTACCACTTATAACCACTATCCTAACAAAAGACTACAATAAATCAGGTACAATAAAACTTAATCAACCTAATCCCGTTACCCAAACATCTATAAGTAACATCACTAGAAGTGACTCACGAACTTCACGCGCCACTAACAAGTAATTTATGCTAATTGCGTCTCAGCATGGCATACGTATGAGTTGCACGTACTTAGCTTAGTTAGCTGCGAGGAAAATAATGTTCAGACCTCACTGGACCTTATTGGCTGATGGTAATTTATGTTTGAGTTATGGTAAGGAGATGTTGGTGTACCTGATTTGGAACTGGACAAGGTTTTTGTCGTAAAAGGATGAAACTGTTTATATACCAACATAAGTGTTACATTTTTTCAATTTATTACGTAGTAAAAAAGAATGTTCAGACCTTACTGGACCTTATTGGCTGATGGTAATTTATGTTTGAGTTATGGTTAGGAGATGTTGGTGTACCTGATTTGGAACTGGACGTGTTACAACGAAGGTTTTTGTCGTAAAAGGATGAAACTGTTTATATACCAACATAAGTGTTACATTTTTTCAATTTATTACGTAGTAAAAAAGAATGTTCAGACCTTACTGGACCTTATTGGCTGATGGTAATTTATGTTTGAGTTATGGTTAGGAGATGTTGGTGTACCTGATTTGGAACTGGACGTGTTACAACGAAGGTTTTTGTCGTAAAAGGATAAAACTGTTTATATATCAACATAACACATTTTTTCAATTTATTACATAGTTTAAAATAATGTTCAGAGCTCTCTGGACCTTATTGGCTGATGGTAATTTATATTTGAGTTATGGTAAGGAGATATTGGTGTGCCTGATTTGGAAATGGAAAAGATATAGAGAAGGTTTTTGTCGTAAAAGGATGAAACTGTAAATGCTGGACGGACTAATTTTATACTACATATTGAAGTTTATCTTTTCTATTGTATCTTTTATTTATTAATTTATTTTTAGGCCAAGATACAAAATGAAAGTTAACAGAAATATTACAAAAACTTTAGCAGATTTACCTAAATACAATAATGAGGTAATTAATTACACAGCTTTGAAGGACGAATGTTTTTTTTTGTTCTTATGTGGTAAATAAATAGCCTGATAGTAAGTGATTGTCACTCTGAATGGACTTGGAGTATTAAGTCTGAATGCAAATTGAGGTATGATCAAATGAATAGTGATGAACCAACGCATCCTGTAGTAACGTCCTTGGCTAAGAAAGAAAGAGATCTAATCTGAAGTCATTGTCATGATACTGCTTCATGCTTAAAACTTTGTCAGTTCCACGACATCCTCAACAGCAGCGTCGAGTTTACTTTACTGCACGCATAAATACAAAATTACGAGACATAAAGTTACTGTCCAACAAATCCCCACAAGACACAATCAAACAGGTGTACCGTACACTTATACACTAAAAGCCGCCTCACCATTCAGACTGACACTGGTGACACGTCCTCGTGCATACTCCTCTCATTGTCCGCACGCAACTCTGACGTCACGCTCCCGCCGCTATCACGCGCATTTTGGACTACGATTTTCCACATCTCAGACAGTGTAGTGTCAGTAATACAATGGAGCATTCCCGTCGAGTGGGAGGCTCTTATCGATCTACGGGGACGTCATCGAGCGATAGCGGCCGCGGCGACGCAAAAAGCGTGTCAGTGTGGCGGCTACAAAGCCTTTGTGGTGGGACCGGACGCCGCTCGCCGCCGCTGCCGGCATTGTTTGCTGTTTAGTGCTCGCTCGCAGCTAAAAGTGGTGATTTCAGCAGTAAGTTTGTTAGTACGACCTGTCTAATGGCTGTACAGCGCTGATCGGATGCATTACACGCTCGGATACGGTTATGTTGCGTTATCGACGGTATTGTCGGTTTTGGGTTAGTGACCAATAATTTTAGGGCGATAAAGGTTACGATAATTCTGTTTAGGGTTAAGACTTAGATTACAACCTGACCTTTACCTTTTCAGTTGCCTTAGTACCGTCTATTCATGTCGATGTTACCTGCTTAAAGATATAGATTATCTTATGACTTCATATCTACCTAAATTCTAACAAATTTCACTTCTTTCTAAAACTTTGAACTTTTCATCTGGTTCGTGTATAGTTTCATATCACGAGAACAATTTGCGATAGTGGCGTAATGTGTGTTTATCGAGTGTAAGGAGGGTGGCATCGTCGGCGTCGCAAACTTGGACGTGGCGACGAAACTCCTGGATGTTTTCACTCAAAATAATAAGTTCCAAAGAGAGCCGGAGTCAATTTTTTGCGAAACTCGGTGTAATGGATTGTTGGGAAGTTCGATAACTTTCGGAAGCTGCTCTTCGATTTTATTTTGCTAAGGAATTTTTTAGCCAATTTCTCTTCGGGAAAGTTTGAAATCTTCCAGTCACCCTTCAGCAAATAACGTCGCTTGCGGGACTTATAAATATTTTATTAAAAATTAGGCAGAGCATTTCGTTATCCTCCAAGTTTTGGTTATTATTTTTTGTGTAAAGTTATTTGTAAACAAGCTATAATGTGGTATGAAAATTCATGATTATGCTTTTGAAACGGATTCAACAAATACTGCAGTTAGGAAAAGTCCGAGGATCCTTAATTCGGGGAAAATATTGTTTTTAATATAACCTTCAGTTTGATCAATAAATTGTTCAATATTCATTGCACCTACAAATTTTCTTCTTCGAATTTTTGTCGCCTACCGGACAAAGATTTGCTTAAAATTAGACTTAAAAAATACGTTATAAAATGGGTAATCAGCATTTACATTGAATGTTGATCTATAAAATCCATCATAGCTTGAAATCGAAATATCGAAGTTCATTTAATTATTCAAAAAATCAATCAACCCCATCAATTAAAAACCCCTTTAAAAAACCCGCCAATTCACCACAATATCATAACGCGTTTATCGACACCCCAGTGTTGCCAACACGATGACGCGAAAAACAAACGCGTAACACCATCAGTCAAGGGAGCTAAAGTTAATAAAATTCATGTATTGGAAACTTATGGACGAGAGATATTGTGCAAGGGTGCAACCCTAGAGTTTTCCTTTTTTAAAATTAGCCGAAGATGCTATGAAGTTTATGACTGGTGAAATTTTCTTTGAATATTTTTAGTGAATTTTCCTTTTGGAGTTATGCAGTTTGTGGTGTCGGTGTGGGGATTATGTTCTTTATCACAGTCGTCATTGGCAATTTTGGCGTCTTTAGAAAATATATAAGTACTTATAAAAATTTAAAAGCGTTTCAGGTTTTTGGTGCTGAAATAAACTCACCTTCTACGTGAGGGTTGTGGGCTTGGATCGCGGATGTCTAAGCAGGATACCGCGGCCCTGTGGTGCAAAAGAGCATGTGAACAAACAAGGTGGTTTTTTAATCAATTATGAATATGAATGTCTTTTTGCCACCCAGGCTAAGGGCAGGATGACAAATAATTAAAAATAAATTGATTTAGGCAAACAAAAAAAAAACGGTAGTGGCCTTTGACGAATTTGCAATTCACGTTATCTTGTTGCAGAAGACAGCTAAGTCTACTCTGAATAGTATTTCAACATGACCTAAATATATTACTGGTCTCTTAATTAACAAATAACTTTCCACATATCAAACAGAAACAGACAGTAAACACACAAACCCGTAAACAGCAACAAGGAAGCCTTACATTGTATCCCAGCAAGCAGCACCATACCAGGGTGTCCAAAAGATTAGTCGGCAGGCGAGACACAGCGGCACCGCGCGCATCAGCATTAAAATAAAAATAAGGGTAGCCATAAATACGGGCGCACAAAGACAAGATATACGGTTATAGCGGACTGCCGCTGGCCGTTCGTGTGGAGACTCTACTAAAATTATGTAGGAATTGGTACTCGGTACAGCTCCAATAAACAAAAATAATGATACCTATTTAGTGAGATTGAGGGCGGTGGACTGTACCTCCGTAAATACGGTTGGGTCGATTGGGTGGAAGTTCGGGTACTAATCAGCTCTGATAAATGTTGTGTAATGTTGTCTGAAGTTTTTTTAATGAGAGAAGAAATAGCATCACAATACATAGAAGAAAAACATGTTCAACCATGATTTCCACGATATCTTGAACGACGACGACGTCACTGTTAGCGCAGTGGATGAGCGATCGAATGTTCTGCTGCATGTCGCGGATTCTATTCCCGCATGGAATACATAATTTGTATCACCTTTTTTTTTGTTGTAACATCATCAGATGAGTCAGTCAAGTCTGACATTCCCTCCTACCCTGGAGAGGGCGGGAGGGACTGTCAGACTTGTACTGACTAAAATCTACGGTGTCCTTCGGTAGCCCTTTGTGTGCCGGAGTCGCGGTATACGTATGTCCCTCAGACAGCGAGTTGTAATTTGTATCATCTACAGGTTGCTTATGTGAGTTTAATTTTTTGTTAACTCACATGCGATGCAGGGAAATTCCTTATGTGGAGGCATCTTTTTTAAGAAAATGAAAATAATGAACAATCAGTTTGCTCGTTTCTCGGTAAAGTCCGAACAGTTTAAGACTGATTCATGAACACCTTCGTATCGCCACGTTAGGTTTCAATATTTCACTGTCATATCCATGTCATCAAAAAATATTACCTTGCCATTACCATCAAACATCCTTCATGACCTAAAAAAGCCAATATTCGGCGCACCTATCGGTCATACTAGCCAACTCTCCCCTCTTCAGGAAAGGTCAACCTCGCGTATTTTTGGCGCCAACAGCCATATACGGATAAATAAGAAAGGCTTCAATCGCCGTCAACCCGACTCTACCCTTTTAAAAGCCACATGATAGATGGACGGTTCGTAATGTTAACGCAACTAAAATTAAGGCTAGAAATATTTTTTGGCGAACTATCACAGGGGAGGACAGGTAGGCCTAATTTTTTTGTAGGTAGGGTCATTTTATTACCTGATTTGACCTTTGAACGTTAGCTTAAAGGTCATAAACCAAGCTAGTATTGTCACCTGTTTGCTAAACTATCAATAATGGTGTTTTCTCGCATATGAAAAATAGGCACATGGTCAATTCATTTAAAATTAATATCCTTTTATTATTATTTGATTTAAATATACAGAAATGGATTACGATCTAAGCATAAAATCTACTAATAATTAAAAAAATAAAAATATTATAAAGACTAAATTTAAATTAAATATACGACGAACAGATACATTTCCTTAAAATTGAGTAGTGCACGAGTATGTGACCTACATAGGCACACAGTGTTCTGCACACCAGTATTTTACATAGGTAAAATACTGGTGTGCAGAATACTCTGGTTAGATTGGAAGCCGACCCCAAAATATGACAAGGCTAGGCTGATAATGATGATAAATTCCTGAAGCTAAAAACTTTATCAGCCTGAATTTTAAAATCATCTTCGGCTGACATTCTCTCAAATAGTAAGTTCTTTTTTGGTTCACTTGTATTAGATATCACATAAAAAATTTGCTCATACATATTTTGTTTCTAGATTTTCACAACAAAATTCATTTTCCTCAAAGCTCGTAACTATCAAAGTGCATACTCCTCTCCATATCCATTTCCTGTCGATACTACAAAAACATTACGCCTCTATTCTTAAAAAATCATTCGTAATGGTTCTGTTCGATAGGGTTCCCAATCCAATACTTGTTGGTCTCTCAACTTTTATACGTCAGTTCAGTTTCCAATACAAAATACACTGAAAAACGTTTTAATTTGGAAAATCTTAGAACGAAACTTATTTAGGTCTGCATACAAGTAGATACTTTAGCAGGAAATGTAGGTAAACAGTACTTTAATTTTTTTAGACTTATGAAAAAGTTTGACTTTGTTAGAGACTGTACTAAAAATCCGTGTCAGTATGTGAGTTAAGTTGCATTTGAAAAGTTGTCTTCTAGAATATGTGGATCAAACAGTGTAGGAAAACATTATATGGAAGCAAGCAATTATAGAAAACATTTTTTTTTCTGTTGAGATCCTGAAGATTTGTGGAAATTAAGATTTTTTTTTAGTCTGTCAGTTCTATAGGCCAAAGAAAAGATGGATACATTGTCTAAGGAATGATATGAACGAAAAAGGAGTGAATAAATATGTACTATGATGTACTGTGATGTCTAATAGAGGAGAATACAAGAAAAAAACGTGTTGCGCCGATCACAAGTAAAATGAGATAACGGTAGGAAGATGATGATGTAAGTACTATTATTTCATTTTTTTTTTAATTTTCACCGGCACTTTAATTTATTTTTTTAACGTGGTAAAATCATCAAATGAGTCCTCCCACCCCGGGCAGGGCGGGAGGGACTGTCAGACTCTTACTGGCTAAAATCCACGGTGTCCTTCAATAGCCCTTTACGTTCCGGGGTGGTAAGGAAATAATCCCACGACCCTGGCTGGCTTTAGCCCTCTGAGATTGTACAGTTTTCTTATAAATACTTTAAAATGAAACAAGAGAGTTCTAGTTATGGTGGCCACTTTCTAACCCCTTTATGTAGCGTCGGATGAGAGGTGGCGGATAAATGGATAAGTCGTGTCGTGAGAGAGCCAGCTTCCGTGGCGCGGATAAGTTGCGACACTGTAGGCCAACTGTGGCTAACTTAAACATGAATTTTTGGGGTGCAATAATTTATTTCTGTCTAGGACAAAACTCGATCAAAGGTCAATGATAATTTTCAGAGTCGTTATATCATTGAATGGGTCTGGCACCCAGGGTAGGGCAGGAGCCTCTGTCAGACTTGTACTGACTTAAATCCTGCCCTTCTTATTTTTTTTCTTCTTCTCTTTTTCTTTTAGCTTCTCACCTAGTGTGATGTCGCTTGTTTTAAAATTTTCTCCTGTTTATTTATTCTAATTTAATTTTACCAGTAGATTTGTCGCATGTAAACGAACTCGCTTATATGTCCTGTTGGTATAGTGGTTAGTGACCCTGACTGCTATGCCGGAGGTCGTGGGTTCGTTTCCCAATCCCATCATAAGCCGATCCCTCAGACAGCGAAGATTCAAACGTCAAAATTACCATCAACTTACTCAAAACCTATTTGACAGCCAACTTAAAGTACAAAGACAAGCATTCAAACAAATAGTCAAGCATAAAGCGTAAATCATCGCGATTACTACAAGTAGTGCACTCAACCGGCGGTCATTAGCGCCATTTTTACAAGAGTCCTGCAAAAACGTTCGGCACAGCATTCGCCCGTTCGGCTGCCGTTCGGTTAATCGTCGGAAATTGTGCCCATTATTGGAGCACTCACTCGCAACTAAAATTATTATTGTTCGCACTAAAAGTAGCCATTTAGTCCGTGATTGCTCTGGAGTGGCCTGTTTCTTGAACAGATATTGAACGGACTTTTAGTCTGATGCGCCCGATGAGAATTTTCTGCTATTTCGAATGTTTTGTCTGAAAAATTGGAGGTGATTGGGAGTGAAGAGAGTTTGAAAAGAGCGAAAAACATCTCTTCTGGACATAAAAGAAACCAGCAATGTTTTACAGAAATGATTATATGAAACATGATTAGGGACTCCAACAAAAGAATTAATTAAAAGGACATTCACCATTTAAATGCTCATTCCCAAAAACATTTGCATCCGAAATCACATTAGAAATTCGAGTCGAGTAATCAACAGCTACGGGAAGAAACTTGAAAATACCTCACAGTTGACATAACCCTCGGTCCTTCGAGCCCTTGGCTTCCGGTTATCGCTACACAAAGAGGACCGGCCCTCCCCCCTCCGGCTTCCCTGCGGCCCCCTCTGAACAGGAACCGGAAATACTACCCTTCTATCGTTAAGGTCTACCCGCGTCACACCGCTATGCTGGAATTTTTAAAGTATTTTTAGCCCCCGGCCTTGAAGTGCGGTAATGATTTCGAGGAATGTCTAATGGTTGGACCCAGAATTGAACAGCTTCATAAATTTAAGGGGAAATTAAAATCACGGGTACCGAACGTTCCCCACATTAAATATTTACATTCTGAGGTTTAAATCATATGGTTGCGGAACTATCTTAAACGGTTACCACATGCGAACCTGTAATGCCTAGAGCATCTGAGGGATCGGGTTGGTTTTTGGTCTGTCAAAGTTTAAGCCCCTTCGGACATAAGGAAACGCCGAAAATCTCCGATACCCTACGACATTGGTATCTAGGCGACTATCGCAATATAATTCCATAGAGGTTCTTACAGGCGCGTGTCAATTGGATGCCAAAGTCGTAGACGTAGAGGATCGGACACTTGTGTCGCTTTCTGGGCGAAGGGGCTAACAGTCTCTTCCGCCCTACCCAGACCTCCTTAGAGGACTCTTTTGCTATTTCCAACCAAAAAAAATCTCCTCCTCATCTAGGCAAGTTTTCTATATAGAAAGTTAAATCAAAACAACTTTTTTTTTAATTTTCTAGTATCTGAATGTAAGCACCTACCTAGAGAATTAAATTCATTTGAGGCATCCACAGAAGAGTCCAGTTAAGCAATTGAAACCAACAGCAAGATGCTAGCCTGATCTAGCATTTAGCAGCTGGTTTTAGTTTGTCGATCAGGTTTGACCTAAGCTCTGTACAAGGCCTAAAACGTATCTTAGGCCAAACCTTGAATCCTGGCGTCTCTCTTATTTCCTGCAGAGTGCAGGGAAACAATCTTCTCCTACTTTATCCAAAATACACTTATAACTGAAAAAAGAAATCCTCAGCTCAGCCATGTAATATTAAACATAATTAATGAACGTTTGTTTGTATGTTTGTTACTTTTGTAGCTAAAAACGCCCAAAATGATTTGGATGGAATTTGATGCACAGGTAACTTATAACCTGAATTAACATAGAATAACTTTATGCCGATAATTTTCGCTTTCACGCGGGCAAAGTTGCGGACAGAAGCTAGTATGTTTATAAAGTATTAGAGTAAAAAACCTGGAGGGGTGGTTCGCCCCGGAAGCTTCGCTAATGCATCCGAATGCAGTCGGAGCTCGTAGGTCACCCTCGCACGCGATCAATTCATTAGCCTTGTATTGTTATGCTTCTGTTTTATGGTGAAAATATTACTATTGATTTTAGTATCTGTTTATATTTGTTTTTGTAATATGGGGTTTTGTGTTTGAGACTGAGAGAGGTGGTCATGGTTAATTTTCATGGCCACTGTCTCGTCTGATGGTAAGCGAAGATGTGGTCGATGTCGAAGCACGTTGGCCTAGAAGTAACCTGTTCACTATTGACTTGAAGACTCCAAAGTTATAGCTGTCGGGAAACACAGAAGGCGGCAGGGAATTCCACTCCTTAGCTGTGCGTACAATAAAGGTATTGGCAAAACGCTTTGTACGCACCGGAGGGATGTCCACCATATATCGATGGCGCATTGCCGTACGTCTTGTAAACAGTTAATTATGACAGAGATGGAGGATCATCTTCAACGTTAAGTCGCTTTCGACTAGGTCGGTCTGTAGATCATCGGTCAATCGATCATTATGTACTGAGTTTCTTCACTGCTTCAGAAAGCACGTAAAACCGTTATTTGTAAATCTTTGACCATCGTCATTCCCCGTGTGACAACTAGTCTTACTAGATAATACAAGCAATATTTCCAGATAAAATTCAGATATTCAGCTGCATCCGGTTAGGAAGTCGATATTTACGTAATTGGGAAAGGCTAGGCAGATGATAAAACTAATCTTATCATCCTAAGGAAGCTATTGGTGTTCATAATGAATTTAACCTTTCATTAGGCTGCGGTTCCACTGAGGCGGAGCGGAGCAGAGCGGCGACGACCTGTGCTGCGATTCACCAATCACGTGGATTGGAGAAGAGATGTGGATTTCAACGCAGCATAGCTCGTCTCCGCTCCGCCTCAGTGGAACCGCAGCCTTAGGCCCTTCGTCCATTATAAGACTCAAGTTTCCGATACCTTACGACTTCAGTATCCAGGCGACTCTCGCAATAGAAATGCATATACGTTCGTACACAGGCACGCGACGCGCGACGCCAATCGCGCGCTACCCATCTGCTGACATCGCGGCGACTTGAGTTTCCGCGATTTTCAAGATGGCGGAACAATTTATTTACCATTTTTAATTTTATTCACAGAATAAAGGGTTCCGTAGCATATTCTTGAATCATTTTTGGAAAGTCATTATTTTAAAACGATAGAAAAATATTTACAATCCTCTATCAAATCATAATTTTGTATGCAGTTTTATTAAAAAGTTGGGAGAGATGGTTTTTTTTTCTATTTTATTGAATATTTTTTTAAATTATGTTATAGTATTTGGATTTGGATTAATGTTAGGTTCCCAGGAAATTAACTGTGAAGGACGGACTGTCACACGACTGATCTTATAAAGATTCCGTTTTTTTTTTGAACCTTCGGAACCCTAAAATATATACTTTGATCGTCACAGTCATGTGTCAGCCATTTTATAAATTCATATTCTTGACCACCCATCATGACCTTTTGACGCGGCGCTAGTGTCTATGTCGTTACATCAAATTGCATTATAAAAATTTAGTACCTCGAATTTTCCGCGGGTCATGAGTAGTGGCGAAACTCTAGTATCGGAAACTTGCGTCGCCTCGTGTACGAAGGCTCGTTCACGAGGCGACGCAAGTTTCCGATACCTTACGATTTGGGTTTCCAGGCGACTATCGCAATACAAATCCATAGAGGCTCGTACACAGGTCGCGTCGCCGACATGCGTCGCCGACTCTAGTCGCTCGCTACTCATCTATCAAGATCGCCGATACCCAAGTCTTCGCGATTTTTAACCGACGAAAAATTTGTATCTATTATTTTAAAATGTATTATTAAAGTATCTGAGGTAGAAAAATATCCTTGTTTGTATCATTACAATTAATAATAATAATTGTACAATCTTACGTTTATGTATTTTGATAATATTTACTTATTTTAGTTCCATATGTGTAACTAGATGGCGTTGTTAGTTTTTCTGAATCGCGATATGGTTTCGTTACCACCAAAAGTATATAAGGACCTAAAATTCATTGATTAAATTTTCTTCGTTCAAACAAGTAAACGCTGGTCCACGACTATCACACAACGCCATCTCGTCCCAAGCTAAGCAGAGCTTGTGGTATGGGTGGTATGAGTACTAAACAACTGATAAACATACTTATATATTTCTAAATACATAAATATAATAGATAAATTAGGGGAGGCCTATGTTCAGCAGTGGACGTCCTCCGGCTGTTGATGATGATGATGATGATGAATAGATAAATTACACCCAGACACAGAACAAATGATCGTGCTCATCAAACAAACATTAATTTGTCCTGGGTGGGAATCGAACCCACGTCCTCCGGCATAGCAGTCAGGGTCACTAACGACTAGACCAACAGGCTTGTCAAATTCAAAAGAATATTCTAATAGATAATAAGCATGGAATAAGCTTTTTTTTAAGTGGTAAAATAATCATATTAAATGAGTCCTTCCACCCCGGGCAGGGCGGGAGGGACTGTCAGACTCGTACTAACTAAAAACCACGGTGTCCTTCAATAGAACCTCACAAAACGATAGCGCGATCTAACTCGACCATCTATCGAGCATTGTGTCAAACTTTTTGCACTTTTATAAATTATTATGGTTTCGTTACAAACATTACTACTTTAACCCAGCTTCGTCATGTACTTGTACATACGACAAAAATAAAGTAATTAAGAAAACGAAAACATTAAAAAAACCTATTCAAATCTGAAATTTGAAACCATGGTCATCATCATAGCAGTAAGCGTTAGCGTTCCAGTGCAAATAAAAGAAAACTATAAAAAAAACCTAGAAAAAAATTGAATAAACCTCTAAAAAACAACTGAAACACGAAAAAAGAAAAAATCTATGTTTACCTGGGGATTGAACCCATGGTCACCACCTTGGAAGTCAAAGCTTGAACAAATCGAGCTACCTTGTAGCCGGTTGGCGCGGCGAAATTATGAACCATATTCTTTCTAGATTGATTTTTTCCTCTATACGCGCCAATTTTTAATTCCAAAAATTTGAAAAAGGAATGCGCTCTAGCATTTTAATTTATGTTATAAGATGAACATTTTGTGTTTTGTACAATGTATTATTAAGGTTGAATATAGAATGGTGGCCGAATAGACGATTTGAGTCTTACGACTCGAGTCGCCGCTGTGTACGGACCGTGCGCGACTGGAGTCGCGCGACTTAGGTATGCGACTGGAGTATCGGATACCGGAGTTTCCTAATGGACGAAGGGCCTTAGAGTATTCCTTCCAAGAACAGTGCATTCTTGGAAGAAATGGTATCAATTTACAAAAAAGATTGACCTACAAAAGTTTGTCATCTATGTGTAACATTCCAACAAAAATTTGT
This sequence comes from Agrotis segetum, assembly GCA_036375495.1. NCBI lineage: Eukaryota > Metazoa > Arthropoda > Insecta > Lepidoptera > Noctuidae > Agrotis > Agrotis segetum. The sequence continues at coordinate 249,965 of JAQSVV010000329.1, read as the reverse complement.
AATTCCCCGTTTTGAAGAACTGACGTCAACTTCACATAAATGGAACAAAAGTGTAACCGCAAAGTTTTTCTTAACATAAGGAAAATAATTTCCATTATACAGGGTGTCCCAAAACTCAACGTCAAGCCGAAACGGGGTGATAGGATTGATCTTAACCATCACGAGAAAAATCTGAAAAAAATTCTATCCCATGCAGTTTAAAAATTATGGGCATTTTAAGAAAAACCTAGAAATTTGATCAAACTGTACTATTTTTCGGTTATTGTAGGTATTCTTTTTTATTTTTGTTCAATTGAACTTTGGAAACGTAATCCTAAATAACATTTCTAGAATCCCAATAAAAAATAATGACACAATTGCCTCAAGTTTCCGAGAATTGAGACTATTTGTTTAAATACGAATTTAAAATTTTCAACATCCATCGACTTTGTCAGGCCCTCTTTTGAAAAAAATGTAGTAGAGTGCCTTGGCAAGTGGCATCAAAAGTTGGCGCATTTAATCAGGATTCTAAAATAGTACAATACTTGTTAGTTCCATACAATAAAAAAGAGTAAAAAAATTAAAACCTCAAGTAAGCCGATTTTTGCTATCTCAGTTAAAATGTTTTTGATTCGCACAAGCTCTAGGTAGGTTCGTAATTTTAAGGCATAATGATCTCAAAGCCCATTGAAAACGTAGCCGACCTACGTTAATGCATTTCTCAAGCAGCTGAGGAGATCAATTCTCGAAGATATGCTCGACTAATAAGTAGATCTTTTTTAAAAAGATGTAGGGCTTGTATTGAGGCCAATGGTAAACAATTTGAATTTATTATTATAAAATGTTATTTCTCTATCTGACTTTTATTCCATCAAACCTAAATTTAAACGAGATCAAGATTTTTCATTATTTTACTAACTTTTTTCACTTTGGTTAAAGTGGCGTCATTATCTATCTCGCTCACTATGGCAAACATACCCACTATCCATCTTTCTGATCATTTTGCCTTAAAATTAAGAACCTATCTAGAGCTTGTGCGAATCCAAAACATTTTAACTGAGATAGCAAAAATCGGCTTACTTGAGGTTTTAATTTTTTTACTCTTTTTCATTGTATGGAACTACCAAGTATTGTACCATTTTAGAATCCTGAACCCTTAATTCGGCAAGAGCAAAAATTTGCGAAATTTTGATTTTTTTGTATATATTTGTCATCCTTAGATATTCCTAAAACCAGGAAAAATAATGGAAAAAATCTAGTATATCTAGTTTTACAATAAATGCATGTCCAGTATACTGGACATTGCCAGGTTCTCTGAAAAGTAACAGAAAATATTGATGTCCAGTATAATTCCCATTGTCGAATTAAGGGTATGATTTTTTTAATTTTATAGAAACTCTTTTTTATGCAAATATGCTGTTCATTGTATAATGTCCAATGCGTTTTGGCTTACAAAGTCATGCCTAATCAGCCCTAAAGTAAAGAAGTGTCGTGAAGGCTCAACTTTGAAGAATGATCACTCTTTTCAACGGTTTTTTTCGGTTAGGCATGTTAAAGAAGGCAAAAAGGCTTATATTTTCAGGAAAACATATATCTGTCTTTGAGTTCTGTTCATCTCTAGCGTATTCATGTAAGAAACTTGACAGTAGAAAGGGAAGAAGCGACTTTGGGCTTCACACAATTTCTGAATATATCTTAGCAAGATCTTAGGAGTAGATAATTCTAAGATTCACTGTGCCCTTCGATCCAGTGGAAGGTGGTCCATTGAGGACAGGGTTTAAGGATAAGATTGCTGTTAGTTTCTTTGCTTTTTGGAGCTTTGATAGGGCTATGCCCTCAAATAGAAAACCGCATACCATAGTATTGCATTCACAGCGGCTGGCAGCTTTTGAGGCTGCTGTAAGGGCTACTCACTCTCACTGGTAGGTCGAGATGTGAGCACCTAAGAGTGGATATGATAAAGATGCTGCTGAGGGCAAGAGAATGTACAGCAGCTCTAAATCATATTGATTTTTGAGAGTCCTGTGTAGGTGCATACTAAGTCCATTATTTATTGGTTAAATTTCTGCCCCCTTTTGTTTTATATCGTATTTTTTTATTGAAAATTTATCTTTTTAGGATCCGTATTTAGTAAGCAACCAATAAGTGGTGGAATCTCTATCAGCTGATCCAGTATACAGGCGTAGGTTTAGCCCAATTGGTCTAGATGCATAAGTATCATAGCAGCTTATTTTGCTTCCTGATAAGAGAATAGGTCAACAGATATTATTTGAAGTATTTTAAGTATTGCTGCAGTTGGTATGGTAGTTATGCAGCCATTTGTTGCAGGGAAGACCAGTTTTTAGAATTTTTGGAGCCATAAGACTGTCTTCAGAAGTGCCATCTCTTGTGCTCGTGCGCTTATTTGCCACTTATTTTGAGCCTCTTTGAGTTTTTTTGAATACTTTTAAGTTATATTAATGTGAGTTATCAGGAAATTAAAAGTAACACACATAAAATGGACGTAATTATATAATATCATATTGGAATTAAATGTCCGTGTCATTGGCAATGTCCAGTATACTGAACATAACTAAACCATACTAAGTTACTGCAAACCTGGCAATGGGAAGTATACTGGACATGCAAGTTTTACAAAGAATACTGCAAAATCTATGATAAATACAATGCTTGCAGTGTGTGTATACGTTTGTACATACCATCTGAAATGTATAAATAAAAAGTCATTGCCTATTTTAGAACAAAAAAATCGAGTAATTCTAAAGTTATCAAGAGCGGGTAAAGCTCGTTTGTCCTGCCTGACATTGCGAAGACTTCTGCCTGACTGGGTGCAGGTGTCCATTAACAGTTATTTTCAGGGTAATAATACAGGATATAACCAACCTATCTGATGCAAAACGTCTTTAATATTGTTTAAAATAAATACATCAGATTTTTTCAAAGTCCATGTCCAGTATACTTCCCAATATCGAATTAAGGGTTAAAATGCGCCAACTTTTGATGCCACTTGCCAAGGCACTCTAGTACATTTTTTTTAAAGGAGGGCCTGACAAAGTCGATGGATGTTGAAAATTTTAAATTCGTAGTTAAACAAATAGTCTCAATTCTCGGAAACTTGAGGCAATTGTGTCATTATTTTTTATTGGGATTCTAGAAATGTTATTTAGGATTACGTTTCCAAAGTTCAATTGAACAAAAATAAAAAAGAATACCCACAATAACCGAAAAATGGTGCAGTTTGATCAAAATTCTAGGTTTTTCTTAAAATGCCCATAATTTTCAAACTGCATGGGATAGAATTTTTTTCAGATTTTTCTCGTGATGGTTATGATCAATCCTATCACCCCGTTTCGGCTTGACGTTGAGTTTTGGGACACCCTGTATACTGAAATCTTAACATTAAAAAAACCCACTTAACTCCTAGCCTTCAGGTACTTACATTATTCATTTAATTCAACGTGCAAAGCAAAACATAAAAGATAAGTGATTAAAAAATGAAAATGAACTAAAACTCGTGTCAAACACGGAGTTAACTCGCAAAAACAACTTATTACCGTGTTACGAAATGTCAAAGCTTGTTTTTCAGAGGAAGTCGATGTTAAATTTTCATAATTCGGCTGGCCCGACGCGACCTCGCGCTGTAAAACAAAATGTCCGCGCTGTGCAACCTGTCGACCCTTTAGTGATGGGACACTGCTTGTATCGATATCGATATTGACATTCAAGGTGGTGCAATAATCATCAACATATTTCTCCCTTACAGTTTTCAAATAAAGTCACTCGAGTTTCTTTAAGTTATAAAAGAATCTTTTCTTCTTTTATAATTCACTGTTATCATTTCATTGGTTCATGTGGCAGTTAATTATAGACATGAATTCGCAATAATAAATCTAACGATCGACTCATAAAGATGTTTCAAAGTGATAAAAGTCGTAAATCTAACATTAAATCTGATCGGAGCTTAGTTACTGCTGTGACTGAACCTAGTGTCACTTCACTTTGGTTCATATTAGGTACAAATTCTTGCAGAACTTCAAAGTCGAGTGTTAAAAATACCTAACTCCATAGTATGTCCCACATTAGGCACATCGACACATCACTGGCCCGCATCCGAAGCGGGGCTGCGTTTTGATAAATATTTGCGATTTATTTTACTCCTGGAGCCATTTTTTGAGAACGCGCCCGTAAAGAGGAGAAATGGCGTCGCACGCCATGTTCACCAGAGCGGCACTGAAGTTTCGGCGGGAAAATAAAAACGCGTTTAACTTTGTGTTAATATTATATTGTGCCATTATTGCGCCATTTATTATAATACCGCGGAAGGGATGGGGTTGAGAGTTCGCGTTTAATGGACGTTTTGTTTGCGAGGAAAACATTTTTTTTTACTCTAACGATTTTCTGTTAAACCTTTCGGAAGGGAATGATTTTTCAGCGCGTATTTTAGGCTTTGTTACAATATAGTACGTACGTATGCACAAATATGAATTCGTATTTTGTTTTGATTACACGGCGCGAATTTTTAGGAATTCCCTCGTGAATGTAATAGGAATTGGTTTGAACTAAAATATATTGCGTGCGTAGATTTTATTATAGAAAATACGTGTATGGAATTGTGTTACCCTTTGTACGTTTCGGATTTGCGAATAGTCGGTATTTGAAATATTTTTAGAGTAATTTAGCGTCCACTGAAGCACCAACATACCTAATCCACTTTCAGAGTTGAAAATTTTAACGAACCATGAATACTTAATTACATTGAGTTTACCGTTTATTTTATGACTTGGCATCTCATATTTTAATTTATTGTAAGCACTTAATAACTTTCTTAGCATTTTAGCAGCGAAGTGTCGGTAATTAGGAATGTCAGTAAGTGTCACCTGTCTCTTTTCTCATGAGACTCTCCAAGAGAGAAACATAAAGAGGAAAGTTCCGTATTATGATTTCTGATCCACTGGAGCGAATTTTTGCAATGATGGGCAGGATGATGCCTGAACACGGTATGGTCGTAGGTATGACGTAAAATGTGGACAAAACATTGTCATAATTTATCAATCATAGCCCCGTAAGAAGTCCACTGCTGAACATAGGCCTTAAATTGCTAACAGGACAAGTAGGAGCGTCTTAATTGCTTCCTGCGTAATGGTCTTATCAGATTAGCTGTCCACCTTGTGTGTGGACACACGATCAGACTAGACATTTCCCTTTTAATATGCCAAATCTTAATTAATATTAATTTGATCCTTATTAGCAACACTATCAAACAGCATATTAACACAGGATGTGATTTTATTCCAAAATTAGCGTATTCGATTTCTGGCCAGGATTATTGATTTTTCTAAAATCCAATGAAGCAGTTTTAGTTTTCGTCAAAATTGGCCTCGAGACTTCTTTCAACGTTTTTCGATACTCCTCACAGTTTCAGAGATAGCCATCCAAGCCCTGTTGAAAAAATCACCCTGTATACACATAGGCTATAAAACATCACGCTATGACCTACAGGAGCCGAGCAATGAGAATGAAACCACGAGGAATTGCTAGTCTTTATTTTAAAACCCAAATAAAATCCATCATTTTTACCATCATGTAGAAATTGTCTTATCGACTTGAAAATACGGGGTGTCCCAGTTGCTAGGACAGCGGGACTTGTACAAAAATAATTAATTAATCACTGTAACCCTAACGTCCCCACTGCTGACATCGGCTGCCACCCGGGTACCTTAGTACCCTGGAAGCGATCTGCCTCGGGCGATCATTACTACCCTGTAAAGTGTGCTCGCTGGCTATTGGTTTTGTATTGTCATTATTTTTTGCAGCTAATTAATGATTCTTGAATTAAAGAAGTAACACTTGAACTTACATTCCAGTAGGGTATTTTTATTTTTTTAATATATTCCCCCTTTCTTCTTCCTCTACACATAATAGGCATTTTAATATGTAATATCAATAAATTGCAAACGTAATTAGTTCGTCAGTTAAAAGATCAAAAAAAAGTTGTTGCGTTTCATAAACCAATTCTTTGCTTGTCTATGGTTTGCTTTATTTATGCAGATTTTTAGAAATCACACTAATTTAAAATTCTATTTAACTATTACATAAATTATTTCACTTCTCCATTCTTGTTTTTTTTCCTCATAAAACAGGTGTAGACGTAAACTTTAGTATTCAACGCTCATAATAATTCATATCACATAATTGTGACTCAAAAATTTTACCCACTTATTGGTCACTCATTAGTCATTAACATTATGAATGTCTTCCATAATGTTAATGACTATGCCAGTTTAAAAACTTGTAGAGAAAAGCTGTGTTTTGTCTTTCTAAAGCTCTATCATTCAGGTATTAAATCCAAAAAAGGCCTAACAAAACTCGCCAACAGAACTAGGTTAAAACCACCCAGTAATTTCAAACTCAGTCTAATTTTTAACCGTTACTGGCTGTTCAGATTTGCATAGGTAGGCACTTGGACTAAGCGAAGTTGGTCCGGGTGGAAACACCCTAAGTGGAACACAGCCCAGCTCATGTAAGCTATGTATCGGGTAAATACGGGGAACACGGACGTTTTACAAAATGAAAAAAAAAGTAATAGTTATTTGTTATACAAGAGTGCAAAGTTGCTTTTTAACCGCGTGCTCATTTTTGATGACCGAGCAAGCGAATGATTCTAAAATTGAATCACGAGTGCAACGAGTGATTCAAAAATTAGAATCATGAGCGGTAGCGAGGGAATCAAAAGAGCACAAGGTGAAAAATCTTTGCACTCGAGTGCAACACGTAACTTTTCATCCCACCTCAGCGAGGAAATGAGTAGATGCAAAAAAAAGTTTAGGTACCTAATAGGTAACTACTTACTACGTTATTATAGGTAAGTATTACAGAAAATAAAATATATATAGTTTAGTATGTTTTTAAGTTCCTTATTTTTATAAGAAAAGTTCTGAGTCAAGAAGGTTCCGAGTCTGAGATTTTATTTTTTGTTATGTCTGTGTGTGTGTCCATTATCAAATAAATGTTTTCTATTCTATTATTTTTAGATTGTAATAAATTAATAGTAGATTACGCACCAAAGGATTCTGGTTCGGGATTCAAGTTAACCCAATGGGCACCACAACAAGCGATCAGCTGTAGGGGTCAGCAGCCGCCTTTACTGGTACAACTCTTTAGTGCACGTGCATGTTCCAAATTCAATTTACTTTATCCACTAGAGGATAAAAACGGCTTTTACGCTCAGATATCGAAGAGGTAAAATAGCCTTTCCGAGATGGGGGGATGAAAAGGTAATTTTTCTGGTACCTAGTTCATAAAGTTTTGTTTGTTAGTTTTTGTGACTGTGTTTGGATGTTTGTGACTAACTTTTTTGTTATTGCTCGTAGCTTTTGAATGATTGTACTACCTGTGTGTTTGTCGCTACTATTAAGCGAGTTGTACACGACTGTAGAGACTGATAAAAAAAACTATACTATCAAACTATGAATTTGGTAGTAGTCTGACAGAAAACACTGAGAAGATTTTTTTTTAAACAATCTGTTTCTTTCTACACAATGCGACATGTCAATTGTCGCACTACGTGGAGAAATAATACGGTAATCGGTTTTTCTTTCCTTCAATAAGTTTTTCCTCCAGTTAGGTTATATATTGCTTTATGTTTTTTTTTAGCTTGTTAAAATCATCAAATGAGTCCTCCCACCCCGGGCAGGGCGGAAGGGACTGTCAGACTTCTACTAACTAAAATCCACGGTGTCCTTCAGTAGCCTGTTATGTTCCGGGGTCACGGTAAGGAAATAATCCCGCGACCATATTGCTATAAGCTAATATAAACTTATCCAGGCATTACGGTGCAGGCGGTGTAAGAAAATTGAAAAAGTGTAATTACTTACTTATTTTCACCTGACAAAGAAAAGCTCCCAAAGTTTCGTTTCATCCGAACAAAATCACGTGAAACGTCTAGTATGACACACAACACAGTAGGCTAACCTTGCTGAGCGCCTGAGCATCGACATTGACACGTCCAGCACTCGGCTGGATGGTGCTCAGCGCAGGCCCACTTGAACCCTTCGAGTGCCATCGCTGCACATTCATGCCTACCTAGTACCTACGGAGATAATAACCAAATATCGTGGGATATTGTTCTAGTGATATGCATGAAAGAGGGGTATATAGTGTCCTGCAGTAGACATAAAAAGTGTAGCTGTTTCATACTTCGATTTTAAATGAACTATGTATTTGGATCCTAAAGAAATTTCGTGGGATATTGTTCAATGGGCTCGTAGTCACATTCAGCACAGAGTGTAGTATTAAATTATTAGACATAAAAATTGACATTTTTTAAAATTATGTATTAACTATTGTTACTTTTTATGGAATTGGTCATTTTGAGAATTCATCATTTCGAGGTCCACGCTTGAACCTTTCGAGTGCCATCGTTGTATATGCAATGCATGCCTTCCTAGTACCTACCTATGGAGATAATAACCAAATATCGTGGGATATAGTTCTAGTGATATTTATGAATTGGGATTGGGCAATATTTCAATAAAACCAAACTCAGATTTCTATAAAACACAATACTTATTTATTTTGTACTATTGCGAATTTTTCACAGGAAGGAATGACAAGTAACACAACAACGCCACCACCGGCATAAAACGTAAACATAACCAAGAAGTTTATAAGGACTGTTAGCCCAGCAGAGTTTACAGAGACACTTATGAAATAGAAATACCTTTATAAATTTATTTACTTAACACTCCCACTTAAATTTATAAAGTATATAATGTTAAGTGACTCTACTACTTCTCTTCCAATTCCATCTCTACTTTAATACCTACTACAAGAAAATAAACAATCATGTTGTTCTTCAAACAAACTTATTAAACATTAGCCACATCAAACATTTCTCAATATCTTATCTCTATTAGAATTAAACTTATTTACAGGCAAAGCTTTAGTTAAGAAATCAGCTAATTGATGTGAACTCTCAACATACTTAATGTCTACAATTTTCTTTGCAACATTCTCTCGAATAAAATTATATCTTATATCTATGTGCTTGCTTCTTCTATGAAAAACTGGGTTATTTATTAACCTAATTGCACTCTGGTTATCAATGTTTAGTGTAATTAAGTCTTGTGGTTCCTCAATATCACAAAGAAATTGCCTAAGCCATAAAATTTCTTTAGTAGCTTCACTGGCAGCCATGTACTCAGACTCAGTTGTCGATAATGCCACAGTATTTTGTTTACGGCTAGACCAAGTAACAGGACCTCCATTCATTAAAAATATATAACCTGTATTAGATTTTCTAGTGTCCAAGTCACCGGCAAAGTCAGAGTCAGAGTACCCAACTAATGCAATATTATCCTGATACACAATACACATATCTTTAGTATTAATTAAATAACGCAAGATTCTTTTCAACGCTGTAACATGTGAAGGACCTGGGTTATTGACATATCTACTAACAACATTGACAGCATATGCTATATCAGGTCTAGATACAGATGACAAGAATAATAATGCTCCCACTGCTTCTCTATATGGGAAATTAATTAACTCATTACTTGTACTCTTAGTTAAATGTACATTTACATCTGCAGGGGTATTACTACTTTTTGCATCTGACAAATTAAATCTATTGATCATTGTTTCAATATACTGTCTTTGACTTATGCTTATACAATCTTTTTCTTTATTTATTTCCATACCAATAAATGAATTAACATTTAAAATCTTAATTTCAAATTTTTGTTTAAGCATATTCAATATTTCAGATAACACAACTTTACTTCTAGATAGCAACAATCCATCATCAACGTAGAGAACTAATATTACTTTTATGTCTTTAAAATATCCTATAAACACACAGTTATCAGAAGGACATTGCTTGAAACCACAAATATCAAGAAAAGAACAAAATTTCTCATTCCAACATCTGGATGATTGTTTAAGACCATAGATAGATTTAATCAACTTACATACTTTATCTGACTGTGTTTCCAACCCCTCTGGCACCTCCATGTATATCTCCTCAGAAAGCTCACCGTACAGGAAGGCCGTCTTAACGTCAAATTGCTCAATCTCCAGTCCATCTCTCGCAGCAATGCTGAGGAGTACCCTGATGGAGTCATACCTGCTAGTGGGGGAAAAAGTCTCATTATAATCTAAGCCCTTGACTTGTGTGAACCCTCGTGCACACAGTCGTGCTTTGTATCGTACTATTTCTCCATCTTTCTTTGTATCGTACTATTTCTCCATCTTTATTCTTCTTTATCGTGAATACCCATTTACAAGACACAGGTTTCTTCTTCGCTCTATCAGTTAATATCCAAGTTTGATTTTCTTTATGTGACTGAAGCTCTTCAGCCACAGCTTTCTTCCATAATTGAGAATTTGGACTATTCATTGCTTCTTCATAAGTATTAGGTATTTCGAATTCTGTGTAATTAACTTCCAGGTTGTTATTTCGACGTGGACGTAGTGTGACATTTCTCTGTTGTTCCTGTTCCAAACATATATGTCTTGGAGGGACATAAGTTTCATCCATTTCTTCTACACTCTTCATACTATCATCTGAACTATCTTCGTCAGATTTATCGCCTTGTTGAAGCTCATTCTGCGGAGTAGGCCTTGTAGAATGATCTTCTTGTTCAGCTGTCACTTCTACGACACTTTGCTTTTCTTCTGGATTACTACATTCATCAAATTTCACGTCCCGGGATATTGTAATCTTCTTTGTTTTTAAATCATACATCCTGTAATTATCATGGTCATATCCTACTAGCAACATTTTAGCACTTTTCTTGGCAAGCTTTCTTCGCTTTTCTTTTGGTACATGTACATAACCGATGGATCCAAATATTCTGATATGTTGCAAGTTTGGTTTAACTCCATGCCACAGTTCATATGCTGTAACATCACCTGTCTGGCTTGATGTATTTCTATTTAACAAATATGTGGCACAGTTGACAGCTTCTGCCCACATATTCAAGGGAATATTTTTTGCATATAACATTGTTCTTGCAGTTTCCATAATAGAACGCATTTCTCTTTCTGCTCTCCCGTTCTGTTGAGGGGTATACGGGGCAGTACGTTCATGCGTAATTCCCTTATTTTCAAGAAATGACGTAAATTCTCGGTTCACATATTCACAACCATTATCTGTATGAATTATGCGCAAATCACGCTGAAACTTGTTCTTCACAATTGCATTGTACTTTAGAAAATATTGAAATACTTCACTCTTATGCTTCATGAAGTAAACATGACGATAACTTGTAGCTCCATCTTTGAACAATACAAAATATCTCATACCCGACACAGAAGGTTCTTCTATAGGGCCGCACACATCGCTGTAAACAATTTCACCTGGCTGTGTTGGACCTCGGGTAGATTTCAAAAAGGGGTGTCTTGCTTGCTTACCATACTGGCACGCTTCACAAACAAATTCCTCATTTCCACTCAATGTAACCGGAATCACACCTTGCTTACACATATTTTTAAGCTCCTTGACATTCAGATGTCCTAGTCTTTCATGCCAAACTTTTACATCTGTTTGCACAACATTACAATCTTCTTGTTTGATTGTTTTGACATCTAATTCATACAAGTTGTTTTCTGTTAGATGTGCACTCATAACCACAACATTATTTTTCATAATCATTGCATTTTTACAACTCTTCATTATCATATATCCTTTCCTAGTGGCAGCACCTTCTGAAAACAGATTTCTTCGCAAATCAGGTACATATAGAACATTCTCAAGTTTACATCTCTCCCATGTACCATTAACCAGTTTGTCTATCAATATAGTTCCTTCACCACATACTTTGATACTCTGTTTGTTGCCCAATTTAACAGAATTATTGTCTTGGGACTCATTCAACTTCCAGAAGTAGTTCCGCTTGAAGGTCATGTGCATTGAGGCTCCGCTGTCAAGAATCCATGCTTCTTCATCATGTTCATTCATCGCAACACTGAATGCTAACATATTATTGGGTTTCTTATCATTCTTTGTCTTTGGAAATTTACAATCCTTGGCGAAGTGGCCTCTTTTATTGCAATTGTAGCATATGAATCTATGACCTGGTCTCTGATCATTTGAAGTGTTCTGTTTATTTCCATTTCTAAATTTTGAATTTCCTTTTGTTGTTACTAGTGCTGTCTCACTACTACTTGTGTCATTGCCAAGGCTGGCTTCTTCATCTACTAGGCGAGAAGTGAGGTTCTGAATTGTTTGACTTTTCTCATCGAGTGACAACCATGCTTGTCTAAGTGACCGGTACGTTGATGGTAATGTACTTAGAATCTTAGTCATTATTGCTGTATCACTGATTTTCTCACCTGTCTCCCGTAGCTGCTTCGCTAAACTTTCCACCTTGGACACGTGCTGTGCCATTGTATCACTGGCACTATAAGAATACTGATAAAATTGCTCATGAATTAACATTTTGTTATATTCTGATTTCTGTTCGTAAATTGCTTCTAATTTCGTCATCACTTCTTTCGCAGTTTCACAGTTTTCTATCAGAGATATTTGGTTCAAATCCATAGATGATGTTAAAATGAACATGGCCATCCCATCGTCTTTATCCCACTGCACTTGTGAACTGGTTTCCGCTGGTCTTACCTTATCTATATTCAATCCTTTTGCTCGCAAAGCACATTTTACTTGGAATTTCCATTGACGGAAATTTCTTCCATCGAACTTCTCAATTTTCATTGAATTCGTAACCTCCATTTTTGGGTTAGATTTTATATCAGTTTTAATCTTGCTCTTAAAGGGAAGTTTTACTGAAATATACAATAATCATGTGCCTGGGCCCATAACCTAATGGGTTTGGGCAATATTTCAATAAAACCAAACCCAGATTTCTATAAAACACAATACTTATTTATTTTGTTCTAATGCGAATTTTCACAGGAAGGAATGACAAGTAACACAACAACGCCACCACCGGCATAAAACGTAAACATAACCAAGAAGTTTATAAGGACTGTTAGCCCAGCAGAGTTTACAGAGACACTTATGAAATAGAAATACCTTTATAAATTTATTTACTTAACAATAAGTACTTACTTGCAACTAATAACCATGGTAATCAGGAGCATAATTCATTATTAATAAATGTATGTAACAAATATAACACCCGAACGATGTCGTCTGGTAAATATGTAGTTCCCAGAGTAAATAATGTCTATGGAGACCGAACATTACAAAAGCGTATCCCTTACATACTCAACAGCTTACCAGACGAAATCAGAGACGAAAAAAAGAAAAATAAATTTAAGATAAATCTAAAAAAATACCTACTAAGTACACTCCCTTAACTTTACATTATTTTACATATCCTAAACTACCATTTTACATAAGCTTGTATGTGTAAATGCAAATATTAGTTCATAAGATAATAAGTATATAGTTATAATTTTGATCCAACAGACAAACTATGTACTATAGTTTTGTTGGACAGTATGTACGTTACAAACTTTAAAATGTACCTTTTTGATCATTAAATAAATAAATAATAAATAAGAAAAGTGTAGTGTGGAAGTGAAAAAAGAACTTTGTAGGTAGTTTTTATTAAAAATGGTAGATGACCTTTAAATTATTTCATTTAGTACATACATATTTACACACGTCTTGTTTTTTATGGTATTTATATAAAAAGAAAAACATTTGACTTTAGAGTATTATAATATTAGAGGTTGTCATAAATAAATAAAAATAAATAGATAATGGTCAGTGTTATCACTGAAAGCTATCATCAAGTTATAACTCAAATCAGCCTGAGTTGTTCAGCTGTAGTTATATTGCGTATGCGCTTACATTGACGGACGAGTAACGCCATCTGTGATTTTCGGTACAAACTAGCGATGAGCTTTGAGCGGCAAACTGATACATTTTGTTTTCCCCTTTGAACATTTTCATTAAACTCTAGAAGAAAACACTAGCAGAAAGTTGTTTTTTTATTTTTTTAAGTGCATATAATTATATGAAAATTCAAAAAAAAGGTTCGGTATTAGATTAAAATCTAGCACGAAGTACTAAAAGAAAATAAATAAATTAAAGAGGTATGTAACAAAAGGAAGCATAATCATGGATTAGAAAAATACTATTCAAGAAAACATTAAAACAAAACAGCATCAACATTTTCAAAAAGGCAAACAAACAATCTATCGTACGGAAACGTGTGGCCAGGCTAATTCAACCCCTCGAGTAGCCACCGAAGATAAAGCGCCCCCTTTTCACCCCCAAACACCCCCTCCGTCACCTGCCGAGTCTTTAATTGAATAATCCCAGTCATTAATCATAGTACCCCGTCTGGAGGTGAACTTGAATTATTTTCAGTCATTTCTTGTGACTGTTTAAGGCTTGGATCGACAGGCGATACAGCTTAATGGATGGAATTTGGGACAGGGGTACACCCAAAGATGAGTTGGAGTTATGATGGGAACCAAATCATTGTTTAACACTTTTTTGTTAAACTCAAATGAAGATAAATCTTGAATATACATACTTAATTAACTATTATTTCAATTAATTAACGTAAGTAAATAAAGTAGGTATCTTCAATAATTACGATAACCCTTTCATGATATCCCATATTTGGAATTGAAATCATCAAATGAGTCCCGCCCCCTCGCAATGGGATGAAGCGGAATCATGACTGTAAGACTTATTGACTAAAAATCCATCTTGTTTCTTCGATCCCTACTTTCCAGGGCCACTGTATCCTACATAAACATTCCATTCCCGCGAGATTCTAAGCCATAACTTAAATAGGTACTAGAATAATTCATGTTTAACCTGCCTATGTATGTATATCAATAGTAAATGGCCAGCATCAAAACATACCTAAAGTAAATAGCATCAATAAAAAAATACGAAACAGTCCACTCAACAAACACATAGTACGAAGGGACGTATACCTACATCAAACTCAGAAGCCCAGACACGTATGTCGACCCACACCTCCGTTTCATGTAGGAAACCGTTCTTAACACACACAAGTAAATCGCACACACACAAACAATCGCCCCTTTGTCTTAGCTAAGTGTCAACCAATAAAAACAAAGGATTCGAAAATGGAACAAAAAGTGTCGGCCAATCGCGCGGGGCGTCACGCGTGTTGATGCGCGGCTATTGGCTTGAAAAAATCCGTTTAGCTCCGATGAGTACGGCTAGACGTTGAGATTGATGCGTCCGGAGACCGGTATTTACTTGAGTTTATTTACATAAGATACCGTTTCGTGCATTATCCTGAACTGAGACGGTTATCGTTCTGTCCATGGATGTTATAAGGTTGATCTTTGTTGTAGTTTAGAATCGTTAAGCTGTACTTTTGAATATCAAAGTCAGCTTATAATTAACCGTCTTATGATATCCCACGCTAATTTCCTTCGCATGTAGATTATGCTAAGTGAATCATCCTCTTTTCGGCCTCACGGTGACTCACACGATTTTCATAGCCATCAACGTGCTCCTGACAGCATTATTAACATAACACATTTACGATATCAATATTCGTCACGAATTCTTTTTCATTCAAACGGTTATCACTTCTCGGCATTCACTCCACAGACTTAAGTAGGCATCTAGAGAGAACACCTCGTGTGTTCACGTGTCAGAGGGGGGTGTAGGGGGGAGCGGGGCGTTCAGAGGGTCATTTATCATTCATATCATCTTCGCTCCACTTCGCTCGCCGCACCGTCGTAAATAAATAAGAACAGTCTCATCTTTTACAGCCGCTGTAACTTTGCTAAACAAAAATCACTCTTTCTGTTACTCATCTAAAGTTCCCATTCTTTCAACAAATACTGGTGGTTAAGTTCTTTTGAAATTACCCAGTTTAGTTAGTGAACACGTAGGTAACTATGCATATGTTTTAGATATGTGTAGATAATAGACGTGCTAGGTATAATAAATCTGTAGCTATGTGTTCGTCAGTTTTAAACTTAAGTTTGATGTTCGTTTTATGACTACGTTGATATAAGTATGTCGGCACTTACTTTAAAAGAGACGATAAGTCAGGGGATTAGACAAGCGTGTTTGTGACAAGCGAAGAAGTGCTAGTGTGTTCAAATGAACATTTGATAATCGGGAAGATAAAAGTAGTAGGAAAGGATTTCTGCTTTTATCATTTCCGAGCATCTCAAAAGTTTCTGGAACTAATTCTTTACACAGTAGTATCTATAATAATATAGGTACGATGTTTTTCCTAATTCGCAACTAAAAGATTACGACAGCAGCCAAAAAAGGAAAACGTATTACAGGAAAGAAACACAAATTGTTTCTGGAATTGCTTCTATTATTTTTACAATACGATCAAAATCGTAATTGGACCCAAATAATACATCCATAAGACGCTGTTCCCGCCAGGAACAGAGGACTGCCAACAAAGCCGCCCACAATTGCGAAACCTTTTATTATCTAAGCATATTAGGTGCTTAGATTCCAAATAATTCCGTCCGCTCCGCTCTAAGAAGATTAAGAACGATTGGATGTTCGGAGAAGGTCGGCACTCGCCGCCACGTAACGTAATGGCGAGGTATAGGTACGGCTTAGAGAATGGCCCATCAATCTAAACACAGTCCCTCAGATCGATCACTGACCGCCCGGGAACTTAAAGCTTAAAAACTCACAGAATATCCCGCCGTACACGTAAAAGCAATTACCCAAAGAAGTGGTCGATAGTAAGCAGTTCGCTTGCAAGTCAGTAATTGAAAGGCCGTGTACGAACTGAAGCCACGTTTGTTTAGTCCGTCATAATTGCTCGGCTGCACCTCCGAGCTGACGAGTCGCCGGCACAAAAACTCCTAAATCCAGTTCATTAGGGCTCTATTCACAGCCCACCCCTGGATGGAGATACGCGGTGATTACTGCAACCGCTCCCGACGGCTCACGAATAAAGACTGCATCATAATTTCACCAGATACACCCTCGTGGCGATTATAAGGAATAGCGAGCTTAATTCCGGGATATAAAGTCTCATTTCGAATCGTGTGTTGTCACGTCACTTGCACAATGACATGTAAAAATAATGAACAAACTTAGATCTGTGCGAGGGAAGTTAAGTCTTGAATGGATGTTGGGAAGGGTTAGATTCGTGTGGTCGGAGTGAAAGGAGATGCTTTGTAAATTAATAGGAGGAAAAGTTTCGCGGGACGTCGCACCGGCAAGGTTGTCGCAGTTGTGATTCAATTTGGCCGCTAATTTAATGACGCTGTCGTGGAGGCAAACAAATTGATATTCATATGGGACCACCGGGAGTTTATTTGTTGTTTACATTTTTGTTTTACTGCGATTTTGCTAATAGTCGCGCAAACAATTGCTCGTTACTCAAGCGTCGTTTATCGCTGTGCGCTTGCAGACGTAAACTATGCAACGGCGACAATTACATACATTTTATGCTGATGAATAGAGATGTATACCTAAATATTTTGTCTCTTGCTCATTAGATATTATGAAGATAGTAAAATTACATTATGTTTGGTTGGGTTAGTACTTCAAAAGATTACTTCTTAGAGTTAAATACTTTTGGGAAAACCTTGTTTTGTTTAATAACATTACAGAAATCTGATGAAAAAGACGGTATTTCTGCCTACAGCAAGGAGTCGAAACGAAACGAGGAATGACGTTCTGTCTTCATAGTGCTCTTATAAAAGTGTACTGTGTAGTACTTGCTATGGGTAGAACTATTTATAGACTTGCCTCACGTACTTTGTCAACTAGGTCTTAACGGAGGAGGAGCGGTTCTCCTCTAAATATACAAAGTACTGTAGGATTCGTCGTGTTCTAAACTATTAATGAAATTCACAAAACTGACTCCAATTCTTAATTCATTTTCGTATAAAATACCAAGTCCAGGTTCCGGTTTCAAAATTATATCTACCCTATGTTACATATTTTATTATAAACCCGTGCTGATAATGTAACTTCTTATAGAAGGAACATTTTGAAAAAAAAAACTACTTAGATGAAATAAATTTTCGTTCGATGTACAAACATTACATACCTACCAAAAATAAACCCTTTCATCTTTGAAATAACCATGGAGATTCAAAACCTCTAGAGTACCATCTTTACTCATCTCCTTGGTTCCTTCATCTCTAAGGTCAGTATTCGCGCACCCCGGACCCCGGACCTCAGTCCCCGGACCCCGGAACATTAACATTAGTTCCCAGCAACGTAATGCACACACAACGAGATAATTGGAAGTGTCGGGCACTGGCGAGCAGCATCCATTGTTGGTGTCGTTACACCGTCGTTATTCAATTCAACTCCTGCGCAGCCGACGTTGTTTCGGTCGGATGTATTGAGGCTAATCTTGGGATGGTTCGTGATTTCTCGGGATCGACGGATGCTTGAGTCATGCTTGATAATTTGCTGGTTCTGTTGCGAATGTTAAGTAGATATTGAGATGGGTACTTGGTGTACCGTTCTGTGTAGCTCACTGATTGACAGAATTAATGATATATCAGATTGAACAATGAAGTTGGAAGTAAGCGAGACTGGTTGCTCACGAATTGAATTATGGATAGACTTTGTGAACGCATATGCATAGATTTAAGGTGACAACGAGCTAAACGAAATAAGAAAATATTTGCTAGGCCGACTCCAAATTGAGTATTTGGGATGGCGATAGCGGCAGGAAAAAGGCGATGGTGAATGAAGACACCAACGAAAAGTTGTTACTTAACTCACCCAAGACACAGGAGAAATTCCTAGTGTGAGGCAACGTTATGAAAGAAAGAAAGAACATTACAGACTTCCTTCCACAAATCAGTCACCCTGGAATTTCGTATCAGTTTAAAGCCAATCAGATCATACTTTACTGGAAAAATAGCTCATATTTATCTTAGACACGGAGACACCAATTCCAAACACCCAATTTTCAACACACAAAAACATCAAAAACATACCTACCCCTACCCACAAGTATATAACGTATCTGTAAAACGGGTGTGCATTCACTGAAAGTACTTAGAAGGCTAAGTCTCCCTGTAAGGTTCAGATAAACGCGTCCAAAGTAATCCTCTTTGTATAAAAATGTCCCCGTGTCGCCCCCTGCCGGGACTTTATTAAAAAGCACGTAATCCCCACTAGTGGACTGGGTAACGCGATTATGCTCTATATAACAACTCAATATGCGAGTCCCGATATGAAATTGAATTTAAATCCGTTTTGCGTTGATGACAGCGCTACTAAATAATAAAGGTTGCCACGGGACGACTGATTGGGATTTGTTAATTAATACAAGGGCAATGTGAGTAGTGGCATATTTTAGATTGATTTTTGTTTTTGTTTAGTCTGGTTTGTTTTTGTTTTGGGTTCCTGTTTTTATGGTTTTCGTCTTTGCTAATTTATATATTTAGAAATTATAGAGGCGTTGTTCTTTCTTAATTCGATAAGTTGTTTAATGAGTTACAAGTTACTCACTTGCTAGGAAAGTTCAACTTCGTTATCACTATCTGTAATCAAAAAAAGAGAAGTTCGGGGTCTGTAAATTTTATTATTTTAAAAGACCGCAATATATCTGAAAGCTTTGAAGAACACATGAAAATACAGCAAAAGTACCATCTAATATGCAAACAGGAGTTGTCATTGCCCATATCTTGACACCCCGACAGCCAGGAAGCGGGGAGAGGTGGCACACTTCATTACTCGCACATCAAACAATCGCGCCGCCGCCGCCATCTTGCGGAAGTGACGTCACTGACGTACCGCCGCGATCGCTTTGATCCTCACAAAAATAAGTCTCCATTTGGCTGGCTGCATCAACTTCGCTCCAGTCTAAATGTAATTGCTTCGCTTCTCTGAGTTACGTTTTTGCTTAGAACCTGAGGGTTATAAATGTACGGGGTGGAAAATAGGAGCCCGAAAAAGTTGGAAGAGGTATTTAAAACTGCCATATCCATATTTTTTCTGGTTTATTTGTAAACTTCGTTTTTGTATCTAAAATAGGGGATTCATTGTGTCATAAACTGAGATACAAAATCGGCGACGAATCCCCCAATGTCTGTAAAGAAGCAGCTCCATCATAATTTTCATATAGGTACAAGTTCAAGCAGTCATCGTTTTGTGACTCAATGAGTTAAACGATATGACGAGTATCATTTATAACTCATTGAGTTAGACAAATTAAACTAACAAACAAATAGTATGGAATAAGTACTTTTAGAACATACAAATAGCTACTCCGTGCGGAAATCGAACCTGCGACACACAGTTCTGCCGTTTTTTTTAAACACTGCCCTACACCAGGAACTTCTTCCTGTATCGTGGGTGCGTTTACAAACATAGAAACTGACATACACAAACACCCAGACCTGGAACAACTACTTACAAATCATACAAATATTTTGCCCCTGCGAGGATCAAACCTGCAATCAAAGAGATTTAAAAGAACCTATAGAGCGGGCATTGGGAAAATTGTCATACAAAATTGTTGATGCCGTAAGTCAGTAGCACCAGTAGCACTATCTAAGCGTTGCATAGCAACGCGACTACTAGACTGAAGGACTTTTTACCTATTGGTAAAAAATGTTGGATCACAAATTTCTTCGTGATGTCCCGTGTACTGCTCGTATATAGTTTAATGTCTTTACCTGCAACAAGCTGCACAGCAGTGTCTACTGTGCCGTCCAAATGAGAGCCAACAAATAGCGCTAAATAGAAATTAAAAGACGTGGGAAAGGAATATTCTACCGCATTTCTGAGAGCATCCGCCACGTGCAAGGGTCCAAAAAGGTCGCTCTGTTTTTGGAAGGTCTAAGCTCAAGTCGTGTTACAAAATTACTTCCCAAATCGTCAAAATCATTTGGCTTTACAATGGGGCAAATATAAAACCAGTATGAGATTTGGTATGACGCGGGAGCATATCGAATTACTAATAATGTGCTGTCAGTCCTCTATGTGCGTTTAAACTTGAGCATTCACAACAAAGTCTCAAGTCGCATTTACTTACAAAATTACTTCCCAAATCGTCAAAATCAAGCAGCGATTCCCCTTGACGGTTGACGTAACAATACAATAATCAGTGCAAATATGATTTGTTCTCGCAATGGGGCAAAATAAATAGTATGGCGGGAGCATATCGAATTACTAATAATGAGAGTGAAAGTACATCCCCTCTTTACTCGAAGAGGGCGGTTTACGTCCATTCAAGTTGTCAATCAAATGGAAAATTCATACGTTAGATGTAAATTTTCATATTATTTGAACAGAATTTAGATTTGTAGATTTTAGTAAATGTTAAAAATATCATTCCTTAACAATCAAGAATGTCTACGACTGCCTTGTAAGTTGTTACTTCTTATAGAATGAGGTCTTGTGTTTTGTTCCCAGGTCGGGAAATATGTTATTGGTATCCTGTGAGATAGTTTTAAAATACCATGCCATGAATTAGCAATATTCTCCCGTTCTCGAGTTCCCATTATTTGCAAAAACTTTAATTAAACGAAAAAAAATGTACATAAATACTTTGGCACAGTAAGTTTATTACCGTGACTTTGGCAATAGTTTTCTAATATGGTTTACAATTTTGTTAGAGTTTTCGGTAATTTATATTAATAATTATAATTTATATTTTTAAGAATGAATATAATTCCTATATTTAGATGATTTTCGAGGAAAGAAAAATCTATTTATTTTACGAGGCGCGTCGCATGCGTTATTGCGTTTGAAAATAATGAATTGATAATGAAAAAAATCATAGCCGTTTTTTTTTTCAAGTTGAAAGCTGAGACCGCTTCAGTCACAAATGATTTTCAAAGTTGACAATAAAAAGTTTGAGATGACACATTACGGAAAGGTAATTTTACGCTCTGTTTAATTCTTTAACGAAATTTCAAATCACAGTTTTCAATTAAAAACCCGCGATATAGGTTTTTTTTCCATCTCATACAAAAGCGACCCTCATCTCATTCAAACGAAAAAGTTTTCTATCAAAACCACAATAATATCCTTTCCGTTGACACCCGTTTACAATATAAATCAAAACAATGACATAATGTACTAAATCATGTTACTATTCAAAACATGACTCCTGCATTATAAAGAAAGTCTTCTAACTTAAGAGCGCGTTCACCGAATGACATTCCATACAAACTTTCAAGTTCACATTTTCGATATAATCTAACTGACTTTAATGAAACTACCCATAATCAGGATAGATAGGTCCAAGAAATCATATTCGAAAAATAGTATCACAGTAAAATTAGACCGATTTAAAAATTTACCATACATACAGTGGGTCTAAAAAGACCATTAAGATGTTGCTAAAATTAAGCAACATCACAGTATGCATTAAGTATTGTAAAATGGAAAATTCGTGAAATGGAATATTCTAGTGTATTCCTTAAGTAATAGAGTAGATAGTTGATGAAGAACAATAAATTGTATCGAGATTCTATTAGCA
Organism: Agrotis segetum; assembly: GCA_036375495.1. NCBI lineage: Eukaryota > Metazoa > Arthropoda > Insecta > Lepidoptera > Noctuidae > Agrotis > Agrotis segetum. The sequence continues at coordinate 227,571 of JAQSVV010000329.1, read as the reverse complement.
ACACTGCCAAAGTGCCGTTTTAAGATCACCAGAAGTTGCCAATGAGTTTTTTGAATAAAACATTTCGAATATCTACTATACAAAAATTTTCTACCTATGAATCGTATTCAACAGTGTGATTTTTTTTTTTCGAAAAATAATGTCTTTTAATTTGTATGACATGCCTTACAGTTCCTTCTTAAGGAGTGTGTCATCTAAAGTCATCTTCCATAAAAAGACAAAGAGTATCTCCTTAATTGAGGGCATTTGAGGAGGGAAGGAGTACAAAAGCGTTAGTTGTCATGCCTTATCAATGGAATTAAGGGCATATTATGTGCGTTGAAAGGATTACACAGGTGTCCTGCGGGCTCGCGATGGGTTGTTGAGGAAAAATTAATCACACCACAGATCAACAATGGTCAGATTTGTTTACGGTGATTTTTATGCTTTTATCAGTTTTTTTTTTTGTTTTTTTGGGAAATATTTAGTACATGATTGGACGACGTTGTTTAATTATTTGCGATTTAGCGAAAATTCAGACAGAAGGTTGTGGTTAAATAATAATAGCTGCAGGTAAAGCTGTGCTGATTTTCAGCTACATTCGGTATTTGTTTTCAACAAATATAAAATCGCCTTTCATTAAAGCAACAAAAGTTACACAATTATTTATCAAAGTTGTTTCAACGTAAATGTATCAAACAATTTCTACGTTCAATATCTGACCAATACGACCCCAAATCAAACTACCAGCAAAACTTAATTAACACAAACTTGTTCGGCATGTAACACACACGGAGATATATCAACCTCCATCTTGTGCGAGCGTCATCTGCGATGCACTTTGTCTAGCGTCTCGCGTTACCTGTCACAGCCACCCATTAACGTTTTGACCTCCACCTACCCCAACTTGGCATCTTGCCAACATAACTTTGCACATGAAAAACTTTCCCTTAGTCTCCAAACCTTAAAGAATAAGAACGCGTTTTCTTTGTACGAGTTTTTCGGTAAAGTTGTAACCCCACATTGACCCAAAAGTTGTCATTTGCTTCGTGATTACTCGCACGCGCACTCTATTTCATAGTTTGACAAGCGACATCGGTTATTAGTGAGTGTCGATTACACTGTATCGATATTTTGTCGTGTTTTGTATCGATTTGTGAGAGGAAATGTTTGCGATGGAGTCTTGAGATTTTGCTCAGTAATTAACTGGGGTTGTGCTTGAATTATGCTTCAAAAGGAAAGTGGAAGTGGGAGGGCCATATATGATGTAGGCTGGATGGAAGATGAGGCAGAAAAGTGTTGAAGTCGTAGAGACCACGAATGTAAAAGAGGAATGTAAGGATAGATAAACGACTTGGTGAACAGATGATCTGGTTAAAGTGGCTGGAAGAAACTGGATAGCTATATATAACACATAACCGCCAGAAGTGAAAAGATTTGTTACACTCAGAATTGGGTGACTAAAGGTTGAAGAAGAGAGAGAAGAGATGCTTGAATTATGAGATGACCTGCACTCTTTTACTTTACACCGTCTTTCCAGTATTTACAGCGTTTCTTGTATGAAAAATGGAACAGCGCCTCTGTTGTGTGAAGATGGCTCTATTTTTTTTCCTTGATAACTCTCAATTTGATAGTGTCAACGTTCCAGTTTACTTTACGTCTCAAATAGTGAAAACTCGTGCTAATGGTGGTACAGGACGAGCACTGCCATGGCTAGTTCGAGTTGATGATCAAAACGACCAATTGGAAGGATAATGAGGGAGGCCTTTCCGCAACATGAGGCCATCAATAGCTAAAAAAAAACTATTAACTACACCAGTCCCTGAATGTAGCTTTTTATTTCAAGCTTAATATTTGCACTTTAATTCATTACATTTTTAATTATGACAAGCTACATATATAGCTCGCAAGTTCGCTGCATCTATACTTGAAAACTATCCCAAGAGAAAGTTTGAAACACAATATACGGCGCTCTGGGATAATGTAACTCTATCAGTGTACGAATTTTCGGATTTGGATCAGTGATTCCAAAAATTATCCCGTACATCTAAATATGCAAACTTTACTTCTTCATAAGTAAATATTGGTTTAGTGGGGATGATTTGATTCTTTGATCTCAAGGCATAAATATAGAATTGTTAAGTTTATTCAAAAACATACTTTTTTTTTAACAATAATGAATGCTAAGCTGATTTCATTCATCAATATAACCTCACAGGAACATAAAATATATTTTACAATTTATGTATTCATTACGTATAAAATATTTCATATAATTAAATTATCGAAATAACCATGCTGCAGTTTCATCATCAGTTCGTCAACATTCACTCCTGAAAACAGACCTCAAACGTAATTAAATTACTTTCATATCACGATTTAATCGTTCAACATTAAATAACTGCGCTGCGAATAAATTAAATTACATCTTTATCAGCCACATCAGCATTGTTTCTGAACGAGATGCATTGTCACGCCGACGAAAAAAACGGATTTTAAGTAAGATGGTAGGTAAGTAGTATCAGGAGCAATAAATTGTTTTTAGTCACGATAATCTCGTAAGAGCTTACCGTAGCTCTGGAGCGCATAGGGCTGAAACTGGGTAACTGGGTTTTATTTAGAGAGAGAACAGGCGAACACATTTAAAGATTTTCCAATAAAAAAAAACTGTTCGCGGGACTAACGGTATTCCGTGACCCCGGAACGTAAAGGGCTATAAACGTGAAGGATTTTAGTCAGTACAACTCTGACAGACCGTGGATTTTAGTCACTACAAGTCTGACAGTCCCTCCTGGGTGAGACCACTTGATGATTGTACCACGCTAAAAAAAAAATCTGTAATAGTCGCAAGCAATCATCGAGAAAGTATGAGAAATGGAGTATCACGACATGTCTCGACATGTCACCGCGACAAGTCGCAGTATGCAATTCTTATAACAATATACACACACCTTTATGTCTCAGTGCCGCAGGAAATGACAATTATTTTTGCTCCAATCCTTGAGGGCAGGCGGTAAGAATGGAAGCTCTTTCACACGCGCAAAATAGCTCGAAGGACTAAAGGAGCCCTTTGTGTATGGCGCGGCGACACAAAAAATATGTCCATTCACAAAAATAGGTTAGTCGCGAATTTGGAACGCGAGATGAAGCGAATCATTTTAAACTGTATTGAGGTAAGATTAAAACTGAATATTGATTTGAGGATCACACAAAGGGATGCGGTGACATCGATTTCGAGTTGTCCATTCATGAGTTGCAGGTGAGATTAGAATCTGTCTGCCAACATTACAATGCAATTAAGGTGAGCCTTGAAACCAAATCGATCGACTTATTTAAAGTTCGATAAATTATTTAAAATTAAATCCCATCCAAAAAAGCGAAGACAACAAATCATTCGACAAAATAATGACGTCAATTAAAAAATGCCCCTATAATGACGATAATAAACCCGAAAGTTAGTTTTAATAACTTTATTACTATAAGTAAGTACAATTACTGAGTATCCGTGACTCTAGTCTTTCACATTCGAGCCGAGGCGAGGCCGTCGAAAATTAAAAAAAAACCTCAGCAAAGGAACAAAAGCCACGCTGTCTGGATGGACAGGTATATGACGGGGCACATTTTATTGGTTTTCCGAAACATTCCCTGCCCTATTAATAAATGAGTGAGAGAAAAAAACCCCGTAGAATCCATTTGTCAGGACTGCAGTGATTTATGGGCCAAAGGACTCTCTGGATTCCTAGAAGAGGTGAGTTTTGTTCTATTTGCTTACCTGTCAGTTTGATTTAGAAGGGTACCTATGTACCTGGTAATGGATTTTCGCCTAAAAAGTATAGCATTAAGTACTTTGAAGTATATACTCGTAGTACCACGGCTAATGCTATTACGTTTACTGGAATATTTCCTAGATAATTTTAGTTTTGGTCTCGTATTTTCGGTGTATCTATAAACTGCTTATCTTATTAGTTCCAATTTCGATCTTTTGGCAAACTAATTTTTCTATAATATACTTTTGTTCAACTTCTTAATTCCGATCCCGAATTATTGATCCTAAAATGTGAAAATTAGTTCCTTTGGATGTTTATTGCTCAATCTCACAAAAACTACATATATCGATTAGGATTTGGTACACAGACAGAACATACCATGGGATCAAACACGGGATACGTTGTAATATCTAGGCAGTTCGATCCTGTCGGATGACTTATCGAACCCCTAAGCGGGAAAAGCCCTATACCTTATGCCTATCCATTAAGCTTGTATTTTTAGAAAGGTTCTTTGACTAGGAGCTGATGTGCCTATCCAGAAAAGAATAGACTACCCGGCTAGAGGAATTATTAAAGAGAAGAGTGATCACTTCTCTGCTTTTCTAGGTTATTCATAAATTATTTATCCAAAAAGGCAATCGAATCAAAAAAAATATATCTTAACCAAATTCAGTAGCGTTATTTACATATAATACCATCATCCACTAAGAGAATTATGTTGTAAGTATGCCAAAACTTTAACACAGATGTTTTATAACAGTGTTTTACAACATAATTATTATTAATAATAATATGCTCACAATGAGGGTGTTATTACTAAAACAGAAAAGCACAAAGTTGAATGAAACAACCAATGCATAATACCTACCCAAAAATCGCCCCTAATTACACAATTACCTACCAAGTAAAAAACTCCTTTTCTCACGCTTTGCAATAAATTACGTCGAAATTGATGACCGAAGCATAGTCAAATTCCCGATACGGTTGTAGCAGGTAGCTCAAGAGATAGTTATCGTTATAAATACTCCGAATTCTTTCCATTCGGTAACATGAATCGATGTGTGACGTGCTGTTTGATGTTGACGTCCATTTTTCGATGAAAAAGTCCATAGGAGGTGTGGTCAGTATTTAGAACCGAAAGTCATTAAACATTACTTGGTTAGCCGAAAGGCAAGGTTGTAAATCACATTCAATTAGATTTGCGATTTTAAGTTTCTAGGAAGGAAATAAAAAAGATAATGATGCCATGATGTCTGGCGAAATAGAAAAAGATAACGGAAAGATAAGTACAGGAAGATGAGATGAAGGACTAGGATAATGACGTCAAATTAAATCTAGAAGGTGGTGTCACTAAAGAAGCAGTAGAGCCGTGGTTGTGGACGCAAATATTATACACATAAGATAAGAAGTTATCAAAAGACAGTCGACTGTAACTTATAAAAATCAATATGAAAATGAATTTCCAACAGATAAAATAAAAATAAAGGCGATCAGGAGAAATCGATTAAATTACGTAACTTAACAAATCAAAGCAACAGTTGCAATAAGTCACGATAAAGTTAAGATTCACTAAGCAGGCCAGTCACAAGAAATTTCTAATCAACAGGTCCAAATCCTTAAACATCTGTCTTTTACTCAGTTCCCTGCAAATATCAAACCTAGAGATAAGTCAACCCAATTACTCTAACTAAGCATTACAATTACCGATGAGCAATCACCACTAACAGGAGAAGATAATCCGAAAACTTTCTATTTCAAAGATGATATCACACTTCAGAAATGTAACAATAAAAACTAAACCAAATAACGACACGTTATAGCATAGCATTCCCTTTCTTCAGCTGGACAGTTCGAGTTGCCGATAAAGCTTCGTCACGGCGATACGATCAATACCTCGACGGTATCATGGTGCGATCGCACCGCAAAATGTGCTGACCTCATGTAGGTGTCTGACTGTAGTCAGTATTCCTTCCGCTATGGTATTTTGATTGCATTCGCTAATGGTGTTAGGTTTATGGTTCTTCGAAAGGATTTCAGGTAATGCTTCTTGTTGCAATTCTGCAAAATGATCAAATGGTTTGTTGTTCTATCTTGTGATTTGGTCACTGATCTTCCGTGAATCACTTTACCTTCGATAGCAATATACCAGTATACAACCTATCCCATTACAAGTATACTTCTCAGTCTATCAACCAAGCCTCTCAGTCAGTAAGTTTATTAGTATTACATGACACAAAATTGAATTATTTACATGCATAATTATTTTGAGAATAATTTTGTGACTATGGCTGCTTATAACAATCTAACATAATATGCATTACCCTGGTAATTCCGTGACAAACTTAAGGGATGTTGCTACTAATTCTCATTCAGATCAATTGCCAGTTGTCAATAGCACTCTCCAGAAATTATCTCCTTTCTCAAGATTATTTTTAAAACAAGGTCTTCACAAATTCAAAGTTTAATCGTTCGTGGCTTTGCATAAGTACCATAATCTAAGATAAAAACGGAACACAACGATTTCTGTGTAAAACTTGGTCTCAACTGCTTATCCCCACACGCAATACTTTGAGGGCCACAGTCCCCGGAAGCCCTTTGTTCGACGAAACTCAGAAAGTATCAGGACGCGCCAAATCTCTCGTTAATCGAGAAACGTTTCAAATTTTACACACACAACAAAAAATAGTTAACTAATCCGCGGCCTCTTTGACTCCGGCTTTGAACGAACATAGAAATATATTTGTTTCTGCTAGAATATCTTTAAAAAAGCCTGGGATTATTGATTTCTACGAAAAGTCGTTGGGCCGTAAGGATAATGTTCCTTTACGGGCCGGGAACGAATTACTCGTTGAGGGATAAACTCACCTCTAATTTCGGCAGAAATATCGCAATCTCGTATTCGGTAATCCGAGAAAAAATTACCTGAAGTGCTCCGGAGATTTTGTTCTCAAAATATATGTTCGCAATTTTGCCAATAACTTTTCGACCGTGGGATATTAATAATTCACTACTTGAATCTAAAAATAAATTTATTGAAAAAGTTAGGATACATCAAGAATCAAATCGGAACACCTGGTCGAAATAACTGAGATTCCACAAGCAGTATCATGGTTGCTATAATTAATAATGCTAAGAAAAACTTAACATCGGATCCTAATGAAATAACACGGAGCGTGATCGATCAAAATAATAATTAATTATAGATCGGCATCGAGTGCCGACTGTGATGGATCCCCGCACTTAGTCATCGCGTTTAATTAAAAATGGCGGCTTAAAATTAACGGTTATAATTTCAAATTTTGAGAGTCTCGTCATTAACATGTGTAGTTATTATGTCTATTGTTGCTGTAATCTTGTCTCAGTAAGCTGTACATGGAGAGGACGTCACATTACCGGCCGATGTTGCGTTATTTTTAATCATCAATCAAGTTAACATCAACATCACAAGTATCCGCAGCACTATTGCTTGAGACTGATGGCTTGATGGACTGATGGCTAATGTTGAAACGATCACATTTGACAAATATTCCCGCAGCAACAGAAGTCAATTAAACTTATTGGCTCACATACGCATCGATTTATAATTACTGTCTTTGTAATTACATTAACCTTTCGACCTGTGTTTTATGCCAACATTCTTTGATCGACGATCGATCGATACGATCTCGATGTTGCGAAATGTTAAAATACTGTTTCTGTTTGATTAACGATGTGGATTGCTAAACTAAATTGAGTTTGGATCAAGTTTCAAAGTCCATGGCTTGAAATAAAAACAAGGAAATTTTAAAAAGATTATAAAAAATTTGATGAAGGCCAACAAATATGATCAATGTTGGTGACTCGCATTCGGTGCAGATGCCAGAATTCGCCAAAAAGTATTGCTAAATGTAAGTACTTATTCGTCTATGGCCTTCATAAAAAAACAATCGTCACAACACAATCAGAGTTATTGTCATTATCTCCAGTATCAGTCAATTATCGACCAAAGACAAATGCGATGGGGTTAGATGGTTACGTAATTGGATTAGTCCGATGTTGCGATAGGAAGTTTAATTGCAGTGCGCGCACGCATCGGCGGCCGGTGATCGACACGCGCCGCGGGGCGCTCTCTCTGCGCCCGCGCCGAACCGCACCAATTAAACCGAGCCGCCCATTAGATCTGTATGGATTATGTTTTAGATATCAATAATATGATTATTCTAATTAGCCAATATTAATGAAGCAATAATGTACCCATTCTGCAAGAGGTCAATGTCATCAAAAGTTGCTAAATAATTAAAATATTTTTGTGAAAATTACAAGCACAGCTTTATTACAAAACTAACTGTTACCAACAAAACGGTTAAAGTCACAGGCCATCAAATTAAAAATAACATACAAAAACTGAGAATGACCCGTCGATAATTTGAAGTACTCGACTCTGGTCACGATTCTCCTACACCATCTTTAAATAAGTAATATCCACAATAAGAGTGTGTTGGAAGGCAATCTGCGGGCCCGCGGGAGGTGTGCGATCGAACTAATGATAACGCCCGATCGACGGATTATTACATTAAACTTGGATTTTTTATCGACGATGCCGCCGTCACCACTTCACACCTTCGCCTGGCGAAATTTTGTTGATTGCTTCAACCATCGGCACACCAGCTGCGGACTTCATTTGTTTTTTCGTTTTGGCGGAACGTGTTTAGAATTTAGACGTATCTGACAGAATTTTTGACGAGCATCGGAGTTTTGCTGTTGCTGCCATGTCTGTATTTTTTTGATTTTTCTTGGTGCTAGATGATGTTAGCCCAAATGATGTATTGATATTCAATTTGAATGTTATCTTGACAGTTAGAGTAACCAACATTTTAGAATTAGTTTTCATTCTCAGAAGCCAACTGTGTGCCAAGTAAGAAATATACGTGTACGTCTCATTTAAGATTCAGACGTGCTACGAATTGTTAGTCTCCGCAGGTGCCCGAAAAAGAGCTTGAAATTCGGCGACAGAAAGTGTTCGATAGAATCGCAGTTGATTAGCGCTGGCGACGTCGATGAATGGCCGAGCGGAGGGCGCCGCGGCCGACAAAGACTCACGCACGCCAGCGTAGACAATCCGCCGAGTATCGATCTCCCGCGACCCTTCGAACGAACGCCGAGCGTAGCACAATGCCGCGGCTCTTTATTATAGCATCTCACATTGTTGTCATTGTTATTATTATGATTCTTTACCGCTTTCCATTGTCGGTCGGCGTTGTGGCGGTGCTTTTTCACGGCTCGCGTTTAGTCTGGGCATTGGGAGCGCGTCGCTCGCACGTTCATTCGCGGAAAATGAGTGTTTTCCTCGCGGAAATTTGTTTGCTGTGCTGTGTGTGTCGTGCTCGTCGTGCTGTGCGCGCGCACGGCGGTGTGACAGCCGCCGAGTGAGAGGCTGTCGGCTGCCAGTCAGCTGATGTACCTACCTATACCTACGTGTGTATGTATAGGTGTGCCGCTGTAGTGACAATAGAGTGTTTTAGACTAAGTTACGAAGTGTTTGTGTTTAAAACCAGTTCTGATATTAACACGTATTCAGATTCATTTGAAGGTTATGTGAAATTTTCAATCTGTTTGCAAAACATAAAAATGTTATGAAATGGCAATCTTTGAAAATCTTTTCTCGTTTGCCGTCGGCTTTAATGCTGCACATTCTTATTAGTTTCTGATTCAAGTTTTCTTATTAGAATGATGCTCCTTGCTCATTTATGTTATTAACTTTGTAGGGTTTCAGTTCCTCCGTAAAAATGTAGGTTCTTTAAGACGTTCTCAATAAATAACTATAATATCTAAGGTTGCATTAGCCAGTCTGTGCACATCTAATGCATCATTTTTTCTTTTGCGACAGCTGAGCCTATGTCGATTATTCTGCCAACGCGCAACGTCTAAATTGCATGATCACACCTGCTCCTTATAAAGTAACTGCCAACTCTAAGTAATAAGCACGATTTGTAAAAATAATCTCATAGACTCGCTATATTATCATAGGAAAGATCATACGAGTATACTTATAAATGTACTAAAAAAGCCGATTCGATTGTATTAGAAAAAGTTAAAGCAACGACGACGAATGTAGTAACTGAGACTATTTACATAAATTTATAATTCTTCCGATATCATTTTCATTTGTAACTTTCTTTATGAAACTTTTGATCTGAAACTCTGAAGAAATTTTATGAAGAGTTATATACTTATTAATACAATACTAAGTATATAAGCTTAAAGCTAACATACCTGCGTGTACCTAATGAATATTACTTGGAATTCAATTTCTGTGAAAATCGTCCTATGATTGATTCCCGGAATATTTTGGTTAATGGTTAAGCTCTGACACATCGTTATACTATTATTAACAATATAAATGTATTTGTACTACGTATGTCTGTTTGTGATCTTCTGATGCCTTGGATGCATTTCGATGAAATTTCCTTCAAACACTAGGATGTATTGTCACGAACATAAAAATGTAAATAGGTACATAACAAAAATCCAAACGCGATTTTCTTCTTTCTTTTGAAATAAGACTTATTTCGTTATAGCATTAGTTCCAAAACAGCAATTTGAAAAAAATGTAAAAGATTAATCTAAAGGGTAGTAGAAAATCGTTCATAATTTTTCTAAGTGTTCTTACCAAGGGTTTTACTTTGGGGGGTTAATACCCCACACATTCAAAGATGAAACTGCGGGTGAATGTTAGTTTATTTTACTATGAAATGAGTGAGAGATTAGACTTATATATAGCTTCAAATAACTAAGCATATAAATTCAAAATCGTATCGTGAAACTGCTGAAATCGATTCGATACAAATTATATATTGCAGTTAGTACTTTAGTTACTTGCATATAATACATAAATACATACAGGATACATTTTACGTAAATATTGCCAAATATAGGTATGACGATTAAGCTGGGTTATTTTAACAAATCGTGTATTTTATAAATTAAACGCTATTAAGATAATAAAATATATTGATTTGCAAATAAGTATTCGTAAACACAAAATAACTAGCTATGCATCAAAATCGTTTTTGATGCATAGCTAGTTTTTAGCATTTGTAATTTCACATAACAACCAACAATGTAGGTATGTAATTGCCAATGTCAGAGGTCCAGTATAGAAACCGACTTTCTTCTTTATAATAATTTTATTAAAATAATATGGCCGCTGTCCAATTTTGTTCTTATGATTGATGTGTATGTTTGAGCACTTTATTTTTGAATGTGAAATTAGTTGAATTAGGTTTTGTATGACTATTGGCTTGAGTAGTTAGATGTTTAAGTTAATTTAGTTAGATTATAATGTTATTACTGACGTTCGATTGGAATTTCTTGTTTATTTTGATTGAGTTGTTTTGATGAAGATTCTTTCTTGTGTTATTATTTTTGTACAATCATGTTTCTACCGTATGGAAATATATTAAGGTATATTATTGTAAGTATGTGTGTATTTTACTATTTTTTATTTACAAACAACTTTCAGGGCTTGCTCAGCAGACGAAACTGAACAAACTTCCACATTTTTTTTTTCATAATGAATATAGTTCAGTTTCGTCTATTGAGCAAGCCCTGAAAGTTTGTGGAGGGCTGCCTGTTACACCCTGTATATAAAATGAGTTTAGGATTGTAAGTATTCATTCAAGTTTTAAAATACGTCGTTTATGAAAATTATTGTAAAGGTGTCGATATCAATCTAAATTGCGTCAGCGCAGAACTTTGCTTTTAAGGGTCAATATTGCTTTCTTGAGGTCTTCGGACTGTCTTAAAATGCCGCTTGAGTATGTAAAAGAACAGCGTGGTTTTGGTTATTCAGACAAACCTTTGCGCTTTACCAAGGGCATTTCATGAATTTATGTTAGGTACAACAATATTTGCCCTCATATTTAAAAAAAAAAAAAGTATATTACAGTATTGTTTTCAGAGTAACCGTAACAACAGTAAAACCAATTTTAAACTAAATTCTCCCACTCGATATAACTTCTAAATACAGCGAACATATTTCTGTTTCCACAACTTCATCAAGTGTGAGCGCCGATATCAATACTACGAACTAATCTAGAACTATACTCAATACCTATCCGATAGTTAGTGAATACGACTATGTATAAGGCTCGGTACTCACGCACGAATGGCCGGGCGAACGTTACTATTTAATTTGCGGCCGGCTCGGCCAAGATAGGCCTGATGAGACGGAGACAGCGGCCGGAAGTGGACCCTCCCCCGTTGGGCCCAGTGGCCCACCCCACTGGACGCAGATATGTACTAGGCCTATTCAAGTGTGACGGTGAGGTATTAAAATGTTGATAATGTCGACGTTGAAGACGGCAGACGGAGGTTCTTGATGAATTATTTTTAATGTTTGACTTGATATGTATGGTACTGAATACATAAATTGTAAAATGCTTGCGATGTTGTACATAGGGACGGTAGAATGGAAAGCTAATTAGAATCTTGTTGCAGTAACAGAGTCAGTATTCTTATGGGAATCTCTTCAATGGATAAAATTTGAAAATAACTCCAAAAGCCAATAAAAACTAAAGACCTTTCGTGCTCAATATCCATAAAACAATCGAAAAATCCAGACAATATAAAACAACTACCCATTAAATTCTCAACACCAAACACTCACGAAACTTGCTATAATTCGCAATATCTGGTGCTCAAATCCTTAAAACCGGCCACATCTAAACAATCACCTGCAATATCTATATTCGTACAATTCTCTCGATTTCAATATCTCTGTGGCCCCATCCCCCCCTCCCCCCTCTTCTCAGGAGAGATGATAGCTCCCTCTTACGTGTGCGGTCTTGTTTGTGTCCAGACTGTCCTGCCTAATATTGGGCTTTCATAATGACGTACGAGACTTGGATTCCGACTTGTGATGCATAGCCGGCATGAGAATATTCTACTAGATATTCGAGAGGATTGCCTTGAATTCGTAGTACGGATTTCTTACGACGACGTCTTACGATTATGTGTACCTAGCTTTAAATATTCATCTCTTACTGATGTTCTTGTAAAATTAGGTCGGTCGGAAAAGGAAAATGAGCTTGAAGAAAAGTTGTTGATAATGTTAAAACGGCCAGTTACGAATATCAAGTCTAGACGCCTCAACTCTTTTATTTCCAAACACGGGATAATTGACTTTGCCTCTCATCAAACATCAATGGATACAGCTCAAATTACTGGGGTTGCCAATTAACACAGCTGATAGCCAGATAACCCACTAATTAACTGATATTTTGTTGTTGTACCATTCTGTATGCATGTAAAATTGAATTTAATGCTTCTGCAGAACGACAAAAGAATTTCACGCAAATAAGTAGGTATGACATTACCAAACCAAAATAACGTAACGCAATGATATCCGACAAAAATCCACAAACCGCATCGTAAAAGCTTTGTTAGTTAAACAATTAAACTATAATTGTGTGATATGCCACAAATTGATAATCGAAAATTAAAATGACGAGTTCCCGCCAACAATGCGCGGCGGCCATATTGCGGCGCGCGCTCGATGTTGCCATGCGCGATAATTATTAATTTGCAGCGGCACTCGCGACTGTCATTAGCGACACCTCGCGCCAATTACGAAGCTCAGGGAGTTTGATGAGCACTTTTTTATTTAGCACAAGCGTTACTCCGGCAATTATTGAATGACTCGCGACGCGTAAGCCTCTAGTGGTTTTCATTTGTAGGAAAGTGCAATTTTGTAGTGTTTGAGCGTTGATTCTTTTAATGAAATTTTAATTGTAAATTGATGTCACCTAGCGATGGAATTAATAAATTGATTGCAGTTAGTCTTTGTTTAATTGTTTTTATTGTATTAATTTCGCTTTTGACTTGATGGATGATATTGTAGAACAAAGTTGATTGTTTCCGACCAACTGAACCAATTTTCGACACGGTCGCTTAACCTACCTAAAATCTTACAAACATAATATTATTTGCAAACCTCCTTCCGCTCTATACAGAATAATTTTAACTGGATCGGGGCAAGTAAAGATTATCGCGGGTTTCCGAGGGATTCCCACATTTAACGCCACGGACCTCCAAACCGGGATTCATTAAATTGAAACTGGAGCAAAATGGCGTCGACACCAGTCGGCGCGAACCGTTTCACGCTCTGACAGTTTTGTAGTCTGAATACAGAATAGACCTAACCTATCTGCGATCTGCGATTTACTTGTGTGCTCGCCCGTCTGACGGATCTAGGGGGATTTTCACGTATATACGACTATTTTGGGCAATCGTAATTGACACGGTGGCAAGCATGTTTCAGTAGATACCTACTTATATAATTTAGTTCCTACATTACCTATTTTTTTTTGTTGCCAGCAGATTTTGGCATTCCAGATGGCGATGCCGTCAGCATTTCTTACTTATACTCAGGCAAGATACAAACAAAGAGAGCCAAGCGTCCTATAATCGTCTTCAAGTTGAGGTCGTAATTTTAATCTAATAAAATTTATTTATTTATTTACTTACATATACACAACACTGATTAGTAGGCATGCATTAGAATTTCATGACTCAGTATTAGTACATGCACCCTGTAAGGGCTCTGCAAATTTAAGCAATACTTATAATTATAAGATATGGTTCAATAAATTATACAATGTTAATTATCGATACTATTTCCAATTAAATTATAATTTATAGATTAAATAATGCATGTCATTCAAAATATTTTATACAATTATCAATAAACATTCTGATACAATTTTTTTAGGGTAGGTACATATTTTATTCTTACTTTCTAAGTTATATTAAATTTCAAGGTCGTTCAACGTATTTCAATTAGTCAGATGCTCAAAAGTAGGTATGACAACCAGTCTTACCAAGGAGCTGCTGGGAGGAGATGCTATAGCATTACCCAGTAACTGGGTGGTGGAGGTCAGATAGGCAGTGGCTCCATGAAAAATACTAATATTCAGCTTGGGAAAGGGGTAGACAAATAACAATCACCTGCCGGCTTAGCAAAGTGACGATTTCATTCATTTGAATCTTGTCCCGAAAATCACTGACGTTATAAAAAAATAACTAGCTGATTGGCCCAGTCGTTGACGACTTTTGCTCTTATTAAGTTAGAGTTACAGAACAGTGTTTTTTTTATATTTATTAATGTTTTATAACTCTTTCAGTTATTATATAGGTACCTAAGTCTACTGTTAAAGCATCAAAGTATTTTAAGCAGTACAACTGTCTCTCAAGACACAGGTTACCTGTAGTTTGAAGGGCAATAAACTCTACAGCGGGTTTAAAACGGCTACTTTAATCAATATTCTTAATGATTCACTTCACGTAATTTACTAAAAAAAAAAAAATATTTATGAAAAGATTTTTTATTATTTGTTCAAAAAGTGAATAATTAGGAATATTGCTAAGTAGTGGCTTTAGGGCTCTAGATTTCAGTTCTTCAATTTGTTAACATAGACAACAAGAAAATTTATAAGCTTCGGTAGCAACACCTGCTACCGAAGCTTAAAAATTTTCTTTAATAATGACATGTCAAATGTGTATTTTTATGAAATACATAAAGTAATTTTATTTTCTATTTATTATTATTTCTACATAACTACTCATGTAGGTAGGTACTTGTTTTTATTTACTATGTAATATAATTCACTGCTGAATACATAATATTAATAGGTATCACCTTCAATGCCGCCACCTTTAAGGTCAGTCACATTGAATAGCAATAATGTTTATATTTTCATTTCATATTTCTACTACCTTTTGCCAGCGGCTCCATCCGCTCAGGCCTCCACATCCCCTTATTGCCTATGATACTCAGGATCAAAGCAGCTATCGACTGGTAAAAGATTTTTTAAAATCGGTCCAGTAGTTTCGGAGCCTATTGCAAAAAACAATTTATTATTATTTAAACATGAATATTTTTTTTTTATACACAATTAGTTAATAATTGTACTTATTTATAACTAATTGTCAGAATGCTTCAATTATTATTTTTATTACTTTATTATTATTATTACCACATTACGATTTTTTCGTGTCGCAAATAAAACCAAATACGCCTTTGTTCATAGATGTAAGTTTTACACCGTCAAGGGTCACTAAGTAATACAAACATTACAAAATAGGATATTTATTGTTTTATATATCATTGCTAATGCTTTGTAAAATATCTATTTTAAGATTTTATTTTATGTAAAAATCCAAGGCTTCCTATTTACCATTATTTAATTTGCATTCATATTGTTACTGATAAGATGAAATAACATTGAAACTTTTTAATAAGTACATTATGTATTTTTGGACATATACTCGTAATATACAATTGATCATTGTTGAAAAATCGAAAATTGTAAACCAAAGAAATCTGTCCATAACATGCATTAATATGTAACATGCATTGAAAATAATATTTTATTTAATTAACACTCGTTATAATTTATAAGTCATTATAAATGTAACATCATAACATCGCCACCTGTGTACAGTTTGTTGCACTATACTTACAAGTAAACACTTTATCATACTTTACAGGCTGCTATTTTTAAAGAATGAAATAAAAACTCTTTCCTAAAAATCACTATGTGTTTTATTACCCCAAAAACCCATAATCTCAAAAAGTGAAAGTGCAACTGGCACCACTATTTATTTCGGCAGCCATAAAAGACCTAATACCACCAATAAAAGGTAACCAGAAACATTCTTATGGAGCTTAAAACTAAACAAAAGAAGTCCAACTTAAGACAATAGAAATTACAAGAAGGAACGTCGACGGTATCAGTAAAAACGACGTGCTAAGCGATTATGACCTTTAAATTGCAAGTAGTAAAGGTGATAGTACTGTAAAAAAGAGCCAGGTAATGAAATATAACTGAGATGTCAAAAGTGGTATTTTCGCAGAATATTGTAATCTAAATTCTGAGACTTTTTGGTTAAGTTGAATTGGGAATAACGGTACTTTCAAAATTTAAAACTAAGCTTTACTTAAGTAGCCGATATATAGTATAGTTGAAAAATTAAATCAGAGAAGAAAATATGGAGGACTTCAGTCATGAAGTAAAATTTATACTCAACAAGAAAACAATCAAATTTATTTAGAGCTATATATACAAAGTCAGACTAGGGATAACAATATTGAAGAAGTTAGCAAAAAAGAAACGAATGCTCATATGAATAAAAGTATGTTATTGAAAAGTTTAAATAAGTAGCATCAAAAACATACTAAATGCTAGGAATGACCAGATGTTAATTGCGGCAGTGAGAAAGAAGAAACAAACAAAATACTGAATAACAATCACATGAATTAAAGTAATTTTAACGATAAGCTTGAATAGGTTAAAATCAATAAATAAATTTGGCATCAAAAACATACCTGATACCAATTGAAATACAGTTGCAGCACCATCTTGTAAAAGAACAGGTTACTCTATTCTGAACCTATCCATTAACATAACAATAACTTAAGGGTAATGTCCTGTATACAAATAAACATCCAATTTCTAATGAAACTGAGATTCCATTGAATGTTATTATCATAAAACTAGTACACAAGAATGGAAACTGGAGTAGAATTTCAAGTATGTACAAGAGCACGTCATCTAATTACTAAAGAATTTGTTTGTAGAATCTAAAGAAACTATTTTCAAATTCCTATTGATGGAATTTATAAAAACGAGTTAGTTAGAAATGGCAATAATTGGTACTTCTCTTTGATGAATGTGACTAATTACTATAGGTGAAGAGTTACACATTTCCAGGTGTTAGAACAGCAGAAAAAAAAAAAAAAAAGAAAATAAATTTAACAGTACATATAATTACCTTTATCTTATGATTCCATTGGCAAAGAATCGCGTTCAGCTAGGTAACTGCCATGAGTTAAACGACTTTAACTAAAAATATAATAACATGAGAGTTAGAGGAATAGATAGTGCCAACGCATATTATCATAAAGGGCCGTATCAATTCTATAAATGCTAAGTAGGCCCCAAAATTATAGATGACAAAAATATCACTGAACACAACAAAACAAACGAGTAACAAAGAGCTAATGTAAGAAAAGCAGATCAAAATAGATCAAGTACCTACCAACAAAATGTTAGAGGAAAAAAACGAAAACCAACAGAAGTTCATAACGTTTATGAAAAGCACAAAACATCTAGAATAGAACATAACAAACCAAAGTAATGATTGTATAAAGAGTTACGAGATGTAAAGTCACTTCTGAACTCGTGATAAAATCTTACACAACTGTTATTTTCACAAAAATGTATGTAAATAATTTCGTAAATTTCTTCATAACCTTTATTCCCCTTCAGTTTGTTGTTTTCCTTAATGTTTCTTCATCTTTTGGTACTTCAGTCAAAAGTAAAGTAACAATTTGATGTGATGTAATCATGACCTTTAACAAAACAATTGTTTTACCTACTTTTGGATCTGCAGTCTTGTTAAAGTTAGAGTACAGTAGTATACTCATTAGTCATGGTATACAAAATTATAAAGCGAAAAGACTTCTTAAATCAGATAAAAAAAAAACTGTTACATATTATTAAGAATATCCACAGCATGGTCTTACCCTTATTCCAGATTATTTGAACAGCGTCTTCTCTCTGCTTCAATAGTTCTTTATTAATCTGACGACTAATAAATAACCCGTCAGTAGAAAAAATATTTGTGATATTTTCACCATTCACTTCAAATATAATCAAAATGTTATTCCAAAAATCAATTATTTCACCATATCTTCCTAAAACACCTTCTATTTCATCTACAAAGTTGAGGTGTATTACGACATACACAACAAAACCAAAATATTGAATAACGTTGAGTCACTCAAACGTTCCCAATGTTATTTACACCTAAATATTTTCCTGTTTTATTTCAGTCCCAAAAACAAGGTAAAACATCTTTTTTTCCTCATCCAGATGTGAAATTGGACAGAAAGGAATGTTTGCCTAACAATTTCATTAGAAAATCGAAAATTTTCCATTTGGTCTCAATCTCTTATGTGAAGGACAAGTCTGATTCCAATTATACCAGTTTCAAACAGACCTAAAATTGTATATAAATGTGCTACTAAATCTATCATAAAGTCTAAGGAAGTTGTTAAAGATCTATTCAATGAGCTAGCAAGTGTATCATCTCCTATTTAAAACAATGCTCTGAAGCGTCGCTGAACTAGCGCGTGGTTTTCCGTATCATTGTACGAAGTAACGTCTTTTATGTTACCGAGTTCTTTCTCATTCAGTAGGTGGATAGCACAACATTGTCGCCCGGCCCTTGAACTCGCTCCAGCTGAACAAATTACAATGTGTCTGTGCGTAACTATTGAGAAACATATTTTCTGTCTACTCGACAAATAAATGTTGGAAAATAACAATTTATACTCTGATTATTTGTTTTCTAAATGTTATGTTCAGTGATATTTGAAATTTTAGACAACTGCATGGTGTTTGACTTAGAATATTTGTTTGTTTGTGTGAAGAAATATTTTTTAAATTTGAATTTTTTGAGGGTTGAATTCTGTAACTATACAGGTAATGCATGTGTAGTTTACAACATAAACTAAGGCCGAGAATGCAGCCTCCGTCGGCAAACAAAATTGAGATTTGCATGAGGCGGCGGCGAGGCGTACGCTCGGCGCGCTCGCCACGCGATTAAAAATGCAGGCCGCGGCGGGTGGGAGAGCGCGGGCGGGGCGGGGCCGCAACTCGCGCGGCCATTGGCTGGGCCGCGGCCGGGCGGGGCCGGGGGTGCGCGCGCGGGGGGACGCCGCTGTCGCAGCCGCCCGGCGCTAGCAGCCTCCTCACAACGCACGTAGCCTCCGCGCCGCTCGGTCCCGCGAAAGGTTTAACGACGCGCACCGCCGCGAGTCCATGTGAACGTCCGACGGATCTCTCGTTGTGTACGGTGAACGAAGGACCGGCAAGCTGTACGCGCCGCAGGAAGACGATATGTTGACGATGGAGACGGATCTCAAGGGCGGCAGCCTGCATGCCACGGTGCCGCCGCACCACGCGCTCCAGCACGGCTACGGCTCGCTGGGCGCGCTCGGCGGCATGATGTCGCTGCCCCAGCAGCAGCCTCTGTCGCAACACCAGCCGCTGCAGCACCAGCACCACCAGGCGCTACCGCAGCACCACCAGCCCCAGCCACAACACCATCAACCGCCCAACAACAACAACAATAATACCAGCAAAAACTCCAACGCGGAGCGCGTCAAGCGCCCAATGAACGCGTTTATGGTGTGGTCGCGCGGGCAGCGCAGGAAGATGGCCTCGGATAATCCCAAAATGCATAATTCGGAAATATCAAAACGTCTCGGTGCACAGTGGAAAGACCTCTCTGAATCAGAGAAGCGACCGTTCATCGACGAGGCGAAGAGACTTCGCGCAGTTCACATGAAGGAACACCCTGATTACAAATACAGGCCGAGGAGGAAGACGAAGACCCTCGCCAAGAAACAAGAGAAGTACCCGTTGGGAGGTGGAGCGCTGCTGGGCGGTGGTGAAGCACAGAGGAGTTCGGCGCCGCCGTCACAGCAGCCGCGGGACGTGTACCAGATGACACCCAACGGGTATATGCCCAACGGGTACATGATGCACGACCCCAGCGCCTACCAGCAGCAGGCGTACGGCTACCCGCGCTACGACGTGTCGCAGATGCAGCAGAGCGGGTACGGCCAGTACTACGGCGGCGGGCAGGGCTCGCCCTACCTGCCGCAGCCGCCGTCGCCGTCGGCTTACGGGCTGGGTCCCGGCTCGCCCGGCGGCTACGCGCTGCCCCCTTCGTGCGCCTCACACTCGCCCAGCGGCTCCTCCGCCAAGTCGGAGCCGGTGTCGCCCGGCCCTCCAGGGATGAAGCGCGAGTTCGGCCACGAGCCGACCGCGCAGCTCAAGCGCGAGTTCGCGCCGCACCACGCGCACGAGATGGGCATGAAGCGCGAGTACGGGCAGCAGGAGCTGAGCCAGATCATCAACATGTACCACGTGCCGGACGAGCAGCGGTACGCGGCCGCCAACGAGCGTGCCATGCCGCTCATCTGAGAGTCGCCGTTCGCGTGCGACATCGACATCCCGCCGCTCTGAGCTGTCGGGTCGCCGCGTAGCCTCCAGTGACTTTGTTGCGAATCGGTTTTCGCGTTAGGACAGTGATCGTTATCTCCCGGCCGTACATACTTCTAGGTATGTCCATTTATTTGTTTTGTAATGTACCGACGCTGTTAGTGTTGCGAACTGTTGGTTAGCGAGCCGCCGGCCACGCGCCGACGGCTGAACGTTCAATTAATGTTGTTGATGAATATCTTGTATTATATTACGATTATTGTATTTTTTCATGGTTTAAGTTAAAATATTTTAAGCCGTGTCGTGCGGATGGACGCAAGGGTTCCGACTGTGGTCGCGTGAGAGACGATGTAGTGAACGAGGTAATTTGAATACCAAAAAAATTTGAACAATTTGTAAATATAGTGTTAAAGGCTAGAGACGAAGTTGGAGTTAGTCGGTAAAGCGTAGGTAGATAGCGATAAGTCGTGCCACGACGCCACTCTCGTACGCTCGACGTGCGTTGTACAAAATATTTGTTATATGGAATCGAAAGTTATTAAAGGCTCGAAAGACTAAAATATTGTAATACGAAAATGTACAGTGAGTGTTATATAGTCAGTGGACACAAAAGTATATTGAAGAAGAGATGAAGTTATCAATAAACGACGCGTTAAAATTGTACATGCTGTTTTGTTGTATATCCCAAGTGTTCCCCGGCGGTCTCGCCGCAAGTGTGACAGGAAACTGAACGCAGCCGAGCGTGGCCGTGTCACAGTACTACACACAACTACCCACAAGTTATTTAAACACATTTTTTTACACCTTGATTAGTAATTATACTACACTTTCTCATTCAAAACATTTTATTCTTGAATTTTACTACAGAACTCCAAATTTTCTTGAAAAACTTCTCAATCTTAATTTCTCCCATAGAAAAGACTTCAACGAACAACTGCACTTGCGCGTCTTTTGATTACAAAACATTTTTCTTGTAATTTCATACATTTGTAAGAGTGTGATTGTTTATGCCAATTTATTAGACGGTCATACAATTAGACACTCCATACAGAAGGTAATAAATATTTCATGATAATAATTAATAATAACGCCATTATGTCGGTGTAGTGACAACATTATTGTCATTCTAACACAATTAAATGCTTTTGAAAGGTTCAATAGGTAAATATAATACTTGAAGTTAATAAACCCGGTTGTATTGCTTCCAATGCGGCAATATTAATTGAATTATTCAATTATTTTAACAATTTGTTTAAACACCAAATTACCTAGTTTGGCTTTTAATGTTTCTATATTTAATCGCTTTGAAACTTCTTATTTTTAGGTAATTATTTGAAAACTTGTCTTCCGTGAATTAAGTAACATTTTCTGAAGACTACTGAAAACGTCACTATATTTCAGCTTTTGTTATGATCATTTACTAAATAGCAATCGGAGTAGTTCGATTGCTATTTGGTAAATGTTAGTAAATTATAAAATTACTAGTGAATATTTTGAAATATCAGTTTCTTCCTTTGTTGGTTAATTTTACTCACTTAGGCAAAAAATTATACAAATATATGACAATTATAAACATAATACAGATCTTTTGAGTAAAATCGGAAATGAAATGAAGTATATATAATCATTTACATTTATTTATAAACATTATAATTATGTGTAGGTACAAACAGGATTTTGTGCTTTAGTAACATGAGCTACAATTTTCCTCGAAATAACTTAAAAACATTTTGATCTCTAACTTCAATAATAGAAGCATCAGAAAGTGACATTATGAAGAATCCGATTTTTAATTCAGAATCTTAAAACAAAATGACGTTTATTCCTTAAAAAGAAATTTTCAAAAAGTGTAAGAATGGAAATTCTAAACTAGACGAGGTGGAAGTTGTATCACACACCAACACCTACTCTAATGCGTAAGAAGCTGGCATTTCAATCAATTACCGTCAACACGCAAGGGGTGATTCGGGATTTAATCAAATCCCTCACAGTAGTTGATAGAATTCGGGTACTTTCTCCACCCCCGGGGAATTTAACCGACTTAATCTGACAAAAACGCCCCGATGTTTAGCAGCGATCATTTAAACACTATTTTCACTTAACACTTTGATGTGGGGTAGAATATTGTAGAAGTCATTGGAGAATTAAAAAAAAAGTTTGATATGATTGAAACTGAGAGATTTAAAAAGGATGAAGGATTTACTTCGACGAATAAAAAAATTCAAATGGGTATAAATTTTAAATAATTAAACAAATGCTACAACAGTCAAATCAGTTACCGTAATTTCTTTAAAAAAAATGTAACAACTTGACTTTTATCGTTTTCAGTCGCTCCATGTAAGTACCTAAAATACTGATATGCAGCTGAATCTGGTTTGACTGGAAGCCAACCCCAATATAGTTGGCAAAGGGCTAGGCAGATGATGATGACTTTTATCGTTTTGATCACGCAACCGCTTTAATAACATTAAAAATAAATAAAAAACATTTAAAAAAAAAAACTCAATTTTCAGCACAGTAATTTGCTCAAAGAAAAGATCTAATATTAAATTTAAAAAAAAACTGTGAAATTATTCATTACAATAATTTTTAATCGAATTTTCTGAATCATAGTTCTTGAAAATTATTTTTGGAAAATTCTATAATCCAGCATTGTTCCGAAATTCCGAATCATGTAATAAGCTCACCAGTCACAAATCGTTTTACACGGAATTCGGAATTGTATGACAACCGTGTAATACATTACTTTATAAAGAAATGGCTACCAGAAATGGCTAAACAAGATATCTATTGAGGTATCTATTTACCTTATATTCTTACTAAAGGCCTACTAATGATATTTATGCAGAATTATTATTTACAAACAAAACGATTTGAACTGTTTACTACACTTGTGTTACAAATAAAGTAATTATATTTATTGATGTTGCAATGACCCGCCCACACTCTGCACGGCTAAAATGCACTTATTAAACTTAGAACAAAAAAAATGAATTAGCAGAGCCATTCTTAAGTGATGCTCTGTCGTATTTAGACAAAGACATTTATTCGTAGAATATGCTAGGTTTACAGGTGTTAAGTGGTAACATAGTACAGCATATCCACCGCTTATAGCGGCATACTAATATTACATTTACAATTTACAATGGGGCAATTGATTTTTGTTAATAAAGATAAAAATTAAAATAATGAAAAGTATTTTTGTATCAGTGTGACAAAGTGTCAGATTAAATAATTCATATTATCTTCAGAAATAATGCTATAATTAATATAATTGTTAGTTTTTTAGTTTTTTTAAACAAGAGAAGTAATAAATTTTCAGGTTGATGGTTGAATTATAATAATATTACGGATAGGATAAAAAAATTCATTTGATGGTAAACCAGTGAACAGTACCCTTAGCACGAATTTTCAGTATTTGAGACGTAAAGTAAACTGGAACTTCGACAATTTCAAATTGACAATATTCAAAGATTATCAAATCTTGTGTGCGAAGAAAGAACTAATTTTTCTAATTTTTCCATACAAAAACGATGTAAATACTGGAAAGACGCTGTAAAGTAAAAGAGTGAAAACTCGTGCTAAGGGTGTGGCACAGATTTAGATGCCACTTTAAGTAAATTATTTAAAAAATTAAACTTATCAAAATATGAAAACTCTGTACCCGGAATTTGTTTTTTTTTTTAATTTTAATTTATTCTTAACAAAATGAGTGAAATTTAAAAATTATTCAACTACCATTATACCATAAGAATCATCCATGATAATCAGAGACAGGAATTAAGTAGAGTTATTTTAGTACTTGCCTGGATCTACCCGTGATTTCTTATAGAAAATCATAATAATTTGATAAGCCATCATTATATTTGGTGGTTGTTGAAATAATTGCAACATGCAATAATGCCTTGTGTATGTTAGTTTGCATAAAAGCTCTCATAACACTTTCCCGACTACCTACGTTGAGGTCGACTTTCGATCTAACGGAATGCAGTTGAATATTAGTATTTTTATTTGGAGGGACTTCCTATATGACCTTCCAGTAAGTACTGGCTAGTACGAACTAGTTGTCAGACTTTTAGGCCACTACTTGTAACGGCTGTCAAAGGTAAGCATTTTTTTTTTGTTTAAGTAATTAAATATGTTAACGTTTGACCACTATCTCGCCTGATGTACGATGTGGTAGACGGTGAAGCACGCTTGCCTAGAAGTAACCCGTTCACTCTTGACTTGACTTTGATATGATAGTAAGATTTATTTTAATTTTTTTATCGTAGTAGAATCGTCAAATGAGTCCTCCCTCCCCGGGCAGGGCGGGAGGGACTGTCAGATTTGTACTGACTAAAATCCACGGTGTCCTTCAATAGCTCTCTATGTTCCGGGGTTACGGTAAGGAAATAAGTCCCGCAAAAGTATAAAGCATAAATCAAGGGTTTTTTTGAAGTATAGCACATCTAGTTGATTTAATATCATTGTCACTTAATAGCTCAGATCTACTCCATAGAATAGAAAAAAAAGAAACAGCGTGAAAGTAAATGATTGACAAAAAAGTTTTGTTAATCTGTAACCAATCTCTTTTTTGTCTCAACACGATTTTAATGCACTTCTCTTTACTCCTTTTTTAGAGCATCGGTAAGTTGGATAGAAAAATTAAAATAAATAATTAGGTTATTTTTGTGGCCCTTTTAAATTATATCAAAACTTAAAATCTTGTCTATTTATAATTTACAATTATTTAGGTATTTTGTATGTAATTAATTTAATGTAATGGCGTAATTTTGCAGACAAACAGCGAAATTAAAAAATAAACTAACTACTTATTGTAAGGAACAAACATAAGTATTCGTAATGGAAGCTACTTACATAATAAAACTAAAAAAAAAAGATTAAACAGAAATAATTACAGGATTATGTCTCTCTATTACAATAAACAAAATTTTAAATTATCTATTTTAAAAATTGTTTACAGATAAGGACATTTTTATAGCTTAACGAAACACATGTTTTTAGATAAAATTAGAATCTTCAGGAGGCGCGAGTTACTTTTAACTATTATATTTATCCCTTACTAAACTCCAAAATATTTAGTCGGCATCAAAGCATCATACAAATAGCAGTTTTCTGAAAAAGGCTTTACTTTTGCCTCAAATAAAAGTGAATCATTGCCGTAAAAAGAAGCAGCTGTCTCGAAACATCTGTCATCTGTTAATTATTGTATTTAAATTATTATGTAATTATATTCTTAAATACAGCAATTATGCTCGCTTTAATAAATAATTATTCTTCGGTTTTATATACATATTTTTTTCTGAATTTTCAAGACTGCCGTTTTCAGGTGGATACAAGATGGTATTTTTCAGTTTGATGTCAGATTAATAATAATTACCTAAAAAATATCGTACTTTAATTTAAACACCTGGCAAAATTTGTATAACTAGTTTTAATATTCCAGTTATCTTTACTCAATACTTATTAAAGGCGCTCGTTTATCAATGGAAATCGTTGTGAATTTGTTTTATAAAA
Source organism: Agrotis segetum (assembly GCA_036375495.1). Classification (NCBI taxonomy): domain Eukaryota; kingdom Metazoa; phylum Arthropoda; class Insecta; order Lepidoptera; family Noctuidae; genus Agrotis; species Agrotis segetum. The sequence goes on along the minus strand of JAQSVV010000329.1, from coordinate 201,251 downwards.
AACTCCGCGTTCCGAAGGTAGATGATAACCCACGCATTAAACAGGGATCACAACGATTAAATTATACATACTAAAGGAATAAAACAAAGCTAGCCCCCAAAATAGATTTATTAAAATTACTCAAAACGCATTCACAAAAATATGAATTCCGGATGTACGCGCGCACTCTGGTTTCGCACCCCACCGTTCCGCGGCGTGACCCGAGACTCAAACCCGCTACCCGAGGGTGGGCAATCACGCCGCGTTCCCACGGAGCTGGCATTGTTTCCTCTCACGGTTCGCGACATGTCATTGCTATGATTGCTGGGCTACTGGCCCACTGCTTTCTAATCATATGTTCAACGTAAATAACGCTTTGAATCCCATTACTTAGATGTGTGATGTGTCCACGGACCTAGATTGATGTGCTTTTAAAAGTACCGACAATTTTGCAGCACAAAGTAGAATAACACTTAATTCTGTGAACATAGGTCTTTATTTACATTTCCACAAAATTTGTAATCAATCTCTCAGGAAATACGCTGTCTAATTAAATGTAAATCACTACCCAAGTACGTTTAAATTCAAGAAATAAATCACCAAAATTGCACGGTATCATATTCTTAGAAAAAAAAAATCGTATCGAATGGCATGAGTACGAGCGGCCTGTACACCGGTGCATACATCTGCCACCCCTGGCTTCGTCTACCTAGTTACATCCGCCAACACATTTGGCCCCAAATTTTTTTCTATAACGCAATGTAATTTCCCAAAGTCCCAGTCGGTGGTTGAGTGTAAACATCGGGACAAACAACTAAAGTTGTCACGTAATTCGTTCGTCAAACACGCGTGTATTTGTTCTTGAGATTGACACCAGCCCGCCCCCAGCGGTGGCCCTTTGTTTTTACATTGCACGCTGTCAATATTTGGTCTCATTTGTCATTAAGTGGTTTTAAATGCCGATTCGTCGGCGATACGACGAACCCAAAGTGGGTGGCGTCGTGAAGGCTTGTGCAAACACACGTCCCGATGTGTGAACAGATAAGGTAACGTGTTCTATGTGAACTTTGACTTCAGAATTTTAATAAGAGAGGTGGAATTTTACATAAAAACGTGAGTGGAAAAATTTAGGAATCTATCTTATCGTACCACCCTGCTTTATCAAGAAAAAAAATACGTAGCCTTGGTCAAAAGTTGCAGCAATGAGTTTGGTCGGACGAGGCAAAAAAATTAAGTGGAATTTTAGCCTTAGTTTAATGCGCATGACCTTCTTGGAATCGTTAGTTGCCGTAACGGTACTTGCGCCGCGTCTCCCTCAGGTAGCAGGCCTGCAGTGCCTGCACTCGCTAGTTACTCGTACTTGGGTCTCTGTGAAACCGGGAATGTGTTTTTATGACGCCCTGTTCAGATGCTAGTACACCGAAATGACGCTCAACACGATGTGGTTTTTGTCATTCGGTGTTTGAGTTTTTCTGGGTACCTAATATTTATCTATAAACTTTCATTTTATAATTGAACCTGGGCAGTGAAGTTAGTAGTTTTTGATAAAATAACAACATGTGACAACAATGTTGTAGGCCGGTATGTGAGCCAAACAATTTATTTTTAAACCAAACCATTGGAATCGCTCTAAGACAGCATGTATTGTATGCAGGTGCAACTGTTGTTTTGCACTTTTAACAAACGGGATTTTGACTCAAAAAAATCTATTCGTAAATTGATTTACTGTTGATTTCTAAGGCCGTTAGAGCAAAACAAGGAATGTCTCTGAAAAACCACTCAGATGTGACCAAACTTTGATTTGTACACTTTTATCTACTAAAGATGCAGAATTATTTACTTTCTTTAAGTTTTTTAACGGTTTTCACACTACCGACTAAGAGCTATGGCAAATTGATTTGGTCACTACTAACATACTTTTTCAGCTGTAAATCTATTATGGAAGAATGTTAACAATAGTGGACCTACTACTAGGATTTCAGAAATTGTACAGCAACAGACATTTTTTTTTTTGCATGAAACATTCCTTAAATGAAGTTAGTGTGTACTAAGAACGGATTTTAGGAAATTCATCCCCTAAGGGGGTTAAAAATAGGATGTCATTTTGTATGAAAACTGAATTGAAATTCATTAACCTGTAACTTTTCAATTTGGTTGATAATTTCGAGACTTTTATCAACAAAATTTATAAAACATGTTTCAAGATTTTTTGGGATTTCAACCTTTAAGTTGATAAATCAAAATCTTAAGGGAAATTACGAAATCCATGCGGACTTAGTCTACTATATATAATGTGAATAAACTAACAAAAGCTTCTTCACTATTGCCAGAGACCTACTTTACCTATAAAAACAGACACACAGATATTATCAAAGCGCCCGTGTTTTTTCGCAAAACAAAACCAAACATAACTTTTAAAACAAATATCAAGTAATGACATTTACCGCTGGTAAAATAGAACAATAATGAAGTTATTTTACAACAGGTAGAATCTGTCTAACTGCTCTGCTAAGCCTTTGCCGAAAGGACCGTCCGAGGGTAATAAAATAAAAATGTTTTTTGGGAAAGTTTTATGATCATAAAGGGTTACCAGAAATAGGGTTGTAAAATAATTCCAACAACGACCTTTTGGGATAAAAATACCGACAAGGCTGATATGGTGTAACTGTAAAATTGTTCCGGTAAATAATTAACAACTAGATGCTAAATATGTAACTTAAAATATTGTAAGTATAATGTTAAACTAAATATTTTTGAAAGGAGGACATAATAACAATTTAGTCTCTTTTATTTGTAAATATGTATTATTATTTTAGTTTTATTCTAGCGATTCATCATATGCGTAGCTTTTTACCAACTATTTTCGGATCGGCTCCCAGTCCCAGACTATCATGGAGCGACTGCCTATATGATCTCCAGAACCCAGTAACTGGGTATACGATACCCCGTGGTAAAACTCGTTATCAGACTTGCAAGCTTCTGACTGACGACTGACAAAGATCTACAAATGGCAGCAAGGGCTTTACGTGCTTTATGGTATGGAGGATGGTCACCTATCCACAGAACAACCTCGGCAAGCGCGGCTAAACCTTGACGATCAACCCGTGCGACTATTATTATTTTACCACAAGTTCCTCTAGTTATGTTCTAGCAATTATTACTGTTTAAATAAATACGTTATAAGTGTTTCTGACTCCTATTGTTATTTTGTAGTAATTATTATCCGGTATTCGGTTTTGACTGGAGTGTACTTTGTTTAAGTTCTCGTCGAGGCTTAAGAATGTACTTAATATTGAGGAAGATTTGGTACTGTAGTGGTATTACAAAAATACTTGGAAATCTGTGAAGATTACGGAAAATAACGTTATTTTCCCAGGTTTTCGGGAAGACTCATTTGGTGGTTTTCCAACACAATAAAAATGTTTTCTCAATCTCAGAGTTCCAAGTATTTTATAAAGTAGATATAAGCGATCCGCCGCTACTTTGGATGGCACTGTGTGTCAGGTTCTAAATTATCCAATATTTTAAGCTGAAGCCACACACAATATAATAAGTGAATGGTTTGTACAGTAAGTCTTAGTAGTAATAGATATCCAGCCCATTTTGTTTTTGTGATAAAATTATCAAATGAGTCAAAGACAAATCATTTATTTGAAATAGGCCAAAATCAAAGAGGCACTTAAACGTCGAATATTAAAATTAAGGAAATAGGATGGGATGGCATTGAGTCTACACCCATTCGCAAAGGTAGGTTGTATGAAGAAGAATGGGCAAGAAACTCCATACTTACTCTTCATCAGTCCTCACGGCCTGGGTGGATACTGTCAGATTCGTACTGCCTAAAATCTACCGTGTGCCTTCAACATCCTTTCCCGTTTGTACAGTTCCTCAACCCTGTGAGTTCGGGCCCATTGTCATCATTGTGACAAAATTACTCATTCTTTTAAATATTTATCAAAAGAACTTGACCCTCCAAACATTCTTTATAAATGAAATCATACAATTTTTGCGATTACTTCGCTATCTTATCACTCGGTTACTACTAACGATGGCCTTACCAGGAACTGACCGGCTCTTTCCCATTGTTTCCCATAGAAAGTCATGGCGGAAGTTTCCCATGATAGCCACAGGCTTAGATTAGAAGTGGATTTCTATTTATTGCGATACTAACGTGCATTTATGGTGTATTCGAGATTTATGGGAGGTTATTAAAGTTTTAATTTGATCTTTACGTAAAAACTGAATTTTCAAATGAAAAGCCGCGATGTTTCGGCTTCTTTTTAGATCTGAAAGGAGTTTGGATTTTAGATTTAATTTTAAATTAATCTTTAAACGACTGTTACGATTTCTTCTTGATTCATATCTTATTGTGACGTAGCACAGTCGTAGAAAAGGTGAATATATTTTGGATGGATATAAAATACTGCAGTAGTGTTCCGTGTGTAATGCTCCTTTCTCTTTTGGATATATTAATTTTAAAAATGCTTAACTTGCCTAAGAACATAGTCTATTCGTTGTGTATGTAAATGTCTTCAAATGAGTTGAGTGAAAAAAAAAAACAGTTTTAACGACTACACATAGTACGTATAATTGTATATTAGGTATATTTAATTGTTATTTGAATAACTATTCAGGGCCTAATATTATACATTCGTAATAATTTAGGTTAAAATTAGTAAAAAATGAATAAAGAGACATAGGTTATGTAGTTACAGAAGCTCATAAAAAAGTCATAATGCACAAAACCAAAAAACCCACACGGCATACAGTAGTTCTCAATCAACCACCAAGGAATAAAAAACAAAGGGCCGGGGGCAACTCATAAATCGCATGATAGAGTCATTAGCCAGGGCCGGACTCGCCGCTGAATAATTAAAAACAAATAAAGTCGACACGGATTACCCTATCTGTGCCACGATCGCTCGTTCATTTTTATTTAATAGTTCTGTTAACTTACACGGTTATTAGGTGGTTTTTAAGATTTTTATTTTAGATTGTTAGAATTTTGGTAATGGGGTGAATTGATGGGCTAGCATTTTTTGTTTTTTTTTTTATTTGCTGATTTGATGTTGTGATTGTGTTGTTGGCATTGAAAGAAATATTTTTGAGGAAGAATTGTTTGTTAGATTTCATCATTGAGATTTTTAAGACATTAAAATATTTTATAAGACACATGGAGTTAATAGCCAGCGGGCGACTTGCCCATAAATAATTAAAAACAAAAAAGTCGACATCGATTACCCTATAATCTGTGCTACTATCTCTCATACATTTTTAATGTTTTGTTAACTTACACAAATATTAAGATTTTTTATTTTATTTTACCACTTATGGATTTTATTTATTGTATTGGAGTTTTGGTAATAGGCAACATTGAAAGGATAGATTTATAATTATTCGTTTAAGTCTTCTGAGTTATGTACTGCTTATTTTTTTGTCAATAAAATTAACATTAGGAAAATATTTTGAAATCTCTGTTAATTATATTTAAAAATCTTTTGGCTTTTACTTAGTATATTGACTAACATTATAAATAATTTAGTAAAAACTTGTGTTTGCAAAATATATAAAATTTTACTAAGAAGGCATTAAGCCAGGACCATACTCGCCACCGAATAATTAAAAACAAATAAAGCTGATACGGATTATCCTATCTGTGCCACGACCCACGATCGCACATTAATGTTTATTCAATATTTGTATTTAAGATTAAAAGAAAGATTTTTTTTATGAGTAGGATTGATGGGCCTCACTTTTCCATTTGTTGGATTTATAGTCCAGTCAACGAATGCTCAAAACAAGGTGTAGTAGGGAAAGTCTTGAAACACAAATTTTGACTACTACTTTGTTTGGACTAGGATGTGAACATATCAAAAGCCCCGCTTCTAGCCCTTAAGCTGTGGGGGAGGGGGGGAGGTACCATTTTTTGCTTAAATCTCGGAAACCATCGTCGTAGTATTAGTTTGCTTCTGACGATTTTGTGCTTTTGTAATTAACTGGACCTGTCCTCAATTTGATGTATGTTTAAGCAATGTTTATGATGCATAAAATATTTTATTTTTATTATTAGTGATGATGATTCGCTTTTTTGGTAGACAAATGGTGTTTTCATGGATGATATTAAATGTAAAATCAAACTAGCTATTCCCGTGGTTTTTATATCGGTCTTCGCATAATGGTTTAATAGCCTTCCTTGATAAATGGACTATCCAACAAAATAAAAATTTACAATTCGAACCAGTTGTTCCTGATATAGGCGCGTTCAACCAAACAAACAAACTCTTCAGCTTTTTAATAATTAGTATCTATGTTTCCTACAAGCGAAAGTCATTTTCTCCTTTTGCTTCGACTGTTGGAGAGTGGGGGGCGACGTACGAAATCCTCCATTGTCTTTTACATAAATGCTTGTTCTTAAAGTCTAAAGAAAAAAATAATTGTCTTCAAAATATGAAGTGTGCACGGTAGCAAAGCGAATAAATTCCACAAAAAGTGTGTAGAATTCGACCCTGTGGTGCGTAGGTGGAGGAATCGCACATACTCCCACACGAAATAATCGACTGTCCCATACAAATGTCATATCATCGGACATACAATAATTATTATTATTTAGCACTTACACTTTACATTGAACTCTAAATTTTGAACAATTAAGTTCAAACTGCTAATTAATTTAGCCATTTCAAAGGCATGCGGGGTTCCCAGTCTACGTAAGCAGGATAATAGTTGTCCTGCAACGCAAAGGACAACCAAAGGTTAAACTTTTAGACCTGACCTTTTTTACACCTGTAATTCCCGAAGCGTTTGGTACAAGTTAGATTACCTAGCTTAACTTAAAAAAATACCATCTTGTACAAAAATATGTTTATTTTTAATAATTATCAAATGAGTCTCCCGCCAAAAGCGGGGGAGGAGGGACTATCAGACTTGTACTGACTAAATTTCAAGGTGAGTAATTAATTAAGTGTCAAGATTAAACTTTTAGGTTTTATTTTTTTAATTTTGCTTTACTCATACTCTGAAGGTAGGTCATTATATATCTGATTAGCCGTGTGAAAGTTATCCATTGCAGGCCTAGGGAGAATAGCTTTCAACTGACAGTGACAGCTACCAAATTAAAGAAAAAATAAACTAGGGTAAAACACCCAACTATTGACCCCTTAAGCGGTTTTCCTTGCTTCTTTCGCAAAATAAACTAATGTACGAGTTGCAAGTGGAAATGAATGTTTTTGGAAGATAAAATAAACATTGGAGAATGTAACTAAAACATTATTTCCAGTCATACAAAGGTAAAAAGTGTTTTTTTTTCTCTAGTTTAGCAAGAACAGGCCATTTGACCAGTTATTAACATGCTTGTACCAAATTTTCATCATGCAAATGACCAATTTTTGACCTCCTGTAGTATAAGAATAAACTCAAATAATTTTTATTATGAATGTGATACGAGGTTTTATTTGACAAAAAAACAAACAAAGCTAGTCTTATAGCCCTTCTCATTTTCTTTTTTCACACTATTTGGGTCTTCAGTCTTCAAACGCCGTTAATAATATTCTTGCACTTAATTTTGAAATGTTGTAGTTTTTATCACTTTTTGTTGTAGTTTTTATCACTTTTTGTCCAATTTTTCTTCTTTATTAGTAGTTATTAATTTCACTGTTCTGTATTATGCAGCAGATATAAAAATACTCGCCGGCAAAATATAAATTGAAAGAACACGGCTTTAGTTCTACAAAGTGAGTTTGAAAACGAGAAAAAGAGGTTTTGAAAACCTTTGAATTAATATTTTCCTAATTACATAAGACGGTTTTAACTTTTTAAACTCACGTAAAAGACCTCACAAATAAAAAGAACATAGATACAAATAAAAAATTAGCTCACACTTTGCCTAAACATGCAGGTTAGGGTATATTTTGTCATTTTATGCATTAAACCAACCTGTGGCTGAGGCATTGCTCGTGTTATATTCTGCAATTGTCCCACGGGACCATATACCGACATAAAAAGTATTCTGCGTCCAGGTACACCCACTTAACCAGGTTTTAAAATAATCTGCTTGCCAAATTGTGTCAAAATCCATTCAGCCGTTCACTTTTCCTATAATATTAGTAAGTCTAAAATATTCAGGAGGATCCAGAATGTGACAGTAGACCGAAAATTTAAGTACCTCACTCAAATTATGCTAGGTAGTCAGGATACTACGTAAGGTATTTTTTACGTTTGTGATTATGCAGATACACATCTTTAGGGGTGCCAACGCCCATGGGCTTAATACAGATGCATTAAAATTAAGCTACCTCACCATTAAAAATGAACTATACGTACACACCGTGGTGTCAGTAACTGGTATTCTCGTACATTTGGTAAATTACCAGCTATTGACATGCCATGTTAAAAAAATGGTTATTCATACATTTGAGTGTACCAGATATTGACCTCATCATTTTAACAAGTTAACGCTCATTAAAACTTGAAAATCATGTGGAAAAAGCATTGTGTCTGTCTTAAATAACCAAAAAATACCAAACTCAAAGGAATCTATCTTGTAAAACTGAAATAAAATGACATTGAAAACAACCGTCAGCTTAGCAAATTGTTAATTTTTTTATGATTTTAGGAGGGTATTTTGTTATCACAGGTTTACGGACGCATTATTGCTTTTTTTAAATTTTCTGTGACGCCAATATATTACAAAATAAATTATATTTCATTTTCTGTATTCTTCATGCAGCACTGCAAGAAGATTTATTATTATTTTTGATAAAAACTGTTATGCGGTCAATAGTTGGTGGGAGGTCAGCAGTTGGGTACTTTACCCTAGTTCTATTTTGACATTTCTATTGAACCATAGTTGTTACTTTTTATACAGCCACTAATTTACAACGCGATTTAAAATTGAATAACATAAAGTTAAGTAATAATAATTATTATTATAAGTAATATTACGGCTTTAATATAATTTAGTTTCAACTATTTCTCTAAAAACTCTTTCGCCAAAAACTTTGCCATTTTCAAAAGTACTAGCTGTGGTTGGATGACCACAGACAAAAAAAACAAAATAAGCGGGATGGCGACAATCTGATCAACACTCATTTTCTTGAGCTAATTTATGGTTTTTATTTTTACATTCCTCGTATTCATAATGAAAAGCACAGCCTAGTTTTTACCTCGGGTAAATAACTTATTTAGTCCCTCGAACTATTAGCGCCCTTATTACGTTACGGGCGCCAAACCCCGTCTGAGGACTGAAATAAGTAAGTTTCACCTCTCGGATGTCCTATTCAATGAAAAACAAACCGAAAATGTTTCAAAATAGATATTGAAACGGTTACCGGTGAATTTAAATAAATACTCACCAAAGTTTTCAATAATTTAATGAGGTCGTGGATATGAGGTCACTAGTTAATTATTTATTCGTTCCGTGGAAGTAGGCGCACTATGTACTGCCCTGGCTTATCGCGTAAGTGGAGCGACGCGACGCCGAAGAGTTGTCCCTGAGGTGACAGTGACCGTAGGGACGAGATGATGGTTGCGCCAGGTTTGGTGTGTGCCACTAGGTCCTGTGAGCGCAGGACTCGAACTTTCGGTAGGGTGATGAGTCAGTTGAAACTCAACGAACGTCGAGTATGGGTATTTCAATCCCTACCTTGTTCCCTGGAATCAACGTCCAGTGGTAAATAAATGTCCTCTGCGAACCCTCCCTGATGATGACCAAATGTTCGAAATAATTGGCAGATTTTATGGCGCCCAATTAAGTGGTTACTAGGAGGCGCTGTACTGAACGACGCGTATGCGCCTCGACGCGTACGCAACCGACATCAGCATAACAGGACTTCAAGCCTAAGAATGACAATCAAAATGCTGTACATTACTTGACGGTTCTCGACGCTGTGATTATAATGATGGGGCTGTTATCAACGACATCTCAGCGGCAATTTGTGCTGTTTGAGTGCAGTGTTTTTAAATTAATTAATTCGATTTGTATGCTGTCATTAAATATGTAGTACCTAACGATTTGACTACTTGTTAAAAATACACAGTACTATATTTGATCACAGTTAAGTAAACTATTTTTTAATACTTTTTTAACGAATGGTTAAAAAATATGGTTATAATTTACGTAGTTTTTAGCGTGGTAAAATTATTATGTGTCCTCCCACCCAAAGTAGCCCCGGGCGGGTCTTTCAGACTTGTACTGACTAAAATCCACGGTGTCCTTCAATAGCCCTTTCCTACTACTATACGTTCGAGGGTCACGGTATCTCGTAAATCCCGCGACCCCGTTGACAGGGTGCTGAATGAGGAATATCTCAGGTGCTATTTCAGCGGGTGCCTAATGTGGAATACCTCCATATTTTTTGTTTATCAAGCCAAGGATGCGACGCCGTTGCAAATATTTTGGTTGTGGTTCCAAAAATACAGATAAACCAAGACGCGGCAATAAACTAGTACTAATATCCTAATCTACTATCAAACACAGATCTTCCCGGAATTTCTTCACACCTCAAACCTCTAAAGGTGCATTCACCTGTAATGTAACGTTATACAGTACCCTTAGCACAAATAATCAGTATTTGAGACGTAAAGTAAACTGGAACTTTGACAATTTCATACAAAAACGCTGGAAATACTAGAAAGACGCTGTAAAGTGAAAGAGTGAAAATTCGTGCTAAGGGTACAGAACTACAGATTCGTACATTTCATCAGTGAGGGAAGACAATCGAGCATCCTTGTAACAACAAAAACGCGTACCTTGTATCAAATCTACACTAAATGTACGCGAATGCTCTTCAGTCAGGGAGGTATACTCCGTATACTATAAAGTAATGCTCAAAGTCGAATCTGTTACATTACACGCGAATGCTCGGTGAGCGCCATAATAGAACTAAAATCGTAGAACAAAGCTAAAACAAAACCACATTAGTTGCGTGCGGCCTGAGATAGACTCAAGTGTTTGTTCAATTTATGTGCCGAGTACTCCCGAGTGCTGCCGAGTACAGCCGAGGAGTGCCGAAGAGTGCCGAGCGTCCTTCACGAAGGTGAGACGAGGTGGCGCCTCCCGGATATGGCGTTCAAGAGATCACACGTGCCTGTATAATAAAACAAGTTATAATTAAAAAAAAGTGATCTAAACTTTATTTATATTTATACGCAAAAACACCTGCGTCGCTGTTGTGTAAAGATTTGTGAAGAAAGAAAAATTTAGCTGCGAGTGGAATTCGAACCCGCGTCTTCTGGATAAGTACTCCAGACGCCTTAAAACGTTCAAGAACAACGGAATAAAAGTTTCAGCTTCAAACGAGGGGTTACGATTGATAAGGCGTGGAATGCTTATCCAGAAGACGCGGGTTCGAGTCCCACTCACAGCTGAATTTTTAATTCCTCAAAAATCTTTAAAAAAATAGTGATCATTCATTTCGTAATATGATTCAAGGAATTTATGAATTTGAATTGAATTGAATAAACAGTCTGTGTACCAAACATCCAAAAAAAAGTAGTTTTTGCGTGAAAGAGTAACAAACATCCATACATCTATTCATACATCCAACTATCCTCACAAACTTTTGCATTTGTAAGGCCAAGTTGATGTCCACCCTATGTTAGGCACCCAATCCTGAAGCTGGACTACTGCAATCATTCCAAACACATTTCAATATAAACGGTGATTTTTAATTAATGCGACAAAATGAAATGCAATCATCAATTACAGTATAATCATTATAAACTGTTTTTTCTAAAATCTGAATCGTTAAAAAAATATGCGATTATCGTTTTCAAAAGGTCCATTGATGTTATTATCTTTATTTAAGTACGAATATTATCGGTATTCCAGCATTTAATATGAAAAAAAACCGGCCAAGTGCGTGTCGGGCCACGCACAGTGTAGGGTTCCGTAGTTGCCCATCAAAATACTTATGCGAACTAACTAAACTGATTCGCTAAATTTAATTTTAAAAAGAAGAATTTTCAATATCGGTCCAGGAGTCTTTGAGAAATCGGGGAAAATACATAAGAAAAAAGATTACGACGAATTTAAAACCTCCTCCTTTTTTTGAATTAAGTTAAAAATAGTTGACGATAAAAACCTACCTATCCCCAAAAACATACCTATAAAAGCTGTAAAAATAAAGTTGACAAACTTACATTTGCAGTTGTCTCCGATACATTTTGTTTAAGAAAATATGATATCCAAGTACATTTTATAAGTTGGTCGACTATTACTCGTAAAATTGTAAAGCCTACTTAGTCATGATAATTTTCTTTTAAACTTCGTTACATACACTACTATTGTTAATTTTTTCACACCCCCAAACATAACCGTTTAGCTGGTAGAGGGGGGGGACACTCGAATCGAGCAAAATTTAGCACTTTAAAGCTTAATATTTCACAAACGAATTTTTTTATCAAAAAATTGTTAATGGAAACTATCATTATTTTTTAAAGGCCTATTTAATGATACTCCACACTAAGGGGTACGCGAGAAAAAAAAATCCTCACTTTACGTGTAAGTACTGGAGGTACCCTAAAAAAAAATATTTTACGAGATTTTATTTTACCACTTTTTCGGCACAACATATCCGTATATTTACACCAAATTACAGCTCTCTAGTACTGTGCGTCTCTGAGCTAAACTGCGGACAGACGGACGGACGGACGGACGGACGGACGGACGGACGGACGGACGGACATGGCGAAACTATAAGGGTTCCTTGTTGTCTACGGAACCCTAAAAATTAATAAACAGAAATTAAATGTTGGAATACCGATGATTCGTATCAAATAAAGTTAATAACATCAATGGATCTTTTGAAAACGATAACCGCGTAATTTTTTTTAACGCTTCAGATTTTAGAAAAAAACAGTTTATAATGACTATGTTAGTGTAAATAAAGCTCCCAGCTCATTTTGTCGCATTAATTCAAATTCACCCTTTATTAGTTAAAATACCAATCTAATTATATTTCTTACCTTTTGGTGGAAATTCCCACCAAAAATAAATTCCAACCTTTAACAAATTCACACAAATCCCTGGGATTTTTAATTCGATGCCTACTCAAGTAACATTTCACAGTACTCCGCTAAAATCTTAAAAATCTTTCATTAACGTCACGTTAATTTGATATCTACATGAGCATTAATGCAGCACTTTACACAAACTACTCGTAAGTCATGTAATCCAAGTTTATCCCTAGCAAGCAACGTTACCAAATTAATTTATTGAACGGTCCGCTAACGGTACCGCTGAAGACTCTTCTGCCAGTCACACAATCCACTCAGAAACAGCAATGAAACACAACCTCCTCAACATAACCAAACCAAAACGAACCACAATACAACCACAATAAAACTCATTTTAACTCACACACAAACCAACATACGACCGATAAACGCAACACAGCAGGCAGTAAATAAACAGTTGATACTGACTACACATCATTACATCAAAGAGATGAATAGCCATTGTTGTTGGACATTGCACTTTATAGTGGAGCGAATACGTGTCAGAATCAAATGTGTGGTTGTCGCAGGAGTTTCTTATCGAACAGTGGGTTAGTGGGCGCGAGCGGTGCCGGGTCAAACGCTTAGCAAACAACCACGGACGGATTCGTCTTGGCGTGTATTTGCCGTGAAATGGTTGCAAAAGCTCGCGGTGCTGTGCATTGTATAGGATGCGTTTCGTTCCACTAGTGCCGCGGTGCAGCCTTGCCGGTTCTGCGAAGAAAATAACATGGGGTTTAACAACAAATACTTGTAGAGGCCTTGGCTTATTATTTTTGTAGCTGTGGCTTTGAGTTGCGCCGAGCAAAGATTTTGTTAAACCTCTTTCCTCGGCGCGACTTCAGACACTAACAGCATACTACAGTTAATAAGTCACTTTGATAAATAAAATTGTATGTGTAGCTACAGCGCATAATCTGCCTTTTCAGAATCCGGTCCGGTGTCGTCCGGAACCGCGTCCGCTTATTTGACCGTTATTGTTAACTTACTTGGTTGTTAATTTCATACAAATTCTACAATAAATACATGAACTATTTCGGACATTGTGATTCAGTTAGGTAAGATGAATAAATAAGCACAATAATCTAATTCAGTCGTACAGTTACATTAAAGTTATACTCAAAAACGTAACTAATTTGGCCTCGGGCAACAATCTTGAAGTACTTGCTCCGAAAATTTTAAATTAACTACTAACAGATTCGCGGAATTTAACAAAAGAAACCGGTCAAGTTCAAATTGAAATAGAAGATACGGCAGACATTGCATAGATTAACATAGTAAATGTAGGTAGAAGTTTGTTTTCATGATAAGCGGTCAATAACTTTAAAATAAGGCAATTTTTATGGCCTTCAGGGAGGGCCTAAAAAGGCAACGTTCAAAATTCGTAATTTGAATTGCGGTATTATAATTAGTAAAATGATGACCATTTAACAGCCGTTAAATCTATGATATTTTTTCGCAATTCATATTATTATCATAACACAAGTGTGGGGCAACGTTATCCTAAAAAAAGTATGTGATCTTTTTAGGTTCATGGAATCATGACCAGTATTATGCGCGTATGAAAGACTCCTGAAATGATCACACTTTTCGATAAATTTACAGGTTGGTAAGAAACACTAACAGTAAATAACACTAGAAAAACAAATCATAAGACAGCCACTTAGATACGTCAACAATAAAGAAATCATTTCGTTCGAAAACCAATTACGAGCAAACGTACAACACGCCACCAAAATTAAGCAATAAGCAGTTTAACACTTACCAATTTCAATTACAACAACAAAAACAATAATGGAACAACAACAAAACGTTACGTGAACATCAACTAGTTGTTATCTTCAACAAAACAACTCGGAAGCATCTTCAGTTTGGGTCCAAAAATAATCGCCCATCAATCAATCGTTTGGATCTATAAAAACCTCTTTGAAACCCTGCCGCCCATAATTGGTACGTAAAAAACAAAAGTAGAAAATTTATAACGAGACGAAACTCCCAAATCATTCTGTTTAGTGCGAAATTATAGTGTTCTAAAGACAGCGTTTAGGTGATTGTATTGCTCTAATGAAAGGGTATTAAGTGGACGGGAGAGAGAAGTAAGCCGCAATCTATTAGCTGAACAAAAACTGGACTTAATTTAACACCTGTTTACCTTTAATTTTGTGGGAGCAACGGGCTTTTTGCACGAGCTTCTGATTCTTACATGAGCTTGGAGAAAGCTTGTGAGAAAGTGTAGAAATATGTATATTATTTTAATAGTCGCTGAACGAATTTTCAGTCCAGGTGGTCTTATAGCGAAAGTGATTCCATTATGGAAAAGAAACAGAGTAGAATACAAATCGCCTAGCGCCATCTTTTTCCCACACTGGAGTGGACACTAGCATCGGCTTCGACGAGAATTGCTATGATGGCATTGGTAAAGCATTTTGAGGGGGTACTACAACGTTTTAAAACCAGGCTTGTTAAAGTGAGTGAACGAGATGGCGCTAGACGACTTGTATAGCTCTGTTACTTTCACTCGCTGGAATATAAGCCTGGTTTTAAGACATTGAAGTACCCCCGCTGGAGTACCTACTTATCTGCTTCCTTAATTTCATTACAAAGCTTTTCAGAATTTTTGGAACCATATCTGTAATTAATATCAATACCGATTATTAAGGTTGTATCATTAAATAGATAGTTAAATATTCATATCATAATTTGTCATCTTTAAATAGATTGTTTCATTTTATTATACTAGAAATCTCAAACTAAAGCTTGATTTATTTCAAGACATCAAACTCACGGAAAAAGCGTTTTCGTGACTGTTCTAAATGACTTTTCGTTCCTTGTTGACCTTCGATCAGCATCAATGACTACATTCTGATATAACATTTTCTTTTTTTTAGCGTGGTAAAATCATCAAATGAGTCCTCCAACCCCGGGCAGGGCGGGAGGGACTGTCAGACTTCTACTGACTAAAATCCACGGTGTCCTTCATAGCCTGTTATGTTCCGGGGTTACGGTAAGGGAATAATCCCGCGACCCCGGCAGGCTTTGGCCCTCTGAGGGGGGCCCCGTCATTATGCTGACGTTCTTTGAGGCGAGCGTGGGACACAACGCGCCGTCGACCCGGGATTCTGATATAACTTAGTAAGTTTAGAAGGTTACTTTTACAAGACATACGTTACATTTCTCGTAATCTGGACCTTTAAACATTCCTAAAATCCAACAGTTCGCTGTGATAGATTTTACAGGCACAATGCAAAACATTTCTGAAATCAATATGTTCGGATATCTGTCATAGATTTTACAGGCACAATGCACACAACATCATCAAAGCTTTGAAAAAAAAAAAAAGAAAACATTAAGTAGGTGCTGATCCGGGGCTGGCTGTTTTTTCCAACGTTCGAAATTTGAAAATCTTCATCATCAGACCTCCTTGTCTCAGCAGTTCTGACTGCCTGGTACCTGGGGCGGGTAGGGGCGAGCTGGGGCGGGGGAGGCAGGGGTGACGTCACACCGTGGGTGCCGACACGTCGCTCGCCGTCACGCTCCACAAACAGCAAGGTTGCCGCAGCCTTGACGCCGGCCCACATTGCTCACCGGCTCAGAACCGACTTTTTGTACTAAATACTATATCTCTGGTGTGAACATCTTCCGGTTACTGAATGCCTGGTAAGTGAGTCATGGCCTGGGGAAATCTGGGCAATTATGATAACCGTTATCGGACAGAAAGTGAAGTCATCGAGAGTACAGAACCAAGTGAATAACTATTGGATACGTTTTTACAGTTTCAGCCAGTAAACCTTTTACGAAGTATGTCGGGGTCGAACTCTAGGTTAACCAAAGGCACCTAAACATGTTTGAAGTAGAAGTCACTTTAAAAACTTGAGCTTAATTGCAAACATAATCAACGAGACACAAAATACCTTTATGAATGAGGAGATAATATATCGACAGGGTTTCAATGTCAGGGGTCAAATAAAACCTCGACCTAAACCGCAACACCGTTGCACTTGACCATCCAATGTTCATCGGTTCCAGTAAAATCCGAAACGATAAAATGATATTTTTATTACAGTCATAAATAAAAACATCAAAGTCTGTCTCCGAGGGCCGTAACATACGTCACAGCCTCGTTTACTAAGGAACTTGTTCCTTCAAGTTTTCACACGAAAAGCTCACGAAAGGATTATGAAATCTATTTTTTAACGAGCACGCAATGCATCGGCATTTCCGACCTTACTCTAAGAACACAAAGCCACCGTTGTTTGCTCATATGCAGTCCTTAATGAGGAGGTACGTACGCAGCTGTTGTGCTGTTGTTGCAATTAGTGGCAACAGACTTTTCATGTTAAACACAGCTATAAATAAACATTACCCATAAACATTTCAACAAACAGTTAAGTAGCGAAAAAAAAATCCAGAAAACAATTGAAGATCTAGTGAAATGTACAAAATTTTAGTGAGGGTCCCCTGTCGAAGCATGTCTAATCAGCCGGACGTTGTCCAGACAATGGTCTCAGCGTGAAAGCCTCATAAAACTACGGGCCAAGTAAAGCCCTGTCCAAAATATTTACGGCGCGTGACAAACGCACCGCCTTTGTCTCGCAGGATTGTCTCGGGCGATTCGCCTCGGTTAATCTTCGGACTAAGTTCGGTACTTCGGACATGTGCAATGTTTTACGGACTCGAGATCATTTGACACGAGGATCGATCGTAAAACTACGTGTCAATATCTCTTGCCAGGCAGGTGGGTTATACGTCAGCTGCTTTTTGAGCGGGATGGAGTTGAAATGCTGTATTCTTTTACGTGTTAAAATCATCAAATGAGTCCTGCCACCCAGGGCAGGGTGGGATAAGGTGGGAGGACTCATTCGATGATTTTGTCTGTCAAACTTGTACTGACTAAAATCCATCGTGTTCTGCAATAGCCCTTTAAGTTACTCGTTGGTCCCGTGATACTATGATGGAAGCTGTTTTTCGCTAGTCATTTTGGTGGCTGTGGTTGAATAACTGTTATAAGGAGACCCACTGTTACCAGCCAAGAATAACAGAAAATTCAAGGATTTTTTAGGTTATTAAATCATCAAATTCCTTCTGCACTGATTGGAGCAGAAGAGAACATAGGTTAACCCAAAATAGATCCCGACTTAACATAAGTGTTGAGTGACAATGGAGTACCAAAGAAACTTAACTATTGGCCGTTAAACAGATTGACGTGATCAATATTGTACTTGGATTTTGAATATTTCAAGCAATACGTAACATCGGTTTATATCTTAAGTTTTCACTGCTGCTAGTATAGACATTTTTTTTTAACGTGGTAAAATCATCAAATGAGTCCTCCCACCCCGGGCAGGGCGGGAGGGACTGTCAGACTCGTACTGACTAAAATCCACGGTGTCCATCAATAACTCTTTATGTTCCAGGGTCACGGTGATGGATAAGTCCCGCGACCCGAAAGTATAGACATAGGACTCTTTTCTGAACGCGTAGCATGGCGATTCTATCTCTATTCTACCAAGAAAAGACTAAGTTATTTCATCGTTATTTCTGCACAAATCGACTGTATTTTTGCACAAATATGACACCATTTGTACACTATTGAAGAAAAGAACGTTTATTTTCCATATTTTTCACATTACCATGCTTGAAACGCTAAAAATATTTCTACGTTCTGTCATTTTGTCTATTCTTCCGTCGACAAAACGCCTTTCTACGACGCCATGCTACGCCTGCTGTGAGATAAAGCAGGTTGCTATCCTCAACGCCAACCAAGTGCAGTTTGGTACTTGGTAGACACTCCATGGACCTCACAAATTCTTAATTATGCTTTCACTCGTGAAGCGAATAGATAGTCTTCAAATTTCAGTTAGGTTAGCAACAGAAGTGCTAGCCAAAACTTGACAAAAAACCATCGTGAAGTGTCAAATAAATATTCTCTTTTTTGTCTTAACATCCAATTTATTTTTTGCTTTCACTGTTATTATGTAAGCATTCCTTCACGGCTTGAATTTCCTCATCGGTTGCTAGCCATCACAACACCTGTACTTCATACATAGCTTCAAAGTTTCTTCATTAGATAGAGTATTAAAATACCTGTATACTTAACATCAGTATATGAGCTTCTGCTATAAAGTGCTGTACTTGAGAGCCATTTAAACTTCATACTTGGTTCATTTATGATTCTGAAGCTTCATTTAGATTCGATAATGCGAGAACTTTCATGTAAGTTTGAGTACATTGCGATTGTTTGATCAACTGAATTGTTTGTCCATCAATAGTCTTCAATGTAACGCAACTCATAATTTCTTGCATCGTCCTAATGCAGCTTAAGTTTAGCATATTCTCATTTTTAGTCGTACCACTATTATTGATAGAAGTGGTAATTGCAGGAGGTAATCTTCGAAATTACTGAGTCAATTCAGAAAATACTTTCACAAATGTACAGCTACATTGTTCCATAAGGAATAATAGATATAGATCTAGAAAATCTCCTGTGGACCAATATCTGACTACAAGAAAAAGCAAATTACTAAATATTTACAACTTCTCCGAAGTTTTTTTCTTCCGTCATTAGCTAAGTATCATTTCCAGAAAAGTGACTTGAACTTCACTAAAACCCATTGGTAAGTAAATCAAACTACAAGGAAAAATCACAATGGCATTATAAACCTTATAGATGTTAGATAGCACGTGCCATCACATAATACAGATGATATCGAAGAGCTGCTATCGCGACTGAGCAGAAAAAAAAAGAAACACTTTCGGTTCTCGGCCATATTACCTTTCGAAGTTCCTTTATACTACTAATAGAACGTTTGTCTGTCCGTGTAGTTCTTATGAAGCTTATACGGAGTGATTTTTTAACCAAGCTCATTAGTCCAAGTGCGTCTAGAACTCAAGACAATAAAAAGCTTCAACTATGAAATAGAGAAAAATATTGATTTCTTCATACATTCGCTAATTAAGCGTAACGCTGTTTATTGGTAATAATAAACAGCGTTACGACAGACAAAACCCTTATATGGAGGTCGCGGGACTTACCTAATTACCGTGATCTTGGACCGTAAAGGGATATTGAAGGACACCGTGGATTTTAGTCAGTAAGAGTCTGACAGCGTGCAAACCCGCAAGTGTAGCTGTAGCTATCAATAAAACCGCGGCGACCACTGCCTGTGAAAGTTCACACCACAATTTAGGTTTTTAACACTAAGCTGCCACCGAGCCGGTCCTCATTAAGTCACGGGGCCTGAGGTCCGGGGGCCTATAGGCCCGGTCCCGAGTTGTCGCTAATCATTTTATTGTCTTCACGAATTATTGAAAATACTTCGGCAATTGTCGAAGAAACATCATATAAATATTCACTTAGTAGATAGTTACTAAGTATTTTTAATGAGGTAAAACGGCTTTATTTATTACTCAGAAGTTTAGCAGTTCACGCTTTTTAATTGCCAGCTAATATTATATGAAACTTCTATCATAAACATCTGGACTAAAGTCCAAATAAAAGAATCAAAGAGATATCGATCAAAATGTTTCTCCTCTCTAAAATCAGCAACTCAACAAAAGCTACCCACGTGTAAAGCTGATAACTTATCATTTTATCACCAAACCAAACATTTCATCACGAGACAATTTTCCATCTCGTACACTCAGTTAAAAAAACGACCTCCATCTCGAATGTCATTTGCACGCCGTGCCGTTGAAAAAGCAATTATTTCAATACCTCGGTGCCGGCACCCAAGCCAGCAAAAAGTGTTCGGAGCACGCGCGGCGGTGTGACCGAACGCAAGAAAGTTTGGAGGAGCTCCGAAGGACATGGTCGAGTCGATAAACTACGAGGTATGTATACGTAATAGGTGGTATTAGGTGCTAAAACGTTGTTGTTTCTTTGACGTGCCTATTATGTATCGAACATGTGTGGCTCGGTTTATAGCGCGCAGTATTGGCGTTGCTAATCGCGCCCTCAGTGTGTCTTTCGTGGAATGTGATGTGACGTTGTATACAAGTCTGCGTTCAAAGCCCTCCTATATTGACGTATACCTAGTATATTGGTATAGTGATTCGTATGGTTTGACAGCTTAAGATTCGAAAACATGAAGTACAAAAGGATATTAGGTATGCTAAGAAGGTTTAATGATCTAGCTGAAATATCGACAGGATTTGGAAAACGTAGAATTTCAACTGATCCCAAGTGGGAACAGCAGGGTTAAAAAGGTATCCCACTTGATACAAAGAAGGAACATAAAGCTAACACAGATCAGGCACTACAGCATTTCAACAATCCTTTGTCGACGAGCAACAATAGGTGGCACACTCCACAAATAAACAAAACTCAAAACGTACACCAATCACAGTTAGAATTACTATAATAATACTGTCAAAACGATAACCGTTCTAAATCTAAAAACAGAAGAAAAAATCATTGTCCTCAGCCAGTTCCAGTCTGATGGGCGAAGTAGATCGAAACAAATAGGAATAATATGGCTTCCGCAGATCAATTATATTTTTTCTTTATTCAAAAAAACAGTTCCATTTACAAGGTTTACTGGCCGATTAGACACGTATAACGATAAATAATTTTACTGAATCCAACCGCAATAATTCTTCGATAGTTATGCATTCCAGTTGCGGGATATTTAGGTGATTTATTATTGCTGTAATTAAGTAAAAGTGTTTGTGGTTGTGTGTAAATTGGTTAGAAAATGTTGATATTAGAGTGGTGATTGCCAAATTGGGTGTTGTACTAGTTGATACCGATTGGCAGTTGTATGCAAAAGTTATTTCAAATGTTGTCGTAAAGTTTATACAAAGCTGTTAAGCTTGGCAGGTATCATAAATTGGCAGGAAATGTTTACAGTAAGATTTTCTTAAGAAAAAAAATCGAAATCCCATTCCCAAGTGTTTATAAGGATTCAAGTGACTCAGGCTGTTTGTGTAATAAGCTCAATTGTTTAACAATAACATTCCTTGGAAAATACTTTTTAGGAATTTAAGGCCAGCATCCTATAAGAAATCTTAGAAAGATTTATTGAATGATAAGAAACACTATCTTCAAATACCAATGAAAGTCCTGCTTAACCTAAAAGAAGAACCATCGTGAACATACTACAAGTTACTGCACTTGTATTATTTTACGTAGCACAAGCCGGTACTACCCTGTTTTTGTTAAGTGGCAAACATTTGTGAGTGTCACTCGAGTGACAATGCATCGACGACATCGAGTGGTCCAGTCCAACTCGATACCTCTACCATTTGTTCACGAAATTACACTTGTAAACGTCAAAAATTCGAATTTTAAATCGCATAGCGTAATCGATTTCTCCGCATCGTAATCATTACATTATACATTTTTGCGTGAATAATCCGATTGCGAATTTGTCAGTATCGATCATTTTGTAAATGCGGTTTGGAGTGTCAGACGTGCAAATTCGAAATATATCGATTGGCAAACGAGTGTACTACTCTATGAGGAAAAGGTGGGTAATTGAATCGGTATACCACTCTAAAATTGTAGAGCAAAAACTTTGTTATGCAAAATTACCTATTACATCGTTACCGTTCATGAATTGCAAGTCTCTAGCAGTTTTAATTTTAAGTTGTGTGATTATTGTAATTACTTATTTCTTGCTAGATTTTTCCTAGGCAAGGTTATATAATAGTAGAAAGAGAAGCATCTGGGTGACACAACGAAAACATAGCACCAAATATCTCCGAGATATAAAGATTGGAATTGACGTCTTCCATGTCCTTGTTCAATTTACTTTCAGGGACACCTTGTTTAGAGCATTTAGTATAACTAGAAAAAGAAAATAAAATTGAATTCATGAGTTCATCACTCATCTTAATTCGGAGAACTACAAACAAATGATACCTCTTTATAATATTAGTATGGATCACGGGGTTTAGCGTATCAAAATAAGATCTGTCAAAATTATTATACTATAGATGACATGATTACAATCTAGAAAATCTTATGAGTCATACAACATAAACTGATAAGTTCAAGACACTCTTAGTTAACAACTTGAATGCTGGTTTAACCAACAAAGAATCATTAACAAGAAGATCACAATAAAGTGTCATAAATTACAAGCCACGGTGTACGCTGCATTCGGGGACATTTGGAAGAAAAAAAAATGCCAATCGGGAAAAACCAAACTCAGAAATGCATCAAGTTATTTCTTAGTATGGCAAATGGTATAACTAGTATAACGAATTGTGAGAGTCAACCAAAGGATGAAAGTGGTTTTTTATAGTGGTACAATTAATTTGTCGAATGAGTCCACCCTTTTTGGAAACCACCCAAGCTTTTGGAGAGCAGTAGTGGCCCAGTGGTATCGGTCCCGACTTACGAATAGTGGGTTCGAACTCCGCCAGGCGGCCAGGCGCATTACTTTGTGTAATTTATTTCATCACCATTGCTCTCAAAACGGTGAAGGAAAACGGCATGTCCTAGAACCAAAAATTTCTTAGACATGTGACATGACCACACTGGGCCCGCGTGGTGGATTATAGCCCACTCCCTCTCACGGAGAGGAGACCTGTGTCCCAGCAGTGGGAACATTATAGGCTGATGATGAATGAAACACCCAAATGCCAGTTATTTTCTTAAATTAGAGACTAGGCTATTGTCATCACTCGGTCACAAATCTAGAATCCGCGTCTACTGAGAAATTCCTTTTGGAAAAATAGACCAATAATACTTTGCCCGAGTTAATAATCGGATTTGAGACCTCATGCGCAGGAGTCGCGCTTGCGACCACCAGACATACGAAGCAGATACCTAACAATAAATGCACTGGTGAAATTTCCTCTCTTTCATTCGCCAAAAAGCACATGAGAAAGAGAATCATTTCCCTCCAAAGTTCCGAGGACTAACAGTAGGGCCTCCACACGTAACGGGACGGGTTGCAAGTATGTCGGCCGCCAATCACACAGTGTCGCCTACGAGCTATGTACTTTAGAAAGTACGCTGTAACCGACTTGTGACCGTTGACATTGTATATAAACGTTCTACATTTTGATTCTGCATGCGAAGTGTTAAGGCAACGCTGGCTCGACAGGCTAGACGCATTAAAGTGAGTAATGGTGGCTAAGTTAGACATCGTAAATATGTAAGGATTTGAGGAATTTGATCGTTTTATGAATGACAATATTATTTGTAATTTATTTGGAAAAGCGATCGAGGTAAATGATAAGATTGAAATCGCTCATTTAGATTTTAAAGGCACTCGTAACAATAAAATTACATAAAACAATAACTTGGGCAAATCCTACCCTTGACATCCTATCCTACCCTCAGATTTAATAAAAGTGTCAGTTTGAGACTGACAGAGCGACAGATTGTCAACTCAGAAAACAATCGACAAATTCAGCAAATCTATCATAGACAAATAACATTAAAGGTCAAACAAAAACAATCGAAACGAAAAACGGCACCTTCGAAATTCAAAAAAACCAAATCTTACCTGCCAGAACGAACTGGCCAACACACAAAAAAAAAACAAAACAACACGCATCTTATCGTACACATTTACACGGATCTTCGTTGATTATTGGCACAGTCATCTTCCATTACAGTAGATACACAATAAAGTCCTCGGCCAACTAACGTGCTGTCACCCACGGAAGAGAAAACGTCAGAGACGTCGAACTGGCATGATATATGATAAATGTTACTTGTAGATGCCAATGGACAGGGAGCTTTAGTTTGCTGGATCGGGCTTTGTTGGAAGAAAGGCTGGTATGAGACTGCTACAGCTCTCGAAAAATAATAGGTAAGTATGAAGCCAAAGAAAATTGCTGATGTCTCCATGACGGTTGATGGCCTTTTTTCTCACATTTTACAAGATGAAGGCTTGGAGGTATCTGGCTAATGCTGTCTTTTTCCAGAGCCTGCCTTTCATACAAGTTCTTCTCTTTGTGAGATCTTTAGCATCTTCAAAGATTAATCTCTATCACCATGTAATTTCTTATCCCGCAAGACACCTACTCAATTGAATAAACAGCTTTAACATTTTTATGTATTAACTCGATCTTTTGTTTGCTCCAAGACGAATATACCTGACTAGGCTCAGAAACCTGCCCAACTGAAATGGGACTGGGCAGGACATGTCTGTCGAATGCCGGACAAACTGTGGGTGAAAATAGCTAAAAACTGGAGCCCTGATACAGTGAGACGGGGTCGCGGCAGGCCACGAAGGAGATGGCGGGACGAACTGGGTAAGTTCCATCCCAACTGGAAAGAGGAAGCGCGGGCTCGCGAGAAGTGGAAGGAGTGGAGGGAGGCCTTTGCCAACGCGTGGGACAGAGCACAGGCTAGTAAACAAAAAGCTTTTGTTTTAAGAAACACTATCTAAAACGTTTTGCATATTCAGCATAACACACCAAAGAACCTTTTAAACCGGACTCCTGCACACTTAAATCCTCAAAACAGAACCTGGCATACTTACATGTTTTCTTTTAAACCCTACACCAACACACATATAATTATATTCAAAAAGTGAACCTAGCACTCATTCCAGTCACAACATACCACATCCAGTACAGCTATATCTCTGGCGTGCCAATCAACCGCGTGCCCAATGCAGGTCGGCCGACAGCGAGGTTAGAGCTTGCCGATTCCTTAATTGCCGTGACGTTTTGGTGTCACATACCACGCGGTACCACGACTACTTAAATAGGCTTTAGTAGCAAGTACGTGTAAAATCTAACCGTTGCAACACAGTCTGTTCACTGTTTGACAAGGACGGTGATGAAAATTCGTTGATAACACTGTCTTATTTTAACATTTGAGGTTTCTCCTTGAATGTTTGATTGATGTCTTGAAAGGAGGTTTCAACAGTTTTTTTTTTTTGTTTTTTTTTTTTATTCACGGAATGTTGGAAACCGATGTCAATAAATAGGTTTTAGTTTATAAAAAGAACTATTAGTGTGCTCAGCTGCGAATGTAAACTCTTCACCAGCCTTGAATATCCAAGTGCGACAGTTCTATAACTTTATTTATTAACCGCAAGATATCATGAAGCATTGACCTTTATTGGGGCAACCTTTAACAAGTTATTATTTCATAACGCTAACGAGACTAAATGACACCATCATATTTATTACACCAACGCTAAACGGGGTTGCCCGAATAAATAACGTCGGAATCTATAAAAAGTGTGTTCAAAACAAAATTATTTTGGTAAAGGGTAACACATTCACACATTAGGGACGCCACTCGACGCGTCTCCCGGTAATTATTTAAAAGTTTCGCTCTGACACTGGCTGCTGCTTCTTTGGAGATTTTCTTTTTTTAATTTTTAAATTTGGAGTGTCGTGAGCGTTAAGTAGTATTTATGCGGTCCCCAGCGGCGCGGAGGTGGTTTGGGCGCGAAATCAACTTGATGCGAGTAGTGATACGGCTAACCACTCTGCACGACAATATTTTGACACATGACACATCAGCTGAGTCGACCGGGTGATTCGAAATTTGAGCTATTACACAATATTTTTTGTCAACTTTCAGCATCCAATTTTTGATCAAAAATATGTTACTACAGCTATTTCATGGGATAAGTTTGTGAACAATATGTCTAAGAACATGTTGAGGTCAATAAAACTGCCTCATTCTGTTGTAAAATGTGTGTAACATACAAAATGCTACATCGTTCCAAAAACTAGGTAATTTAGATGTGCTGAAAAATATGTACATAAACAAGCTTATCACATGATAATAATGGTTAAACAGTGAAATAAATAAAATAACTTACTATATAAATTACTAGATTTGCCAGTGTTCATACATAATTTCATAAATAATAACGATCAAAGTCTGGATAAAAATTTGCAAAAACTATGTTGCAACATGACTCTTTTTAGTGCTGACCGTAAACCCAATATTCACAAAACGATTAAAAACCTTCATTCAGCCTAATCGATACTCGCAACATAATCGAACATGAAAAAAAAAGTAAAACAAGACATAGAGCATGGACTGATTTATCTGCTTTTTGACTATAGAAAGCTCAGTCCATGCAATAAGTCTATGAAACTAAATCTGAATCATTTTATAATATTTCAAATTTTCAAGTATTATTTCGTTTACGCAATAATTTATTTATCGGTGTTTCATTGGAGGCTAAACATACCTATGTGTCTTCTAAACTTAAATTCAATCATATGGTTTTATTACTTATACCCATTTTGTGTTTTCGTTAGTTAATTTCAATTTATCTTTTTAAAACGGATCTAAAAACGTGAAAAAACAAACACCGGGTTCGGATCTAATGCTGAGAGATGGGAGTATGTACTTCTAAATGATTCCTTGCAGTAGGTAACAAACAATTAGAATTTCCAACGGGGCGTGTTTGGCAAAATTTTAAACTATGAGGAATAGCGAAAAATCCGGAAGTCTCGAGGCCGATTTGATAAAAGTTAAATAACATCATAAAAATTAAATTTTTGAAATATAAATTCAGCAATCAAACTATCAATATTCGGTGGGTAAGTAATATATGATATAACTACAAAATCTCTAAAACTTACAAGAGATAACAACTGAACATATAATTTTATTTGATATAACGATCTGTTAATATAATAAACGATAGACATAATTTTATAATGACTAATTTCTATAAGCATAACAATCAATGAATATAAAATCGTTTTGTATACCGCTCAAAAGACATAAAACTTATTTGGTCTAATTTTTTTTTTCTTTCTGGCAAGTAATCTAACACTGATGTACCTAGTAATAGTACCACCTGCCGTGAATCTTCGACGGAGCCCCGCTTCGCGGGGCTCCTATTTCTGCGTACAGGGTTTAAAGTAACCTAACACGAAGGGGATGGCGGGGTCTTTCAGACCCCGCCATCCCCTTCGAACCTAACCAGTCCGTGTCGGGGTGCCCCAAGTCCCGAGCTCGCTTCGCTCGCTCTTGCATCTTAGATCAAATAAGTGAAAAATTATACGTTTCAAACGTTATATGTAATGATTTTCGCTTTATTAAACGTTATATCAAATAAAATTATATGAAATGAGTTTTAGAGTAACACAAACATTATGTGTGGAGAAATTATACGAACCGTTGGTATATCTCACGTTGATTATATCATGTGAACGTTATTGAAATGAAAATATATCAAATAACTTTATATGAAATGAGACGCACCCATATTCGGTGAAGTAGAAACATGCGACAAACTTGAGGTATAAGGATTTTTTTCCATTTTTCATTAAATAATGTTTCGCTACATGTTCACAACATAGTGTTCTTATTTCAAATTTTTATTATCACTTCGTGGTGTAAATACATTAACGATTTTTTTGAAATTCGAACTTTAAGTGAGTTTGCGCGAAGCTGTACAATGACTAAATTATTGTTTGTATATTAGTTCATATTTTACCAAGTTATCATTACTTCACCGAATTTGATCCTCAGCGACATCGAATAATGTAAAAAAATATAATACTAGCATTTTCTTTTTTTATTTCAAAAGCTCCATTTCTGACGTGTAATACTTACATGACCAAACCAATCTCACGAAACAAATTTGTACATACAATAAAATAATTAATTTGGCTATCTTTTGTTTGGAGCCGCGAGAGGGAGAGGACAGCGTCCTCCCTCCCCCCCAACCATAGTGGTAGGCGCCCGCAGCGTCGGAAGTCGGCAGACGATCTCCGGCCACCGTAGGCACGGGCATGCGGACAGCGAGTAATGGGCAACTCGCTGTCCGACCATGGACCATGCCTGGGTCGACAGCGCGTCGTGTTCCACGTGCGCCTCAAAGAGCGTCAGCATAATGAGAACTTAGAGGGCCAAAGCCTACCGGGGTCGCGGGAGTTATTTCATGACCCCGGAACATAAAGGGCTATTGAAGAACACCGTGGATTTTAGTCAGTACAAGTCTGACAGTCCCTCCCGCCCTGCCCGGGGTGGAAGCACTCATTTGATGATTTTACCACGATGAAAAAAAACTTTTATTTGGTAGGAAACAAACTCATTTATAATAAGCCTATCAAAATCCAAGGCATTCTATATACATTCAACATTAAAAATTATATGATTGTACAAAATAAAATGTACAGTAAAAATTAGCTAATAAATTAAAAGTTATTAACATATTTTGATTATCGAGTACCACAGCGAGTGCATTCCTAATTCAAAATTTTTGAATTTAATATTTGCCGCGCATTCAAACATTTATTATCTGACATTGTACGTAATATTATTATAAAAGCTTTAAACTATATTATATAATAGATAATAATTGTATTCTAAGCATAAAACAAATTTATTTTAATTTTTATTAATCGATTTCCTAATTTCCTTATTTTTTTCACTCGAGTTGACAAAAAAATCAACTATGGAATCGATTAGAATACTCGCTTTCGCACATCATTACGATTAAAAAAAATAACAAGGTTGTCGATTACGAATACAAATTGAGTAGTGGTAATGAAAAATACGTGTTATTGGCCCTGTATTAGAGAATTACGCCAAGATCTGGTCTTTTTTACGTTATTTATAATATTTGGCATGATATTTATCTTTAATAATATGGAGTTAAAGCTCGCGTGTGTGATCCAAGTGCAAAATAAAAATGTAAACAAACAAAAGTGGCGCGAAAGTTCGAGTTCAGATATCAAATTTTTCATTACCACTGCTAATTTATGTTGAAATACGTATGA
The DNA here is from genome assembly GCA_036375495.1 of Agrotis segetum. Taxonomy (NCBI): domain Eukaryota; kingdom Metazoa; phylum Arthropoda; class Insecta; order Lepidoptera; family Noctuidae; genus Agrotis; species Agrotis segetum. Next base: position 171,608 of record JAQSVV010000329.1, on the reverse strand, counting down.
ATTCGTTACAATACTAAATGACGAGTTATTCATTCCTCCTATAATGATCCGTTGGATGTCCGAAAACCACGTTTTTTATGATTTTTAGCCCCACCCAGCACTGCCATCAAAATGGCGAAGATCGTATTTACACTTTTGGATTTTGTTACGGTAAATTATGAAAATAGGCGCTAAATGTAGAAGTTTTAATTTTGTGAATAAATCAGATTTTTATATAACATTCTTAATTAATGCGCACTCATAGGATTTTACGCAGAGAATATTATATTTTTTTAATTTATAATGAGGATGTCGTATGACTACAACGTCTGCCCCTTTTGGACCCACTATTGAGCCAGCGTAGGTTTACTTGTCGCGCCCCTTTCGGGGGCGGTACCGAACTATACGGTTAAGTTGGTTAATTTAATTTTGTGAATTTTACTCTAATTTAAAGTTTTAGAGAAGAGTTTATAGTTTCATTGAATACTTGATTTTGACTCGCAAAAGGAAGAATGCCTGGCAAAAGAGCAATCGAGGCAGGCAACATTTTTCGTAAATAACTAAAATGAAAATGATACAACAACGTAAGCAGAACATTTTGAATATGAAATCGTACAGTCGAGAGACATTCAGTGAGGTTTTAAGCACACAAAAAATATTAAAAGCGACTTATCCCCCTGTGTCCAAGACAGCGGTATAAATTCTGCGCGGACAGTTGGGAGCGGATCGCCAAAGCTAATTCTGTTGTGATTAATGCTCCTTGCACATTTCCACCGCCTAGCTGATACCCACAAACTTACGCAAACTCAAAAAACACCCAAAAACAATCCTTAACTCACCCCCAATAAGGTACAGGATACGAAAATAACAATGAAATTGTATTTTTGTACTATATGAGTGCTTAAAAGTAACTTGCTACTGGCCGTTCGCGTTTCTCACGCAACTCCCGACGATTAAATAAGGGAACGTGTTGTAATATTAAAAACACTTGTACCCATTAATGAAAACCCATTTCGTACAATAATCGTGTCGTTTGTACTTAATTCAGAAATACGTGGGTACTTAATTTTCTACGTAATCCACGTGTCACGTGTTATTTATGGTGTTGAAGTTATATTTATTTTGTCGTAGGCGTGTGGAACGATTGTAAGTAAAATGTCATCATCAGCCTATAATGTTCCCACTGCTGGGACAAAGGCCTCCTCTCTATGAGAGGGAAGTAAAATGTAGCTTTAAGTAAAATCAACCAAGGATAGAACACTTTTGTCTGTGAGATGGAACTTTGTATATCTATATTTTAGTCTTGGCAGCCCTTACAATACATTTCAGACCTCGGCAAAAGAGAGAGAGATCTCGGCTTAACGTTGGTGACCCATCCAAAGAGAGACATCCAAAGACAAGCGATGACTATCCTTGCTCACCCATCCAAAGACGAAATTTTACATACTTCTGTTACATTCCACCAAATCATTCCTATCAAAGAAGCGATAGGAATCATCATCATCAGCCGGAAGACGTCCACTGCTGAACATAGGCCTCCCCCTTAAACCGCCACGCTGAACGACAATTCGCCAATAGCATCCATAGCGATAGGAATAGTGTGTCATAATTTAAAAAGTCACTAAAAGGACCAGTAATCATGCCACCACTTTGTACACCAACTAATCCTAAACTACAACTTCCGCGCAAATCAAACCACTTCACACCTTCCCGTTCATTACCATAAAGAAAATTATAATACGCAGGCAATCATTACCGTGGTTTTGCTGGTTCTACATTAGGGGCGATGGCAATGGCGCGATAACTGCAATGTTAGGGTTGAAATAATGAAATAATTTGAGTCTGTCATTCTTTGTTTTATTAATGAGAGACTAATTTATCGGTGTGTTGGAATCAAAAGGAGCCTAGATGCCCATTTTAAATATCCTTCGAAATTTTAAAGGGCTTAACATTTCAGAAACTTGTTACATTAATAATCTGTTGAAGTTTCTATGTTTATTGTCGTTGACGGAACATCACTTATATCATCATCATCAGCTGGAAGACGTCCACTGCTGAACATAGGCCTCCCCCTTAGACCGCCACGCCAAACGACAATTTGCCACTTGCATCCATCGGTTGCCCGCGACCCTCACGATGTCGTCGGTTCAACTAGTGGGAGGCCTGCCTACGCTGCGTCTTCCTATCCGTGATCGCCACTCGAAAAATTTTCTTCCCCATCGGTTGTCAGTTCTTACGAGCGATGTGGCCTGCCCATTGCCACTTCAACTTGCAAATTTTATGAGCTATGTCGGTGACTCTGGTTCTTCGCCAAATATCCATGTTCCGGATTTTATCCCGCAAAGAAACACCGAGTATAGCTCTTTCCATTGCTCGTTGAGTGACTCTTACTGTCTCTAAAAGGCCAGCAGGTACATCACATCACTGTATCTGCATCACTTACACTGTAAATGAATTATATCAGTAACCAATCATTGAATTTCCCTATCCGGTTCTTAAAGAAAAGCTCTTTTGAGCTCAAGAGCCTTCAGAGAAACATCACACCCTTTGGCAGTGATGTCACTACCAACAATTTGTCTACCAGAAAAATATCCAGCCTTGCATTTGCTCCTTTGAGCTATCCTTACAGTAGTGAAACCCAAGCGTTTCTTCCTTTCCAATCAGACACAGTAACCCCTCGTAACATCCGTGTCCAGTGAGGAACTGAGGACCTGCGTCAGACGGAAGGAGAGGACGTCGTGACGCCTCTCTAACCACTCTTCAAAGAGGGGTCATACCGCCGGGATTGCAGCGTGCCCGAATAATAGGGTTAAAGTAATTAATTTTAATTTGTTTGAAGGTAGAAAAATGCGTTTCTGAAAAATCAAATGTGGTGTATTTTGAAATATTTTTGTCATTTGTTTGTTGTTCCGATATTTGCGTACGTAATTAGGACTGCCCTTTGTAGACTAGTGAATCCCCTTCTCATAAAAACTTCAAAACCTCAGATTTGCTTAAAATAGTTATTATTTTTTTGTCTTCTTTTTGCAAAGATCTTCAACAGGTTTTTCTAACTAAACCCACTCAGCTTAATGAATTAATGTGAATATTAAAAAAATGTACACTACTACCACGAAAAGTATATCTTTAACGTTTTTGTAATGTATTCATTTGTGTGGTTTATGGGTGTTTCTTATATTTCAAACTGTTTAAAGATTTTATTTGGTTACTAGATCTTGCCCAAGGTTTCGCCTCCACTCTTCCTTTAAAGCCTTCTTAAGTATCCTATACCTCTGTGCTAAAATTTATCGAAATCTGTTCAGCAATTTTGACGTGAAGACGAAAGACACATATTTTTTAAATTTTTGTAAATCTTATTTTAAAACTGTATTGTAGTTACTTTAACTAAATTTTAATGGATAAACATAAGATGCTGAAAATATTAAGTTTAATGTCTCTTTTCAGCCCTCCAAAAAAGGAAGCTTTCATTTCATACACACAGAAATATAAAATGATACAAGTAATTACGACAAATAAAAAATATCCACATTACTCTATCATAAACTTTCACTAAAATAGTCATTACACAATAATTACAAACAAATACAATATTTACGTACATTAGATTTCATGATACGTTTCTAGACGTGATTATGACGCAATCGATCATTCAGTATCGATACATATCGCTCACATTCATCGACATAATCGAATAGAAAACAAACATTTATCATAAAAAACCGGCCATGTGTAATTCGGGCTAGCGCATGAAGGGTTCCGTACCATTGTCTATAAAAACGGCAAAAATATCACGTTTTTTTGTATCCCATATTAATTTAATTATTTCATTTTTAAAGTGAATTTATAACACAATATTCTGTAAACATTTCAAGTGTCTACTTGTTACCGTTATTATATCTAGCGAAAACATCACGTTTGTTCTATGGGAGCTCTCTAAATATTTATTCCATTCTGTATTATCGTATTTGTCATTAGGGCGGCAACAGAAATACATCTCCTGTGGATATTTCACATGTCTATCACGGGTCATGAGCTCAGCCTAGTGCAAGAAGGACGGACAACGTAGCCGTATTACTAAATCCCTTCGTACACAACAACGCGACGCAAGACTCCGATACCTTACAACTTTGGGATTCAGACGACTCATCATCATCTGCCTAGCCTTTTCCCAATTTATATTGGGGTCGGCTTCCAGTCGAACCAGATGCAGCTGAATATCAGTATTTTACGTGGAGCGACTGCCTATCAGACCAGACAGGTCAGGTATCAGGTATTCATACGACTATCGCTATATAAATCCATAGAGGTTTGTACACAGGCTCGCGTCAATGGGACATTAAAGTCGTAAGGTATCGAAGACTTGCTACCCGGCTTACTACTAGGGTCCCGTTTTACCCTTTGTGTACGGAACCCTAAAAAACAGGCTTCCGCATGCTTCCAAATGCTTCCAAAAAGTTTTCTACACATAATTTCATATAAATTACTTAAAATCAAAAGGGATATTAAGTCCTAATGATCGATTTGCATGACAGGCAAAGTTACCTAACCTAAAATATTATTTTATTTCCTTGTCCCCTCTTTGTGGGCGGTATTCGTTTAACTGTAATACGTCAACACACGTTCGGATAGTTATGAACGTTACGATAATCGTTCTAGTAATTATTGGGAACAAATGACTTTTTTATAAACCGTGAGTGTGGCCTAATTCTCACGCTACGTCATCTGTTCCGTTTTGAATGGTCAATTGTGTTGTGGATTTTCGTAGAATAGTTTGTCTGCTATTTTTGAGTTTAGAAATGATTTTTCAAGTTCAAGGAACTCTGTTTATCGTTGAATTAAACGGACCGACTTGGTGCCCACTATGATACTTTGAACTTGTCTAATATTAACCAACTAATTGTCATATTGTAAAAAGCTACCAGGTATACGAAAGAAAACATAGGTTTACAAACGTCTTCAATTGAGGTTTTTTGAGCCTTTAACATTAATAGGGCTTTAGCTCAAAAAGCCCTTTTATAGATCCGTCTCTGTATTGACTTTTTCCAAGATACATCTTGGAAAAGTTCGATACAGAAGAAACACCACAACACGTTCTTTTTCAGCGCAATCAATTCGATCATCAATTGTTTAGCAGAAGCTGAATTATTTGACATACCTACTACATCGACATTTTGCAGGACAGAGGACGGACTAAGCTTTGCAATAATAGTAAATATGTATTACTTTGACACTTCTATCACCTTTAATAGTAACTTCTACTAAGTCTCGATCCTTAGGATTTAGAAATAATCACCTGGAGTAAGTCGTCGGTCTACCTAGCAGGCGATAGTCAGATAGCGGGAGTCAAACTCTATAGATGGCCAGACTCGGCATGTGTCAAAGAATCGTCAAAAAAAAAATAGGATGTCTTTCTAAAGCCGCTAGTTAAACATTTAAATACGATCCATAATCTGCATCTTGCATCAGTATTAAATGTCATGGATTTCCGCAAATTAACGCCTGATTCAACATAAACTTATTAAATAATAATTGGCTATTTTATTTTCATAGTATTGTTGCACATTTTAAATCACGCTGACCCCTTTTCGAGATATAGCTGCGGTAAAATCCGTATATTCATTAAAATCATCAATTTTCATTTTATACTAAGATCATTTGAAATGGGCACGCCGCAATTGCGGCGGTAAGACCCCTCTTTGAGGAGTGGCTGGAGAGAAGTCATGGCGTCCTGACCTACCGCTTGACGCAGGTCCTCACCGGACACGGAAGTTTCGGGAGGTACCTGTGTCTGATGCGAAAGGAGGAGACGCCTGGGTGTCACCACTGCGAAGATCGCCCGGAGGACACGGTGGAGCATACGGTGCAAGACTGCCCAGCTTGGGCGGAGCACCGACGTGTCCTCACGGCTGCGATAGGCGGAGACCTCTCGCGCCCGGCATTGGTTGCGGCCATGCTGCGGGGCGAGACGGAGTGGGAAGCGGTCAGCTCCTTCTGCGAGGCAGTAATGCTCGTAAAGGAGGAGGCAGGCCGCGAGCGAGAGAGGACAGCGTCCTCCCTCCGCCCCAGCCGCAGTGGTAGGCGCCCACGGCGACGGACGTCGCTAGATGATCTCCGGCCACCGTAGGCGCGGGCATGCGGGCAGCGAGTAAAGGGCAACTCAGCGAGTTGCCCGACCAAGGACCATGCCCGGGTCGACGGCGCGTTGTGGCCCACGCGCGCCTCAAAGAGCGTCAGCATAATGACGGGGCCCCCCTCTCAGAGGGCCAAAGCCTGCCGGGGTCGCGGGATTATTCCCTTACCGTAACCCCGGAACTTAACAGGCTATGAAGGACACCGTAAAAAAAAAAAAAAAAGATCATTTGAAATTGCATTGGTACAGTTAACACAAAAATATGCACTGACTGATTATTTAGGCATATCTTTCACGTTTCGAAGCCAAGTGCAACGCAGTAATTAATTTACTACACTATCTCCAAAATAAAATATAATAAATAAAGAATTAGCTTATCTTTTTAAAACTAGATATCTAATTAAAGACGGGTGCTAATTAAGGCAGCTTCTTTAAAATGTCATTCTCGTCTGCAAATATATTTAGTTGTCTAATGAATTAATAGGTCAGCGACAAACTTTTAGCGTCTAATAAATGGTTTATAAGCGACCATATATTGTAAAACAAGCTACTGTTAATATGACGCAACATGGTGATAATTCTTAAGCAACTAAATTTGTGATATGTCTACTCATTGCCAGCTTTTTTTTCTTCCTGGCAAGTAATCTAACACTGATGTACCTAGTAATAGTACCACCTGCCGTGAATCTTTGACGGAGCCCCGCTTCGCGGGGCTCCTATTTTTGCGTACAGGGTTTAAAGTAACCTAACACGAAGGGGATGGCGGGGTCTTTCAGACCCCGCCATCCCCTTCGAACCTAACCTGTCCGTGTCGGGGTGCCCCAAGTCCACTCATTGCCAGCTTCTTTTACGCTCGTGAATTGACGCTGGTTTCTTGATATTTTGTTGGAATAGTAAAGATGATGAATTAATATAATTGAAGCTGTTCTATTAACTCGTCGCTCACATATAAAAAAAGACGCTAGGTTGCAGGTGCTAAAGAAAACTTTTGTTGCCGCACATATAATTTCCCATTAAAGACTTTTTTAAAAGGAATATATTTACTACCTATCTATTATTTGCCACCAAAATTGACCGCCATTTTCAAAGTCTAAACTTATTAATTTTTCTTAATAAAGAAATAATGTCTATTATGTGGCACCAAAATTGACCGCCATTTTCAAAGTCATCGGCTTTAAAAATATTACACTCGCGATCAAAAAACGAACACCTCTGACTGTACCATTCGATAACCTTGCCTAGTAATAACGCGTAGCTGCCATATGATTGACGTTCGGTTTTAGATGCAACACAGTAATGTAATTACACTGTCTTGGAGGAATTTTAACTGGCAATCGTAGGCGGGACTTTACATTTATTTTAGTAACCTTCTTGTTAAATTTAATTATCGGTTAGCTAGTAAGTGTGGAGGAGTTATTATAACTTAATTTATTCGAAATTGTTTGGGTAAGTTGAGAGAAAGATGTCTAGTGATACTTGTAAAGGTTCAAACTGGACTATGGATATCGGATTCTGGTGGACACAATCTGATCAGACCAGTGTCAACAGCCAGTCCGTTGTCGGATCCGGCTGGTTTAATTCGAAAACAGCTTTAAAAAAAATACCTTTTGTACAATTGAAATTACATACTTATGCGGTATACATTTGTACTGTGCACAAAACATAAACTATTCGCAGAAGTGGGCCTAATGTATACCACATTTTACCAGTTTCGTGTATCCTGTATACAAGCCTGCGGCCATGACTGGTTCGCGAATCCAGATACCGTGGCTTCGTATGAAAAACATCTTGATTGAATACACCCAGCACGAGCTTTATCCGACGTAGAAAGACAAACCAAGAAAATAATATTCAGCAGTAACTTGTAACCAACAACCTACAATTCGGATATGTGAGGAAAGAAAAAGTCAAGTTCGTTGCAAGTGAGATTCGAACCCGCGTCTTCTGCATAAGTAAGCCAGACGCCTTACCAATTAGGCTAACGCACTCACACTTGCAAGCTAAACCACGAATTTACGATGCGCGTCGCATGCATTATTGCGTTTAAAATAATTAACCTACAATTCTCCAGTACAGTTAAAGATAAAAAACAGTATTTTATTGACCTTTTCGCTACGCGTCAGCATATTGTGACGCGTCAGCTGTCAACTGACTTCTTTAAACTCGCATTTGGTAAGATTTATATGGAATGTGCTGATTCATTAAAAAGTTGAAGTACGTCTTCACTTCACCCAAGGTCAGTATCATAGGGCTCTCTTGGTGATTAGGAATAAGTTGTCAGTAGCAGTGGCTGCTTTCTATAATGTATACATTTATTGTCCACAAATGTACAATGGGGTACAAGCATTATTATGCGATCATCATCATCATCATCTTCATTTCAACGTGAGATCATCCGCTATTGGGTAAATCCATAATCCAATCACCCCCCTTTTTTTTATAAAATTTATAGTTGAATTAGACATATCTTGGACTGTCAGTGGTAAAATTATCATAGGAGTTGAGTCGGGCCAGGGCCGAGCGTGGATTGTCAGACTCGTACTGACTAAAATCCATGGTGTCCTTCAATAGCCCTTTACGTTCCGGGGTCACGATAATTCGTGAGCCCCGCGACCCCGGCAGGCGTTGGCCCTCTAAAGGGTGGCCCCTTCATTATGCTGACACTCCTTGAGGCACGCGTGGAACACAACGTTCCGACGACCCGAGCACGGTCCATGGTCAGATAGCGAGTCGACTAATACTCGCATACAGTGGCCGGAGATTCCGCCGAAGTCCGTCGCCGTGGGCGCCTACCACTGTGGCTGGGGCGAAGGGAGGACTGTCCTCTCCCTCACGCAGCAAGCCTCCTCCTTCGCTAGCATGACTGCTTCGCAGAAGGAGGCCACCGCTTCTCACTCCGTCTCACCCCGCAGCATGGCGACCAATGCCGGGCGCGAGAGGTCTCCGCAGTAAAACTTAGACATCATAACAATGTATTACTACTCGAAGTTACCAAAGTATTACCCACAGATTCTGCTGCGACCTAAGTTTAAAACTAGTTAGTATTGCAGACTAATTGGTCACATTGATAGAACTAACTTCCTGTAGATACAATCTAATTAATAAAATCTGGTTTCTTGTTGTAATTAGGTATATTGCATACTCTTTGTCAATAAATACAGGGTGATTGATTGAAGTCCAAGAGAAAAATTTAGTTAGGTCCGTCCGTCATGGCGTGGTGGGTTATATGAAATGTCGGTTCCGCGTATGGCAAATAAAATAACGTTTCAGAGGTTTTCTGTTATAATTATATTGTAAGCTATAATCATACCGATTACTATAATGACACAAGCCGGGGTTGACTTAAATCGAGACCTCATCATCATCATCATCAGCCTGTAAATTTTCCCAATGCTGGGACACAGGCTTCCTCCCTGTGAAAGAGGGTTGGCCATCCATAACGCGGGCCCAGTAAATGTCACATTTCTCCGATTATTTGGCTCTAGGGCATGCCGGTTTCCTCACGATGTTTTCATAAAATACGAGTATGTAGCACAAATTAATGCGCCTGGCTGCGTTCGAACCCACGACCTATAACTCGTAAGTCAGGGCTGGATACCACTGGACCACCTCAGTCTGCTCTCGAGGCCTACCTAAAAGGTAATGAATTAAACATATTTAAAACACACAACTCGGCACGGTATAAGCCGACCACCCAACTCTACCAACCCTAATCGTGTGACGAATAACCATTCATAAAATCATAATTACTTGCATTCATTCATAGATAACGGTATTAATATACACGAAAATCACGCTAATTTTAACATCAATTGAAAATAAATTGACCAAATTATTTTAAAACATGACCTTTGTTAAATTCAACTCTGTCACCGAAACATTAGGGCTTATATTTGAGTGGGTGGTTTATAGATTTGTGACAAAGAATGCTTAAATTGGCTACCTGGGGTACCTTCCTAGAATGCAGTAATGACAAACTTAGTAATCCTCTTCTATGGAATATGCGATCTGCAATGATAATCAGGGTTGCCAATTTTAAAAATATGATACTTGGCAATCTTTGATCGCATGATTCGTATCTTGATGCGAAATGTCAAAGTGACGGCTGTAATAAGGGTTTGAATTCACATAAAGAGGATCCCTTACTTATCTTTTGGTGGACTTACGAGTACATATTGTCGTTTAAAAATTTTAAGTGAATTTTGATTGGCCAAGAATTTTGTTTTATTAAAAAATATTTGAGCTTAGACTTAAATTGTAACTTTGGAGCCCGTTGCTGTCACCGTGAACACTTTTACGATTTCAAATAAACAATGATCAAATGTTAAAACTATACACCGAGGTAATAATGTTACAGGTAGGTACGTACCTAATAAAAATTACAGGACAGATTAATTAAGGTCATTGACACTACTCTTGAATAGTGACAGTTGAATTGCATAGAGTACTCCAGAATACAAACATTTCAAATATAGAACAAGTAAGCAAATAAACAAAAGCTTAGTTGACATTTAATGGAATGAAGAACATTAAAAAGCAAGTTTAAAATCTTGAATAAATAAAACCTTTTTAAAAAAAATCAAACCGACGAAACATCGAACTGAAAAGCAAAAAATAAATTTTGAGGCGGCGCCAAACAAACAAACATATAAATTTACTATTAGAAGTGCAGATTAGTTCGTTGTATAGCTTGTCGTGGTTAAATAGCTCGTTGATTGTTTCTAGTAGTAAGCTAGGAAAAGTTATGCGTGGTCATACATAAAAAAAAATATACATGTCGAATTGAGAACCTCCTTTTTTTCGTCGGTTAAAAATAAATAAAACAATTAAAATTCTATAATATCGACAACCCTATGAACACCTGAGTTACCTTTACACTGCCGCCAAACGATTACCAATTCGGCCGTTCGTAGCTCACTCGGCGTTCGGCGTCACAAAGTCTGCCGAAACGGCCGAAAGACGAAACTGCCCTACACGCCGGAAAGGATTATATTCCCGTGTGTTTTTTTGCAGATTATACGAGACAAGGGTGTGTTTACCTGCGAAATTAGTATGCGAGAATTTGCTATGTACTTTAGAAGATGAATTGCTGTTGTTTTGATGATGAAAAGATAAAAGGAACAAGATAGAGGCCTACTTCATTTGCAGATAAGAGGTTCTGGCGTGTAACTCGCAGCAAAAAAAGAAACAAATAATATTCATCATCTGCCTAGCCTTTTCCCAACTATATTGGGGTTGGCTTCCAGTCGGACCAAATGCAGCTGAATATGAGTATTTTACGTGGAGATCATCGGACATCCACAACCCAGTAACTGGTATATACGGTTCCCCGTGGTAAGACTGGTTGTCACGACTTTTAGAGCTTCTGACTAATAGTGGCAACTGTCAAAAATCTATAAATAAATAACAGCCGGGACGAACGGCTTTACGTGCTTTCTGAGATACGAGTACGGGGGATACTCATTGACAGATGGTCACCCATCCACAGATGAACCTCGGCAAGCGCGGCTTAACCCGGAACACTGGGTGAATAATACGCCTCCATTTTAGGTAACGTAGGAGATTCGTGTCAAAGACAGTTTTTACTTTTAGGTTTCACCTTTGACTCACTGGAACGGCTGAAGTAAGTACAAAGTAAAATGTTTATTAAGCAACCGGGACGGTCCGTGACCCTAGAACGTAAAGGACTATTGAAGGCACACAGTGGATTTTAGACAGTCCTGTGCGGTTCGTGGGCGAAAGCGAAAAACTAAAGTAACTTTTATAGTAGGCATACACCATCCTGCCTATCGATGCGATAGATTTGACGCTTGCAATTGTTTCAAATCGGCAGTTCGTCCATATACACCATACACCATCCTGCCTATCGATACGATAGATTTGTCACAACTTCAAATCTGCACCAGTGATGCCAACTCAGCAACTAGATCTGGCTATTATTCGGTGACGACAGCTACAATTTCTAGCACCTTTTCATTTCATCATGAGACTATCGAATTAGATTAAAAAAAGTGGTGCAAGCGATTTTCGACCTTATCGACATTAAAAATTTAGTTTGTTTTTCTCACATTCTTATTCGTTAACATTGCTCCTTCATTAAAATCCGGTGTTTGCATCCTTGTCAATAAGGTCGAAAATCGCTTGAAGGTCGGAAAACATTTGCTTAAGGATTGCAAGTTAAAAAAAGTGGTGCAAGCGATTTTCGACCTTATCGACATTTAAAATTTAGTTTGTTTTTCTCACATTCTCATTCGTTAACATTGCTTCTTCATTAAAATCCGGTGTTTGCATCGTTGTCAATAAGGTCGAAAATCGCTTGAAGGTCGGAAAACATTTGCTTAAGGATTGCAAGTTAAAAAAAGTGGTGCAAGCGATTTTCGTCCTTATCGACATTTAAAATTTAGTTTGTTTTTCTCACATTCTCATTCGTTAACATTGCTTCTTCATTAAAATCCGGTGTTTGCATCGTTGTCAATAAGGTCGAAAATCGCTTGAAGGTCGGAAAACATTTGCTTAAGGATTGCAAGTTAAAAAAAGTGGTGCAAGCGATTTTCGACCTTATCGACATTTAAAATTTAGTTTGTTTTTCTCACATTCTCATTCGTTAACATTGCTCCTTCATTAAAATCAGGTGTTTGCATAAATGTCAATAAGGTCGAAAATAGCATGAACCTTTTTTTAACTTGCTTTCGTGGTCCCTTGACACCTCTCAAGTTTTCAATCGTATTTTGGTTTAAAATAAAATGAATAACTCTTTTTTTTACGAGTGTACATGCGATCCATGTGCGAAAAGCCTCAGTTTTCCTGGTAAGGCCACGTTCACATGGCGATTATTTTCCCGTATACTGTATACAAGATTTTATCGAATAGAGCAGTAATAACAGTTCACAAATGAAAACTTAAAAATAGTTTAAACGGCGTTCATACGGGAAAATCCCGTGTTTGAGAAATATAATATTTTACCGTGTACCGTGCAAAGTTGTCCTAAAACTGGTCAACTCTATTCGATAAAATCTCGTGTACGGTATACGGGAAAATAATCGCCGTGTGAACGTGGCCTAACCGTCCCTGTAGAAAAGTAGCTAAAAAGTTTAGCCACAAGTTACACTTTTTAGCTTTTTTTCTAGCACCTTTATAAAATTAGCTAACTATATATGAAGTTGCTAAGATGGCATCACTGCTGCCGATTTGACGTTGTGTCAAAAACGATTTGATGACCTATCAAAATTGGCATGTCATGCCATCAAATTGGCATTCCACCCCCATACACGTTCAATTCTATTTGAGCAAATTGGCAGTTTTATGCCGAATTGACAAATAGGCAGTATGGTGTATGGCTACCATTAGACATATGAAAAGGAAGAGAATACTTACGTAATTAATAACAACAAAAATATGGCTATCAACAACATTCTTATTCATCCAAACTCTCATAATCACTTCACATAACAGCATTCCTAAACAAAACCACAAAACACATTCATTTTCATTACAAAGTCCCAATAAAAGGCAAGATCAATAACAGATTATTACCAAATTATGTAATATAAACAAGAAGCAAGCCATACAAACGTACGAATCAATTATTCCAAGTCTTTCAAAGCCTCTGTGTACAATACTGCCATTCAAGAAGCAGTTACGAACAATAAAATCGTTAGATATTCTCTGATTCATGAAGAATTAAATAACAAAGCTCAACTCTTTTGTTTAATGATTTTATAGATCGTAACTAGACGTAGCATAATTATGTTCCCATTGCTGGGACACACAAGTTTTCCTTCACCATTTTGAGAGCGCGAGCGAAGTGATGAACTGGACTCATTTTTGAAGGATTTGCCTACAATCGTATTTTATCGCAAAAGGTAAAAGGAGAGGGAGACTTTTAACCTGCAACAACTGATATAATTATGATATGAATAGGTTCCTAACATTAAAAAAAGCTCTTTTCTAGGTTTAAGCTCAATAGCTACAGTACAGGGTTATTATCATAACCCAGTGGGGGATTACCAGTGATCTACTAAAAGAAGTACCCTCACTGGGTCCGCGTGGTGGATAGAGTCCAACCACTCTCACTGTGTTCCAACATTGAGAACATTATAAGTTCTTATCATTCTTTATCTTCCGAAATAATTGACCCATTTTTTATTTTCTGTAGATTCACTGACTATGGGAAACACAGTAAGATTTTGTGAAACTCTCCCAGTTAAAGAAAAAAAAAACAAGGATTATAAAGCAATTCATCATTTATAAAGGAGGTGTTAATTTTTTCCCTACATTTAAGGCCCAGTCGTGTACCTCAAGGACAAAAATACGAAATTATAGGAAAAAAATCGTAGATTTTGAAAAAAAATATGTTGTATTTATTTGGGCATTTGTACCATAAGAAATTGTCGATCCAAAATGTTAAAACTTGCAACCCAAGAATTGATTTTCAATCTAGCAATGTCATACGTCTCCGACATGATGCGTTTCGTTACTTCATTTATAAACGTGTGAAAACCCAAAAATATACTTTATAGAATTTATTTATGTATTTCAAATAAGTTATAATTACTAGTACACATATTTTGTGAATAATCGTGGGAATAATAATTTTAAAAAATGCATTTATTTCACATTTCGTATTATTTTTTGCGTTTGGTTATCAGCCGGCCAAAAGCCAGGGTTCCCGACCTAGTTCGATAGTTTTTTTCTATTGTTGTTGATATTCATTACTGTCAAAAAGCTGTCAAATAATGAAACATCGATGTCATATTTTGACGTGATTTTGACAGATGAAACAGATTGACAGCTGTAAACGCTGTCATAAACGTTTCTTTGAACGCAGTTCCGTTGCGAAGTAGTGTTTTTTCATATACTTTTATTTCTTTTTCTATCTAGTATTGAAGGATTTTAAATACTGCTAAAAATACTAATTATTGGAAGGGATTTTAAAAATAATTTGTACCTCGGTACATGGTTGGGCCGAAAAAATAACACCTCCTTTATTAAAAAAAAATAAGGGCACGAATGTATGTAAAATATGGCAGTCGCGTCGTATGGTTGGCAATACGTTTGTTGACACAGATGCTTTAAGCTACATAAAATCATAGAAAACAATGTGTGTGTCCACACTGGAAGCCTAGCGCGACGGCGGCGGCGGGCGCGGTGGCGGGAGCGATCTGTGTCCATACTGCCGATCCAGCATTTCCGCCGATCCATCGCTGAAAATTAGTGTCCGACCGAAACTGATTTTTCAGCCGAAACCGAAACCGAAACCGAACCTTCGGCCTTGCTCTCAGTTTCGGCCGAAACCGAAACCGAAACCGAAACTTTTTAAAACTTTTAACATTACGATTTTTTCTGTTTTTTTTTTGTTTTTTTTTTTACATTATTTTATTGTCACAAGAAAAAGTGCCAAATACACAGAGCGAATTTTTCAACTGGGCGTGGACGGCTATATTTTTAAGTATGAGGAATATCGAAAAACGTTGAATAGAGTCTCGAGACCGATTTTGCCAAAAACTAAAACTGTATCATTGGATTTTGTAAAAATAAATAATCGTGGCCAAAAATCGAACCCGCTAATTTTGAAAAAAAAAAATCACAACCTGTATGATTACACCATTTGATAGTGTTAATAATAAGGATCAAATTCTGGGTAATAATGAAATACGGCAAACTTATGGATAGATAGATAGATAGACGATCTTAAGAATTGCTATTTTTCTATGTTATTTAACTTCTATTGAGTCCATAATCTATTCGAAATTATAAAAAAAATCATTGTTTCCAATGTTTTACTAGATTTGAAGTCTCAACAATTGCACTATATTAATTTAGCAATACGAAATAACTGAGACATTAGACTAAAAAAATTTCATTATTTCAAAAAAGAAACCGTTAACTTAATTATGTTTCGAATACCGACTAATCCTAATTCTAATCGCCTTGACGATTGATAAGTTTTTGATCATTAACGTACACACGGCTACACATCAAGCTATACAAAACCAGTATAAGCTGATCGTTGTATGCGCGGAATGATCATACAAAGTGAGTCTACGATAAACTGGTTATGTATAGCTTGATGTGTAGCCGTGTGTACGTAACAAATATTTTTTATTATGACATGAATGAATATACAAGACTTAGGTACTCTTGGCAGTAAACTCAAAAACATAACCTTGTCTCACGAATAAACGGACGGTGGCAAACTGAGCCGGGGCCCCGCCGGCGGGCAAGTACGTGTTAGCTACGAATTTTACCGAACGACACACGAAAATGCAGGAACACTTGAGTTTCGGCGGGGCCGAAAGTTTCGGCTATATTTTGGCCGAAACCGAAACTAAGGCCGAAACTAGATATTTTGGCCGAAACCGGCCGAAACCGAAATTTCGGTCGGTCACTACTGAAAATGCTTCCGTCGTACACAACTCTCACTTCCGACCATGGCAGCAACAACAGCTGGAAGCGAGGGATCGCTCCAATTGACGGCGCTGTATAAATTCAGGTTTTTCTAACCAACAACAGACAAATGTGTTCCAAGGAAGTTTACTCCGCAGCAGCAGAGCAACTACTTACTTATTTATAAATTTCAAAGACCTATCAGCCTGCTTTGAATAATAAAAATAAAAACTTTGAATAAATAACACATTTTATTGATTTTAACTAACACCGAAATGGTTTGATACTCCTGGCACCCGACCGTTGTATCGGTTGTTGCCTAGTTACGCCTAGGCTTGCAAAATCGCTTGTAGCCATCGCGCCCGCCCCCGCCTTAGTCACTTCAGTGTGGCCACGAGCGGCAATTTCATACATTCAATATTATCGCGCCCGCCGCCGCCACCGCCTTAAGCTCGCAGTCTGTTTTTGCACAGTAAAAATATGCGCACGAAGTACGACTGTACTGGTATTTAGCAATCAGTAGCAATATTATTTGTTTGATGAAAAATTGCAGCTGTGTTTGATCATAATTTTACAGACAACGCCATCATACTTTCAAGGGACCTTTTGTAACTTGAAGGACAATGTCCTAATAAGAACTTTTTTTTAGAAAATTCAACAGTTCTAGGTATTCCCAAACCACTCCAACAAAGCCACAACCAACATTGGCGACCACCAGAAACGAAAAAACAGTTGAAAAAGAAAAAAAATATGACGGTGATATTCGATACTTCTAATTAAAACCACGTGCTAAAAGATTTGTAAACTAACTTCGCATGGATAATCCTTTAAAAAAAGAAGATAGGTGATTATGTCACCAATAATTCCTAGAAAAATGTATTTAAATTACAAAATATGCTTGAAATAACGTCATTATATTCAAACATAAGCCAGCTCTAAAATGACACTTGATAAGCAACATAAAATATTTGTTCTGCAAATATTATCAAATTAACGGTGCTTTAACTTGAGTCATCCAAATTTGCTTTTATAATGATTAAATTTGAATAAACCATTTTTATATCTATGACAACTTTGTTCACTTAGGTCAATGGTCAATCTTTAAAACATTTTACGTGTTGTAATGGTGAAACACAGGGCTTTTTTTATTTCTTTTTTTAGCGTGGTAAAGCATCAAATGAGTCCTCTTGTACTGACTAAAATCCTCTGTGTCCTTCAATAGCTCTTTATGTTTCGGGGTCACGGTAATGAAATAAGTCCCGAGACCCCGGCAGGCTTAGGCTTTGGCTCTAAGAGGGGCCCGCCCGTTATTAAATCAGAATAATCAATGTTGTTCTAGGGCCCGCCAAATCCCTCACGAAGTTTTCCTTCACATATTTGTCAGCAAAAGTGACGAAATTATTACACTTATTCAAATGCCTATCTACCATGTTTCTTTACCTTCGAGGATATTTCCCGCACAAGACAACTATGTTATTCCTTTTTTTGTCTTTTCCAAGGAACATCAAAACCCATGTCAATTATCAATTTATCATATTCAGGTTACTTTCGCATCACTCGCGTCGCTCGTGCTCGTATTCACCATCAAAAACTCCTTCGCTTACCATAACGTGAGATAGTGGGTCAAATGCGAATCTATGGCTAAATAAAGAAAGTCAATACGTCAATGGAATCTGCAAGAAGCAAGCGTAAACTATACATTAGAATGACAATATAAGTCCGTGTTAACATTAGGCACGGTGCACACTTGATGATCACGCACGAAACACGCCAGCCAATCAGCACGTGAGTAACCTCACGAGAAATCGTGAAACTGCCTCAATGGGAGGATGATAATTAATTCTTGCATTATAATTTTATTGTAATGCAAGAATTTTAGGAAACAAACGGTATCATAATCAGAAATGGGATTCCCGGTGCACCTTCTTGAAATTAAGTTTGTAAATATTCGAAAGAAGATAAATATGTATGTCCTTAATACATTCCTGTTTTGATACAAAATTAATTACTTTAACTTGGCTCCGGCTTCGCACCGGTAAAAGTTTGTAAAGAAAAAAATGCTGTAATATAACTTTCTATGTGTAAAATAATTGGTTTAGTAATTTTTCAGTTAATTCGTCTAATATAAATATCAACTGTAGAATTAAAGTTGAGATCATTCCGGGCGAAATCATCAACAACATCGGAAACTGTTACATAGTTCAGTGGAAATCTCTTTTTGATCAGCTTTTCTTCAATGTTTGTAGACATTCAAATGTCATCGAAAAAGTTTAAGACCACAGTATTATTAACCTAGAATAGTAAGAATAATATGATCAACTTTGTTCTGCTAATTCTAGATCTACAATACATAACTAAAAACAAAATTGAAGTTTCGTTAACTTCAATCAAGGCAACCTAATAAAATATCCGCCATTGCCAAACTGTTCACATTTTGCTTAGACAAAAGCATTTGTACCAATTTCGACATCTGTTATTTACTTTAGGACCAGAACAAATTCAGATCTCTCGAAACGTAAGTTAATCGTGGTATTCACAGGTTTCTATTACAAATATCACTTATTGCGAACAACCGTAATGTAATAGAACTTTTTACTTCCATTAAAATCGTGATGAAAAAGTGACATGCCAATTTGATTCCCCTTGAATGGCTCAACCAATGGGGAATGTTACACAATAACTAGGTACTGATTAAATTTAACGTTTTTTTAGCTATCAGTTTCATTGATAACAAGTTCTTAGTTCATCAAAAGATTTTCAATCTAAAATGAAATAGATTAAAAATGATATTCAGCGCCTTTCACCTATCAATGAAATTAAATTATCTAGCTATTGGAAGTTACGTAAAATATTGATGATAAAACTTTACGTGTGTAAATGTACGTTCACCTGAAGCTAAAGATGTTTTTCTTGAATTATTGGGATTCAACGGAACAAAATTCCCAATTCTAGCTTTATATTAAAAAAATACGAAAGTAAGTGTTTGTTACTTTGTCACGCCTGAACCAAAGATTCAATTCATAAATAATTATCATTTTATTCGAAACATTGAATTATATTATTACAAGCAGAGGACAGCGCCAATTTGATTGTCAAATTCTAAATTAACGCGTTAATAGCCGCAGGCAAACGCTAGAAGTGTTATAACTGTTACCTACGTAACTCTGTTTTTTTTTCACATTTATTATATTCTATACACAGGTAGACGTTACAGATTGTACGTTGGTAGAGTATAATAATATCAACCTGGTCTTTCACTATCGGCCTCATCTCAAAGCTCAAAGTCGCTCAACGAGCTATGGAGAGGGCTATGCTCGGTGTTCCTCTACGTGATCGAATCCGAAATGAGGAGATCCGTAGACGAACTAAAGTCACCGATATAGCCCACCGGATTAGCAAGCTGAAGTGGCAATAGACAGGCTATATTGCTCGCAGAGTAGATGATTGATGGGTTCGAAAAGTACTAGAGTGGAGACCACGGACTAGCAAGCGCAGCATAGGACGTCAAGGTGGTCAGACGACCTTATAAATGTCGCCGGAAGACGCTGGATGCAGGTCGCTTCCAACCGGTATGTGTGGAGATCTAAAGGGGAGGCCTATGTTCAGCAGTGGACGTCCTATGGCTGAGATGATGATGATGATGAGAGCACAATATTATCCAATAACCACGCAGACAAAACCACGGGGAGAAACGTATTTGATTTGACCATGATTGTACGCTTTATCGTACAATCTTTCAGAGTAAACACAGAAAACGTGTTTCCCCATATCAATATCAAACGAACACTTTAACATTTTCCAAGATGAGGGTCCATCGTAATGAAATGACAAAATATCTTGAGGTTACAAACACGAATCTCACCAATTACTGCGCTCGCGCAGTTGTTTATCAGACTGGCTTATTCATCTTAGCGTTCAATTCACACCATCAACTCACGAGTGTCCGAGGATCGCGGTGTCGTTTTTTAGATTATGGTCTATGTTATGAACGATTTTGTTTGTTTTTCGGTGTTTAAATTAAGCTTAGAAGTAAAGCTTGAAATTAAAAAAAAAGACAGTACCTATTGGTTGTTTTTGTGTACGATTCACCAGTGACTATTCTGGCGGTATTAATATTATTTGGGAGCCATTTAGTTTAATCAGGATCTCTTATTCCAATAATCTCACAAAGTAAGTAAGTACATTTTGAAACAAAATAATTTTAGTATGACAACAAAAAATTGCTATGAAAATTGCATGTATATGGAAGACACAGTCAGACAGACATTTCGAACCAAAACTTCACTTCAAAGTCTAGAAACACTCTAATTTCCCACTATTCATATGATAACACCTTACCTAATCCTTTCTCCTCATAATCGCTTCAACCACTAACTTCAGCCACGTCAATCTTGGTTGTCGTTTTGTCGGCTATCGGACGATGTCGAACGTCGGCTCGCATCAAAGCCGTCGCCCCCACGGCCCTATGCGCCCGCGCCGGTGACTCGGCGGTTTGTCCTACACCTTCTGCAGTGATGCTGGAAGAATTTTCCTTATGATCTTTATATTTTGTTTGAACTTTAGAAGTGGTTATCAGTTTTGGTTAGAATCAATTTGTTTTGAATTTTCTACATTCCGATTTCATAGAAATCATCGTTTGATGATTGGTTGTGTCGAATGCTTGTGTGGTTAATGATTCAATTTGTAAAATGTAATTTTGGTCATGAATTTTGTATCTATCACAATTCGGATATAATATATTATTTACACTTTACCGATAAACCAAAAAGTTTTTCTTTGATACGATCTGTGAAACAAATTGTTTAGAATCGAGACAGTGACAATTAAACTTTCGCCAATTCGTTTAATTTAACAAGAAAACGTACAAACTGACATATTGGTTTGGGAATTCCTGGAAAGTAGATACTATTGCATTATCTTGCGAGATGCTTATAGAACATAATTATTTTGCAAGTGCATTATTCGATGACCAATGTTTTACATTAGTCCAGTATTATTGCAATATTATAGTTTTATAAATTCGTAAAGATCAGTCAATAAAAACCTATTGACATGACATACCTATAGCTTAACGGAGAGACAACTGCACAAAAAAACGGATCTAACCTAATGTTACATAAAAAACCCTTTTTAATCCGACAAGGTCGATCAACAATTAAAACTGAATCTACCTGATACGTAACATCCCATCGGATATCCTAGCACAATAATCACCTACTTCCTACCGTTATAACTTGAGTCTATTACAATTGCATCCTATTACGTAAGTTTTTTTGGGACTTACAACCTTAGAACCTTGCTTATAATGTCGGTTTTTGCGTACCACCTGTTGTATCCTCTATTAACGAAAAGACGTATGGCAAAACTTGGGAATTGCAACTTTGATAACTTGCTTAGAATGTCGGTTTTTGCTAAGCACGTGTTTTGTAGTAAATCTTTTGGTTGAAGACGGTGCAGTATTTGATAGAAAAAACGTAACCTCTCATTATTTGTAATCTCCAAAACAAAATGCGAGCGGGTTGAGCTTAAGCATCGATTTCCGCTCTTTTGTGTCTCTCCGGATTGCTGTTCAAAGGATTGGCCCGACTTTGCTGTGAGTACACTCAGAAGTTGTATAAAAAATTATGAAAGATGTTTGGCAAATCAATCAAGAGAAAACTACGTATTTTTCCTACCCCACTATGTTTTATCATTGAATTTCGTTGCAAGATCCAAGGCAGATAAATTCATTCTGCAGGACACGTCGCGCTTCATTGTTTCGGCGCTCTTCTGGTGGTTGCCACTGTTATTGTGGCTTGCAGGAGTTGCAGTGGTTTGGGAAAAGAGTTTCAGTTTCAGTTTCAAAAATCCTTTATTCAATGATTTCTAATACAATCACAAATACAGCGTACTTACAAGATATTTATGTTGAACATCTTCATACACTACACTTTATCAGGCTACATAGGCGCCTACAAAAGTATTTCACAACAATAACTCTTAATATTAATTCAAACATCATAATAATACAGAAATCGTTTTGAGTTCTAAATTGTGAACAATATGTTAACATTCACTTATTTCTTGTACTTATAAAATATAATAACAATTAGTGGGTAAAACTACACAAAGTATCACTATCTGTGACCACTTTAATTAGCAGCGTCGAGAACCGCCCTGCCTCCCGCGCTGCTATCGTCGCATGGCGATAAGGGGAAGCACGAGCGTCACTCACGGCTCGCCATTCTGGCTATCCCGGTCATCGCAGTACAAAAGACAGTGATGTGGTAGGCGATAAGTACCGTATCTATCGACATACGGAAGATCACATAATCGAGTCTGGCCTATGTTACAAATTAGATTATTAGGATTTTGGGCATTTTTAGAATAAAAGGTTTTTGTCAATTTAAATATAAATTCTTTTAATTCAGGGAATTTCACTCTAATGTGCAGATCATGTAAATTTGTTCGGAAAGCTGTATTAAAAGCAATTTTAATTGCTTTATTTTGTATAACTTGCAATTTGATATAATTTGATATGCAAGTGCTGCTCCATACTGGACAGGCATACGTCAGGACTGGTCGGACTAAAGTCGTGTAGATTCTGAGTTTGGTTGAGGTACTAAGATTGCTTTTGCGGTTTAAAATGGGACTCAGCGCTCCGAGGGCCTGTGCACCTTTGACACGGATATTAGTGACATGTTTAGTCCATTTAAGTTTAAAATCGAGGGTGACACCAAGGTAGCGTACAGTACTGCGCCATGGGATATTATGACCAGCAACCTTGAGGCAGCGAGTGGGAATTTTACGTTGTCGCGTGAACATTATGGCTTCTGTCTTTGACTCATTTAGCTTGAGTTTCCACGTTGTGAAATACTCATACAACAAATCAATAGACATCTGCAATCGGCTAATGACAAGATCTATGTCAGAATCTGACGTATATGAGGCTGTGTCGTCAGCGAAACAAGCTAACTTTGTACATCTTTGAACGGGAATGTCATTTATAAACATGATAAACATGGGTGGACCGAGAACTGATCCCTGGGGAACGCCAGCAGGAATGGGCATGTACGGAGATGTAGAGGTATCAATGTGTACCGCAAATTGTCGCTCACTTAAGTAAGACTGAATAAGTTTGACATCGCTTAGGGGAATTTTAAAGTTAATTAGCTTGTGTAGTAGGCCATCATGCCACACTGAGTCAAATGCCTTCTCAATGTCTAGAAGGTACATTCCCGTCGATTTACGCAGGTTAAGATTGTGGGAGACATGTTCAGTCACTCGTGCAAGTTGATGGGTGGTTGAATGCGAAGCGCGAAAACCGAATTGTTCATTTATAAGTAAGTGACCTGAGGACCGCATGAGTCGTTTACAAATTAGAGTTTCAAACAGCTTTCCAAGCCCTGGTAATAAGCTTATAGGGCGATAATTAGATGGTATTGTATCGTCCTTACCAGGTTTTTTGAGTGCTATGACTTTAGCCACTTTCCAGGCTTTTGGAAAGTAACCAACATATAAACAACCGTTGAGAATTTTGGTCAAATAGACAATCGCTTTTAAAGATAGATTTTTAAATAAAATATTATGCATACCATCTACGCCGGGCGATTTACGATTTTTAAGTTTATTAATGGCCTTACGGACATCAAACGGTCGTATGGGCTGACGCAATTCAGATATCGAGTACCCATTTAACAGATCGATAGACTTTTGCACGTCAGCATCAACATTTGGACTCGTCCAACTAGTGGTAAGACACATGTTGCCTAGAAAAGCTTTGGCTAAAGCCTTACACTGTTCATCGGTATTAGTCGTAACGGAACCATCTGCATTTTGAAGCGGAGGAAAGTTGGTAGATTTGGGCTTCAAGGAACTAACAACCCGCCAGATATCAGAACGAGGATTGTCAACTTTAGTTAATTTATCATTCCATATTTTATCAAGATGTGTTCTTATTTGTAATTTAACTCTATCTTGGAGCTGATTTATCAGGGTGCGACAGTTTCTTTTTAATGGCCCTTTTGGAAGTTTTTGTTCGACACGGCGTAGATAGTTTTTGTATCTAATTACTTTCCTGATATGCCATGGAAGATTTTGTGGTTTGTAATTTGTGTTACAAGTTGGAACATATTTGTCTCTCGCGTACTTTATGCAGTTATGAAAATAATTTACTGAGCTGTCGATATCTGTGGTTGACTTAAAAGTGTGGGAAGAAAGATACAGATTGTCATCTAAAGTCATTCGGTAATTTTGCCAGTCTGCTTTACGATAATTGAAAATTTTTGTATTACGCCTTGTTTCAGGTGATCCCCCAACCGAGAAAGTTATTGGAAAGTGGTTTGATGATAATGCCGGAATGGCCCGAACCTCATTTATAGTACAAATATTCGAGGACAAGATAATGTCGGGATTAGTAGCTGATAAATCCGCGCGGTAATTAACTTGACTTGGTGTGTCCGATGAATGTATGACAATTTCATGGTTTATCAAGTAATTGAAGAGAACTCTGCCGCGGGAATTAATGTAGCTGCTGTACCAGTACTTGTGATTTGCATTCAAGTCACCCATAATGATTACACGACTTCCCGCTTGGAATAAGGAATCCAAGTCACGGGTCACAAGTGGAAGATTAGGAGATTGATAGGCTGAGATCAGAATATGATCAATATTTGAGATTTTAAGTTTTATAGCTACCGCTTCTATGTTGATTGTAACTGGTACTTTAACAGTCGAGTATATTATATTATTTTTTACTAGCAAAGCTACACCCTGCCCACGTCCAGAGGGATGTTTGTCTTGACGACGTACAGTGTAGCCAGGGACACGCAGCGAAATATTGGGAGTTAATCTAGTTTCTGAGATCGCGATTATGTCAATAGATAAGGTACTTGCCGCCAGATGCAGGAGTTCCGTAATTTTGTGACGCAGTCCATCTGCATTCCACATCATAACCTTTAGACACTTAGATTTAAACATGTTGGCCAAGGTGGGACATAACTAAAAGTACTTTGTCAAGCATTGAGGTACATGACATAAACTGGTTTTTGAGGTTTTTGAGTGTCTTCAGTATGAGTAACATTTCCAGTATTGATGGATCTTGAATTTGAGTGTCAGTCATAGGATTTATCTCTGGAGTCACGGTGGGTACGATTTTTGGCTTAGTTATGCTAGCCCAAGATCTAGATTCGGTATTTTTCGAAGACTGGGACTGACGGACAGTTTCCGCTTGTTTAGAAAATGATGGAAGCCGAGGTGCAGTACGTTCGCGATTTCTCTTTTCCTGAATTTTATTCAAATACTTTTGTCGGACAGGACACCCATGAAAATTTGCTGGGTGTAATTCATTGCAATTACAGCAAACAGCGGGATCTTTGCGGTCTTTTTTCAAACATTCACTGGTGGGATGCGGTTGTACACACTTGACGCACCTAGCTGGAAGATTGCAGTTGTTTGAAGAATGCCCAAATCCTTGACAACGAAAACACTGGGTACCAAGTGATCGGTTTGGCCTATACTTTTGCATTGTGACAACACAATTAAACAAATATTTAATTTGGCGAAATTTTAAAACATCCGTTTCCGCTGGAAGTTGAACCAAATAGGGAGGGCAAAGCGTGGTGTCACCCTCCTTGATTCTAAGTTTAGTAATCTTGGCTCCTTTAAATCCCAGACTATCCAACTGAGCAGCTAAATCAGGTTCAACATATGCAGGTAGGCCTCTGATGACCACTTTAGGAATCTTCTCGTCCTTCCTTGTGTATGTCATGTAATTTACAGAGTCTGTACGTAGACCATCCTTAACAGCTTGGTGAGTTTCAGGTGAGTAGCACACGATAGCCACTTTGTTGTTTCGTCGGTATTGCAGGTGAAAACGACTTGTATGTTTTAAAACTATGTTTCTAATAGTCTCGTGGGTCCAGTCCGGTTTAATTTCCACGATGATGGGCGGAATGTGTCCGATCTTCTTGATGTTGGTGGATGCATCACGGAAAGGCTCTTCCTGTAGATTACCAGACTGATCAACAGGTAGTTCAGAAAACCTATTTCTATTTACATAGGTCCGTTCTTTGCTGATGTTTGGTGAAACTTTAGGGACAGCTGTGCGTTTAGCTGGTTGCCATCCACTTTCCAGAACCTCAGCAGTTCTCTTCGATCCTAAACTCTCCGTTGACGATGAGCGCTCAAGGAACTTGTCCATTATTGGCGACCGCTATAGCCTGACGATAAGTTTATCGATATCGATACCGAGTGCATTGCACATCACTATAGCTAACGAATTATGAGCACGATACACGTCTACTAATATACTCAGCCAGACGGCCACTGGGTTAGTTTGGTCGGTTTGTCCCAAAAAAGCCAGTTAAAAATTATCGTTGAAGGTCAAATACTTTTCATGGAAGTAAGTTATCTTTTTCATAAAATCACAAACTATAGAGTTCCAACTTTTAAAACACAGGCCTTATCTGAGATTGAAACGGGACCCTTCCCTATGATTTGATGTGCCTCAAAGACTAAAGAGCATCCACAGGAGTCCTTTAAGCGACAAGTTGACCCAATTATGATTTTGACTAACCTCGTGTGTCGTGAGCAAAACAATGTCTGGACTTTAAAAAGAAACTGTGACCTCTGAATTTGTTTCGGCTGTTTCTTTTGAGAGTAGTCAGGTACGAAACACCGGCTTCATCTAGCTTTAAAAAAATGTAGTGACGTGTAAAAGTGTTTTTGTTTTACAACCAGCTTACAAAATAAATATTTATTATCATTTATTACAATTTCAAAATGAACACAGAATATTTTTGTGTTAAAATGCGAACTTTCCCCAATAACTGACTATGATGTAAAGTCTATGCTAAGCCTTCTAGTACCGATTTCATAACTTCGTTCTGCATTTCAAATAAGTATTACCCGTTTTACCTAGATAATGCAGAAAATACTACAACTGTGAATCATGCTAGTATTGCAGAATCTAGGAAATAATCTAAATATAGGTAGGACCAGGCTCCAATTGTGCTGTACCTACGCTTCCAATCTCAATTCGAAAAGAAAGCAGGAATTGTCTAATCCATTCCTGATCGAAAATTTTTATGGAAGCAATTACTAATACAACGTGTAATAACGTTAATAGCGCAAAACCTCTCGTGGGGTAACTCAGCCCATGTTACTTACTGCAACATGTTTGTTCTAAAACATTTAAAAAAAAATGGATTTTCATACAAAATGAGCCCATCAGTATGAAAAATCTTTTTTTTTATTTTTTTCCAAAAGTTTTAGAACAAACATTGTTCAGTAGCATGAGAGGTTTTGTGCTATTAACGTTACACGTTGTATAAAATTATCTTCGAACTCCTAACAACTTTTTTATCTAGGTAAATAAATATTCTACTAAGATCATCAAATGAGTCCTCCCACCCAGGAAGGACTGTCAGATTTGTACTGACTTAAATACACGGTGGTCCTTCAATAGCCCTTTACTTTCCAGGCTTGCATTACCAGAGAATCAGTCCCGCGACCACTTTTTTATTGCTGAAATAAATTATTGAATTAGGTATGAGATTAACTTTCTCGCAATCTACAAATTCTTACATACGAGTATTTCCCAAAAAATCCAGTATTAATCCGCCATTTTGTTTGAACGTCGTGCACGTGCAACTGCTCGGTGTAGACTTTCAGCGAGAAACGGGATCCCGCCTCTTTTAGGAAAAAAGTGGCGGTAACCGAACACCGGTGTCGGGGCGTGGGATATGTATTCATCTACGTTTTTAGGGCAAATATACATGGGACTATGTGGCCGTTAAATCAGGATACCTATGTTTAGTTTAACTTTTTTGTTCTTTGGTGCTCTCAAATTAAAACGCAAAGTATTTTTTTTCAATTATCATAATCATAACGGGCACAATTAAATTGTCAAAAAAAAACATAAAGTGAAGCTCTATCTACAGTTTCAGTCATCATCATCATCAACCTATAATGTTCCCACTGCTGAGACACAGGCCTCCTCTCAGTGAGAGGGAAGTCAGTGTCAGTTTCAGTCATCGCCCATAATTTCTTGTATAAGAAGTACTGTAGTTGCGGATTTCAAATCGCATGTACGAGAGTTGATCTTCAATTTAAAGTACCTAATAGGTACCATTTTGTTTTCACAGTATGGCCACATCTGTGAACCGCCCCTTTTTTAGGGTTCCGTAGTCAACAAGGAACCCTTATAGTTTCGCCATGTCCGTCCGTCCGTCCGTCCGTCCGTCTGTCCGCAGTTTAGCTCAGAGACGCACAGTACTAGAGAGCTGTAATTTGGTGTAAATATACGGATTTGTTGTGCCGAAAAAGTGGTAAAATAAAATCTCGTAAAATATTTTTTTTAGGGTACCTCCAGTACTTACACGTAAAGTGAAGATTTTTTTTTTCTCGCGTACCCCTTAGTGTGGGGTATCATTAAATAGGCCTTTAAAAAATATTTATAGTTTCCATTAACAATTTTTTGATAAAAAAATTCGTTTGTGAAATATTAAGCTTTAAAGTGCTAAATTTTGCTCGATTCGAGTGTCCCCCCCCTCTACCAGCTAAACGGTTATGTTTGGGGGTGTGAAAAAATTCACAATAGTAGCACAGTCTAATAATCCTTTTCTATACTGTGATAGTAGTATATATAAAATTATCATGACTAAGTAGGCTTTACAACTTTACGAGTAATAGTCGACCAACTTATAAAATGTGCTTGGATATCATATTTTCTTAAACAAAATGTATCGGAGACAACTGCAAATGTAAGTTTGTCAACTTTATTTTTACAGCTTTTATAGGTATGTTTTTTGGCGATAGGTAGGTTTTTATCGTCAACTATTTTTAACTAAATTCAAAAAAAAGGATGAGGTTCTAAATTCGTAGTAATCTTTTTTTTTAATGTATTTTCCCCGATTTCTCAAAGACTCCTGGACCGATTTTGAAAATTCTTCTTTTTAAAATTAAATTCAGCGAATCAGTTTAGTTATAGTTGGTGCCAGTTAAGATGGCAATAGCGGTCATTGACCTTTACCTAATAACTCGTCGTATAATGACATAAGATCAGAATTAGCATTTTTCTATGAAAAGATAGTGTTTACTTGTGAGTCTTAAATATAAAAATAATATAAAATCGTAGTTATTGGTGATTTTTTTTTACCATTTTGATATCTTATGAATTAAAAGATACTTATATCCTTACAATATACTTACTTATTTATTCGGTATTTTATAAAAATGCTAATTCTGAGCTTATGTCATTATACGAGGACCTATTAGGTAGGGGTCAATGTCCGCTATTGCCATGTTAACTGGCACCAACTATAGTTCGCATAAGTATTTTGATGGGCAACTACGGAACCCTACACTGTGCGTGGCCCGACATGCACTTGTATACAAAATAAACTTGGCTCTTTGCCGTTATTCAGATTTTAAATATACCTACTTGATCTAAAAAAAATACTTTTCCTGGATGATCATAATCATCATCTGCCCTTTCCCAAATATATTGGTTATCTAAAACAAGCATATTTCCAATTTTCACAACAAATTCTTCTCCTAGATATGAAAATCATACCTTCAACGGTAAATTAATCTAACATGAGTTAAATAAAAATTGTTAGCGGTAAGTGTTCGGTTATTTTCCTAGCCAGTAAACTTGGCATGACAAGTAAAATAACGTTTAGAAACAGCATGTCAAGCACATCACTGTCATCCTACGTAGTTCGACGTCAAATGACAAATTAATTTACTGTACCGATAAATATGACTATTGTTCTTGTCACTTATTAGCATCAGTTATCAAATTGTCACTTACACTAGAATTTACGTAAAACATACCATTTAGGCCTGAAAGTGTGTCAACAAAATAAATCAATATTTAAGTTTCGTTAAGATGGAGCAATAACACGAAGTCTAATTGTATCAAATAACCGTTTAAAGATCAGATTGTATTATTAAATTAATCGGTCCATTGTGCTCGAACATAAAACCGCAAACATAATTACATTAATCGGTGTTTACTCACAAAAGTACACATGACGACAAAAAGTTTAGCGACTATTGATATTACAACAATATCGCGCTTTTAGAACCTATCCGGTATAACTTGAACTTCCTCGCCGCCCTTCGTCGAACAAAATAGGATGGAGGAGGGGTGTTAGTAAAGTAAGGTTAGAGGTCAGTGTATAACGGCTGTATTATAAAGAGCTATCATGAACTGTACACTTGTAAAACATGCTTTGTTAGACGGCGCCTGTCATTGTGTTCAGACAATACAACTTGTAAGAAATGTTTTTTAGGAATCCTCCATTCATGAAACTATGAGATGTTACGGTTTTGTAAAATCTGTGATAATAATGTAACCTGTTGCTTCGACTTGCGTCGCTTCATCGAATGAATTGCATGAAAGTGAATTCAATTCATTGGAATTCATGGTGTTTTGTGCTCGAGTTTCCGTAATTCATCCCTTTTTGTCAATGTTCATTTGCTAAGTGGTTTTGTGTTCTATTGTAACAACAGGATAACGTTTAAAAAACATTAATTTGTACGCGTTTGTTTTGTTATCTATAATATAATTTAGGTGCCTAATTTATAACTCATTTTAGATAACTACATACAATCACAGTCATGTTTCAAATTAACTTACTCCTAACTTTGTACTTGAGATAAAAAATGAACAATAGTTTTCTTGTGTTTTAAAATAGTAAATGTGACTCAGTAGTCACATTAGCTCTTTCCATTGCTCGTTGAGTGACTTTTAGTCTCTCTGAAAGGCCAGCAGTCAAAGCTCAAATTTTCAAATTGCTTCATATACGCATGCTTATAATATTTGTGTTTGATTTGATACAAAAATTATTAATAACCATCTAATCGCTTTGATATTGACTCAATGTGACCCTAATGAAACCATAATATTTTCAATAATGAATTCTATGATCGTGACAAATCTGACACAGTATTTGTATAGTAGCCTCCTCTAACGCGTTGCGAATTAACTCATTATTATCTACATGAGTTTGAAGTTTTATTCTACTGTTGTTAGAAAACTGCTGTATTTACCTATATGTTTTGGAATACAGTCACAAAATCACCAATAGATATTCTACTTATCACTGTCGGACTATGCACAGAGAAAATAATTCGATCTATAAGCATAGCATTTTGGCATTAAATACCTAATTTAATGTTCCCTTAAATCAAGGGAGTTTTAGAAACTTTTGCCGACGGACAATCTCATAGAACACTTACTTTCGGACTGAATCCATTCAGTCTGAAACTAAGTGTTGTCAAAGCTTTTACTAATCTTCTAAAAATATTATCAAATCTTAGCATTTTTCGAAGTCAATACCTATAATTTCAGCTGGCAAAACCGCACTTATTTATTACCATGCTCTACTACGGTAATTGAAGCACCATGAGTAGTCTGCAATAGAAAATCAAAATAAACCACATATCATCACAATATTCGTTACCCATAAAACTACGCATCGCCTCGTCCACTCACATATTTACTTTCAGCACACACACACACTCACACACCCCACAGCTGTATACTTACGTCCATGTGTGAGTGGCATATGCATGCCTGTGTGTGCATGTGTATACGCATGCGCGGTAAGGAAGCTGCGCGTGAGATTTGCCCGCGTACGCAGCTGCGGCGGCCAGGTGCGCGCTCCCCTGCCACAGAGTACCCCCCAGCCCCACCCCTCGGTACAGTCGAGTACGGTGCGCTGAGATTTGCTGGGAGAATATTCGAGTAAATTATTTAAGCGGTTTTATTCTGCTTGACCCGCATATTTGTATTTTTAAATCTTGTGAAAACTTAGGATAATGTGGTGCCCGACAACAACAACATGGGCCAAAAATCATACTTAAACTACAGAATAAAAACAGGTAAAAATGTTTTATGTTAAAGGGTTTAAATCCAATCTTTTGGTGGACTTGCTACGTGTCAATAATATTAGAATATTTATACTAGAATATTATCCATCCACATTCAAAATTTCGTAGAGAAATAGATTTTATTTTAAGGTTTTGATGATTTCGTCCTACTACGTTCGTCAGATATTTTGCGAAGTTTACGTTTGTATAGTAAGAACAATTATTTTTAATTTACTAAATCCAAGATTAGAAATGTTGGCTCATCAACAATTTTTTAGTTGCAATTTTAGATGAAAACTCAAAAACCAACTCTCAGCCATCTAAAAAGACAATGCGCTCGCAGAATAAAATTAACCACCGAAAAATAAACAAATCAAAACACTTTCGCCGCGACAGTACCCTGCTACCCCATCAAAATCTGTGAATGCTTGCACAAACCCGCTTCCATGACACAAACAGTCCATCAAGTATCGTATTTATTCAGACCGGTGTACTAAAAGAACATTACCGTACTTCATGTCTGGCCCCCATGGGACTGTTCCCCACGAGTAATTATCCAACATGTTTTTATATCTGATTTTTAGTGGATTATTATTTACGGTCGCGACCAGTACCATAATGTTTAGGAATTACTGGTACAGATTTGAATAGGAGCAAAATAAATTGAAAGAATGATATTGGTTTTCAGATCAAAACAGATTTTGAAAAAATAACTTCGTGAGCAAGTTATAATCAATTCAAATGTTTTTGTTAGAAATGATTTTCATACATTTTGTCAGCCTATTGGCTTGACAAGTTTGTTGGAAACCTATATCAATCCTATACAGTTTTCACATTTACTTCATCATAGTAGTATAGTATATTTCCATTTTGCTGAATTTATAATAGATTGAAAGATTCCAAATTTTTATTTCAGAGATATTTTTGACGTAAACTATATTTGTGGATAGTGTTACCAGGCATCCGTTTGGAAGTTCGTACACTACTACGTACTTACGTCTTTTTCGTTGCGTGTACAGCCAAATTATGTAGATAGTATATATCCGGCCAGTAATGCTATCCTTTCGCAAAGTACGACTTTTTGAATTTAAGATATTGCAACCCTATGTGCACATATTGTATTATAGTTTTATCCATCATACTAGTTTGAAACCTGCATCCATTTGTGAAACAAAATAATTTGACTTGTAAATATTGACACGTAATTTTCACCGGTATTTTATTGTTTTAGTGTGAAATTCATTAGTATTACAAATGGACGCACGAAATATTTGCTGTTGAGGTAGTAATTAATTCTGAATGTAATAAATAAATTTAATGAACTGGTAACACCTCACTAAAATACCTTTTCTTCTTGTTCTCAGATGTTCAGAAACATAAAGTGATTGGAGAAGCAAAAGTAAGTACTTAGGTGATAACTACAAATTCAAAATATAGATAACTATGTTGCCCGTAAATACTTACTCTACACGTTTAATAGAGTTAGTAAACATTTATTGAAGCCCTCAAAATAAATAAAATTAAGTCTTTGGGAATGGGACTTCAATGACCGCCACATTTTTTTTAAACCTTTATTGTCCCACTGCTGGACAAAGGTTTCCCCCATGGCCCCATAATCTTCCAATATTTCCTGTCTGCGGCTTTCTCCGGCCAATCTGTAATGAAAGTGTCCAGGTCGTCACGCCAACGTTTCCGAGGCCTCCCTCGGCAACGACGCTCGTCCGGCATCCACTATGTAACGATCCTAGCCCATCGATCCTGATGCATTCTGAAGACATGACCCACCCAATCCCACTTCAACCTGGCAGTCTTGTAAGACCGGGAAGAGTATCTTGTAATTTGAAAGAAAACCGCCAACATTTTTCAAAACTCTGATGGAAAAATTAAATTTATTTTGCAATTTATTGATACTGGAAACTAGCCTATTCAATAAAAAGCTACAAAAAAACTTAAAAAAAAATGTAATCGCCTTCAAAAACAACCACAAAAAAGAGTAAAATAGCCTACCAAACTTTTCTTTCGGAAGTCGGTGGCGATTTTCCAAATCGGTCCAGGCGTAAATACATAAAAAAAAGGTTCCGACGAGTTGAG
This sequence comes from Agrotis segetum, assembly GCA_036375495.1. NCBI lineage: Eukaryota > Metazoa > Arthropoda > Insecta > Lepidoptera > Noctuidae > Agrotis > Agrotis segetum. The sequence goes on along the minus strand of JAQSVV010000329.1, from coordinate 137,161 downwards.
AACCTCCTCCTTTTTTTGAAGTCGGTTAAAAAAACTTGCTGTCTATGTAACATACAAATACGTATCAAAAATCAAATTCTCAGTAACAGAACTTCCTCCTAAGCCTAGAAATAGGTACGAACATTAATCTAAAAGTGACAGTTACTTTTAGATGGGAATTTCTAAAAGATTTGCGCGCGTTGTACAATGGAGTCGTGTCCGCTGCTCGTGAGTTGCTTTCCAACCATCTCTCTCTAACTGGACAATGGTCAGCTAAATGTTTATAAATATAATTATATACTATGACTGGTTCAACTAAGAACATAGTTTAAGGGTCTATAATTGACGGGACCAGAGGGCCAGAGCCTGCCGGGGTCGCGGGACTATCGAATACTGTGACCCTGGAACATAAACGGCTATTGAAGGACACCGTAGATTTTAGTCAGTACAAGTCTGACAGTCCCTTCTGCCCTGTTTGATGATTTTACCACGATAAAAAAAGGAAATGTAGTGCAAAATAAAAAAATATTTACTATTTTACTGTTCAATCGTAAAAATTAGTAGGTATTGCTGTTCATTAGAGCCCCACATTTTGTCGATTTGACTGATTCATGACGATACTATGAGCGGTTCAAATTAGAAATGCGAGGGTCAATGAACTCAATCTGTCAAATTGTCAGTTGAAAATAACTTTTAGCAATAAAACGCTGTATGCAAATTAATTCCATATACCCTGTGTTAGAGGTAATGCTTATAAATAAAAAGGATTGTTTGTATTTTTTGGTAAAATCTGATTTATTAACTTGTTTTTAGCCGACATCGAAAAAAAAGGCGCAGTTTCTTAATTCAATAATGAAATAAAAATAAACTAGACAGAAAAATTAAGATTACTACAGGCCTAACCCCCTTACGTCCCACATATAACCAGTCACAGTACAACGTTATGAGTTATATTTGAACAGGGTGAAATTAACAGCATGCCTCGGAGATCGTAAACTAGCTAGACTTTACGCCTTTGTTTGTTCACCTATGATTACGACTGTTTTATTCAAGTATTTGTTGGCGGTTTGTTAGTACATTTACATTTACCTTCTTAAGTAACTGTTTTTGTTTATTATGTTTATTTTATGTTAACTTCTCCTGTGTTTTCCTTTCAAGACGCATGAGGTCTCGTTCCATAACCAATGAAATTTAAAATTGAACTCATCTATTACACTCCACTATTATAATAAATGCTACAGTAAAGTAAATTTTAATGCTAAACGTTAGTTTTCAACTGTAGAAAGAAGGAGGTCACTGACCAGTTAAGCAAGGTTTAACGAACAGAACCTAATCTATTCTATGGTAACTCTATACCCCAAGATAGTACTCAGATGTTCATGCTTCTGGATTGTGAGAATAACTTCTAAAGATCAATACACATGACGGCTTGAGCTTGAACCCATAGGCATGACAGGCTGGGTTCTCAGTATGTCAAAGTTGGTAATCTACCCACGAACAGACCTCGACAAGCGATGATTAACATTGAACACTGGAACTTTGGGACTCTTCATCGTCAACATTAATCAGAATCTACCAGTACTGGAAGCCAACCCCATCATGGCTAGAAATACGCTAGCTTTTCTCAATCATGTCGGGGTCGGTTTTCAATCAAACCGGATGCAGTCGAAAATCGTAGGATTATCCATCATAAAGAAAGAAAAAATATTTATTTGGCACAAAACCACGACAAACACACAACAAAACAAAAGAAACAAAAAAATGGAAACTTAAGCTAAAAAAAAAGGTTGCACTCCAGGAGTGCCGGTAGAAGTGAAAACTTTTTTGTTACTATGTTTTATTTTTAATTTGAATGACGTCTTACTCATTTTCGATCAGGGTCACGTGACCCTGACGCGAGTTTTAAATTTTTTACCCATTACAGAAAAAGTGTACAACGCCGCTAAAGAAGTTTTCACTTCAACAAAAATAAAAGGAAGAATGAAAAACAAAGATTTGATGTGTGTCCCATGGCTGCGCCAAATAGGCCCAGTTAAATTCAGCATAAGACAGAAAACCACAAAATTCATTTAACCTCCGGCCATCGATCATTATAAGAAACTACCTCATAGCCTCCTATTCGGTAATTAATTCACGCCATTGCACATTACGGTCACAACTGGCAATATTATCGTAATTATCGGAAAAGTGTGGCGTGGTCATCCCTAATTTGCCGATCGATTAGGAGCGTGCGAGAGTTGCCGCTCGGCGGTCACACATGCTTGTCACCACACTAGCCATCAAAGCTCGTTTATAGGGTACGACACGATTGTGGGGACGATACGATTTAGGAGGTTTTTCACTTTTTTTAGTAGATAGCTGAGTGTAAATATTGACTATTTATGTATAGATGACATTGCATGGTTTTTTTACAGTGGTTAAATCATTAAATGAGTCTTGCCACCCAGGGCGGCACGGGAGGGACTGTTAGATTTGTACTGACTAAAATCAACAGTGATCCTTCAATAGCCCTTTACGTTCCAGGGTCACGGTAGTTTTCTGATGAGACAATCCCGCGATCTCATAATTATAATTTATCCATGCTTGCCTAAGATTTGCTCAACGAACTTACATAGATCTCAAAAGAACATATTTGTTTTACTCTCCTTTTCGATTCTTTTGTTTGTAATTTGCTTTCAGAAACCTCACCTTCAGATTACAAAAAAAACGGAAAGTTCTTGTAATTCAATATAAGCTAAAAAATATTCATAGCCCTATATCAACATTAACATAATTCAAGTATTGTTCCCGACCCACTTCAAAAGTCGTAAGCTGTAAAAGCATCTCTCATCTGACCGTAAAGCACGGGCAGGCTATGCGCGGGCGCACGGCGATTTGACGGATTTCACGGCGACGCGACGGGTCACGCTGCGGGGTCACGCCCCGCTAATGTCACGCTCCCCGCCGCTTTCCATTAGTTCACGAGATGAAAGTACCTAGAGAACGAGGTGACATTATTTTTCCTTTTTTTTGTGTGAAAATATTTATATTATCTAGCCTGTAGCTACGAGGCTTTGGTGTCGACGAAATGAAGTTGATAGTGCAAACAGTGAAAATAGTTTTCGAGTAGTTTTAGATTATATTTCTTATGAATAGATATGGACAGAAATACATGACGTAACATAACAAAGTCTGCATTATACATTTATGTGGTCGCGGGACTGACTAAACGGGTTACCGCGACCCTGTAACGTAAAGGAATACAGTATATGGGGTGACTGGTAATTAGTGTACGATACTTAAACACGTGATTGTGATAACAAACAATTTTTATTCTGGTAGCAAAGCCGAAATCGTGAAGAAAATATCAGCTGATCAGTACATTAAGCAAATATAAATTTACTGAACAGCTGATTTTTTTTCGAGTTTTCAGATTTAATCCCATAGTAAAAGTTGCTATCATGAACACAACCACGTGTTTAGTATCATATACTAATGACCAGTCACCCTTTAAAGGACTCATTTGATAATTTCACCACGATTCAAATAAAAGCCTGCATTACAGCTCTGTTCAGTTATTGACAAGTCACTGATAAGTCATTGGCAATGACCAAAATACGCTTGAACTATTTTACAAATATTCACAGTTTTTTGTATGTTCAACTTCACACACGTTTGAGGAAAATCGTAAAGGCTAATTAGTAACTGTTTTACACATAATTTGTATATACGTATTAATATCTTTAAACACCGAATTCCATACAATCATGTAGTTACATGGTTTCTGTACCTAAGCATCTGTATTAAAAAACCTGAATAAATAACTGAAGTCCCACATTCCAGTATTTATTTATACAGACCTTTCAAAGAACAAGGTTCAAAAATGTATGGACACCGTCCCCACCCTTGTAGCACCTTAAAACCTATGTCAATCGAAGGATCATAACCGTCTTATCATTTTATTGTTCTACGGCGAATCTGAAATGTGCGTCCGAAAAAAGTTATATCGACATGAAGGAACTAGATTCAGTCAGAATACTATGTTCCCGATCACGATGGTTTTCTCTTTAATTATTACCGTGGAATGATTTCGTTCATTCGTGGCTAATTGAGAAGCTCGCGGCTAAATAATTACAGCCACACAGGCCGATCATTCAGGTTAAGCCGCGCTTACCCAAGTCGGTCTGTGGATGGGTAACAATCTGTCATTGTAGTTTTCTCCGTGCCTCGGAAAGCACGTAAAGTCGTTGGTTCCGGCCATCATTGTAGATCTTTGACAGTCTTAACAATCAGAAGCTCTAAAATCTGACCACCATTCTTACCATGGGGTATCGTATTAACCAGTTACTGGGTTGTGGAGGTCCGATAGGCAGTCGCTCTATGTAAAACACTGATATTCAGCTGCATCTGGTCAACTGGAAGACGACCCCAATAAGTTGGGAAAAGGCTAGGAAGGTGGTGGATGATTTTGTTCAGAGGTTTCAAACAACTCTTTGGAACTAAATGGTGACCTCCGCACGGAAGCAACTCACGGAGCAGAAAAAAGTACAATGAAGAATTCTAATGAGTATCGTTATTGTGAAGTAACCATAGACCGATTTTGAAGAGTATTCAAATAAAAATATCTTTTTAAATACAAATAAAAACGAACTAACTTTTTATCGCCATAAATACATTATTCGGGGTTTTCAGTGTCAATTTCAATATTGTCCCAGGCGCTGGCTAGCCCAACGTAATTCTCTTAATGCCTTCCAACCCTACAGTACCAACGAAACTGACTGACTGTCGTAAAATGGTTAGTCAAGAAAGTCAGGAGACCTTAAATTCCCCACAATTCTTCAGTTATGAAACGCCTTTCCAAGCGTTTCTTTGAATTCTGCTGCAAGCCCCTAATCGCATCGGCCGCCCGATACGACCCATCGCGTATTAGTACAAGTCGCTGGCCCAGGCATACCCTCATCACTCCGGGCACACCGCAAGCGCGGCGGTAGGACCCTTATTAAGGAATGGCTGGGGAGGCGCCACGGGCGGCGGTCTCACCTTCCGCTTGACGCAGGTCTTCACCGGATACATAAGTTTCGAGAGGTTCCTGTGTCTGATAGGGAAGGAACAATTGACTGGGTGTCATCACTACGAAGTTCGCTCGGAGGATACGGTGCAGGTCTACCCGGCTTGGGCAGAACATCACCGTGTCCTCACGACGGCGATAGGCGTGCTAGCGAAGGCACCTGCCTCCTGCAGGCGCCCTGAGGGACAGCTCGATCTCACAACCGAAAAATGTATTTGTGGCGATAAAAAGTTAGATTTTATTTGTATTTAAAAAGATATTTTTATTTGAATACTCTTCAAAATCGGCCAATGGTTACTTCACAATAACGACATTCATTAGAATTCTTCATTGTACTTTCTTCTGCTCCGTGAGTTGCTTCCGTGCGGAGGTCACCATTTAGTTCCAAAGAGTTCTTTGAGAACTGAACAAAACCATCCACCACCATCCTAGCCTTTTTCCAACTATATTGGGGGTCTGCTTCCAGTTAAACCAGATGCAGCTGAATGTCAGTATTTTACTTATAGCGAATGCCTATCGGACCTCCAAAATCCAGTAACTAGGTAATACGATACCCCATGGTATGAAGGGTGGATTTTAGAGCTTCTCATTGTTAAGACTGTCAAAGATCTACAATGATGGCCGGAACCAACGACTTTACGTGCTTTCCGAGGCACGGAGGAAACTACAATGGCAGATTGTTACCCATCCACAGACCGACCTCGGTAAGCGCGGCTTAACCCGAATGATTGGTCTGTGTGGCTGTAATTATTTAGCCGCGAGCTTCTCGACGGTGATAATTAAAGAGAAAACCATCGTGATCGTGAACATAGTATTCTGACTGAATTCAGTTCCTTCATGTCGATATAACTTTTTTCGGATGCACATTTCAGATTCGCCGTAGAACAATAAAATGATAAGACGGTTATGATCCTTCGATTGACATAGGTTTTAAGGTGCTACAAGGGTGGGGACGTTTTGGGTATTGTTCTTTACACAACTTGACAGATATGTTAAGAAATGTACATATTTTAGCAAGTGTGTCATCATATGCCTAGCCTTTAGCCTTAGCAGCTTCTATCTAACAGTAACGACTGTCAAAGATCTACAAATGACAGCCGCGACCAACGGCTTTATGTGCTTTCCGAGACACGAAGGAAATTCGCTACGAGAGATGGACACCCATCCACAGACCAATCTCGGCAAGCGCGGCTAAACCCAGTTTTTAGGGTTCCGTAGTCAACAAGGAACCCTTATAGTTTCGCCATGTCCGTCCGTCCGTCCGTCCGTCTGTCCGCAGTTTAGCTCAGAGACGCACAGTACTAGAGAGCTGTAATTTGGTGTAAATATACGGATTTGTTGTGCCAAGAAAGTGGTAAAATAAAATCTCGTAAAATATTTTTTTTTAGAGTACCTCCAGTACTTACACGTAAAGTGAGGATATTTTTTTTCTCGCGTACCCCTTAGTGTGGGGTATCATTAAATAGGTCTTTTAAAAATAATGATAGTTTCCATTAACAATTTTTTGATTAAAAAATTCGTTTGTGAAATATTAAGCTTTAAAGTGCTAAATTTTGCTCGATTCGAGTGTCCCCCCCCCCTCTACCAGCTAAACGGTTATGTTTGGGGGTGTGAAAAAATTCGCAATAGTAGTATATATAACGAAGTTTAAAAGAAAATTATCATGACTAAGTAGGCTTTACAACTTTACGAGTAATAGTCGACCAGCTTATAAAATGTACTTGGACATCATATTTTCTAAACAAAATGTATCGGAGACAACTGCAAATGTAAGTTTGTCAACTTTATTTATACAGCTTTTATAGGTATGTTTTTTGGGGATAGGTAGGTTTTTATCGTCAACTATTTTTAACTAAATTCAAAAAAAGGAGGAGGTTCTAAATTCGTCGTAATCTTTATTCTTATGTATTTATTTTCCCCGATTTCTCAAAGACTCCAGGACCGATTTTGAAAATTCTTCTTTATAAAATTAAATTCAGCGAATCAGTTTAATTAGTTCGCATAAGTATTTTGATGGGCAACTACGGAACCCTACACTGTGCGTGGCCCGACACGCACTTGGCCGGTTTTTGTATTTAGGCACGAGCTCTTCTCTTTTATCGAGTGTGTAATACTACTTCAAACACAGTTAACTGGGGCTAAGACATATTTTTTCAAAAATCGCAATGCTTTTTAGGGTTCCGTACTCAAAGGATAAAACGGGCCCAAATTACTAAGACTCCCGCTGTCTGTCCTCTCTCACTAGACTATATCTCATAAGATACACTGGAATCTTCTATCATACTGCTATCACGGTTCATGATCCGTGATAATTCAACAATTGGAATTTTCATCTGTATTCAATGTAAATTCTTTCATTAAAACTGCTCGCTCAAAACGGTGAAGCAAAACATCGTGAGGAAACCGGCATGTCCTAAAACCAAAGATTCGAAGACATGTGACATCCACCAACCCGCACTGGGCCCGCGTGGTGGATTATGGCCCACTCCCTATCACAAAGAGGAGGCCTGTATCCCAGCAGTGGGAAAATTATAGGCTCATGATGATGTAATTCTGTTGTCGCCATAACAAAAAATAAAACAATTATCTTTTTTTCAGGATCGTGATAAAACAAATGATTCTTACCAAGTAAGCAGTTGGACATAAAATTATGAAAAGAAACGATTTATCATAGATTTTACCATTTCCCAACTAATGAGAACTAAGTAAACGATTGATCAAAGTGGCATATCCATGGTTTATGTTATAAGTACGTAGTCACAGTTATCAACATTTCTAGTTAAAATAAAAAAAATAACAGTTCCAACCAAAACAGTCCCACCTCTAATATTTAATTACCAGGAGTGCGTTTAAATCCTTCGGCGGTATTTCGCCGGAAAAAAATTAAACTAGCGAGGGTCCGCTGAACGGAGTCATAAGTTTCTGTCAATGTTAGTTGTCAAATTCAATTGACAGCTCAGTTTATTGAACAAATAATCAATTTGCCGGTTTTAATATAAATCCATAATCCACAAATAATATTTACTCTATAAAATAAAAATAATATTCGTTTTTACGGCGCGAATCGAGCAAAATAACAAAACTTAATGTCAATCTGACAGCAGGATAAAATGTTGCGTGGTAAAAAGGTCGCAAAAATTTATTCCATTTAGTAAAAACTTATACCAGCGGACGACCGTAAACGGGGTAGATTAAATTTTAGTTAGCTTCATTTTTCTCCTCGCGGTGTACTTAAACGGGGTGTTTGACATTTAGTCAGTATAAAATTAAACTGGATAAAGGATTTAAACGCAGCCCTGAACCACATAACGAGCAGTGTGACCAACCTATGATTCCGCCATATTGCCACAGATGAGCGAGCGAACGCGCCCGTGACTTCCGTTTCCGGCGGCGCGCCTGCGCAGCATCCGCGCACCGCATGAGCACTAGACCGACGCGCCTGTCAATACTGTCAGTGAGTACAATACCTGCTACTATTTATAGTGATTAAATCCTTGGGCCTTTAAGTATTGGATTGATTGATAAGAAATATTGCGTAGTTCATCCAAACGTTCAGGGTGTCGAGTCTGCTAATTATAGTCAGAATGGCGCCACTATGGCGTTTCAATTTTCGAACCATTTTTTACTCAGCAGTAAAAAATGGTTCAAATAAGCACTACAATTGAAAAGCCATTGTGGCGCCATTCTGACTAATAATTAGCAAACTCGACACCCAGGGAAATTGCGTGAGGAAATCTAGATTCGCATAGGGCCCAAATGGCTTGCAAGATTTTTTAACTTGGTCTACCTAACATCCGCAATTTATGTTACCAAAGTTGCGACCAAGCGTATGACCTACATAATACTCGTACTTATTATCAAATCGATAGCTTAAATCAGTAGAAGAGTATAACAAGAAGAGCTTTTAGAACGTTTATTTATTTCTAGAATGACTCTTAAAGAGTAAATTAAAATTTTCAGCAAGTGTTCGTAAAAGGTGCATGTCTTCAGCACGTCAACCTATAGCATTTTTCCTATTATTAAAAATCTAATAAAGAAAGACAGATTGAGATACAGATGTTCTGACGTCTGTACAAGCATATTTTGTCAGACAATCAACTTAAACTTGCGTAGGAATGAACTCCACAGGCCTTGCAAATTTCCCATCCATCTTATAAATCACAGTTACATAAATAAAAACAATGGCCGCACAAACTGCATAACATTGACGTCGCCGTACAAGACGTTGTGCGTCACGGCTCGTACCCGTCACGTCATCGTCACGTGTCGGAAGCGCGCCCATTAGCCCGTCCGAGGCTGAAGCATCCGGCACGGTACGGCGACGGAAAAACAATGTCGTATCATATCATGTGCATTTGCGTATGTAGTAAGGTAATAAGTTGCATGTGATTGGTGAACTGGATGCATTATTTTGCAATAGTAACGAGTGGCTTCCGACTTCATAAGCTAAGACAGTGTTTCCCAACCTGTGGTTTGCGGATCCCTGGCGGTCCGCGAGTATATGTATGGGAGTACGCGGTGTCATCTCCGGACCATACATAATTGCTAAAGAATAATTAATATTTATTGCATAATTATTATTTTATTATGGGAGATTTTGAATAATTATTATTTTACTAAGGGAGTCCGTGAAAACTATGCTTGATTTCCTAGGGGTCCGTGGTCGAAAAAGGTTGGGAAACGTTGAGCTAAGATACAACACCACTTTGAAAACAGTGTTTTTTTTATGTTGGTAAAATTATCGAATGGGGAATCCCACCCATAGAATTAGTAGGGATTTCTCATTCAGATAATTTGGAGAAGAGACTGTCAGACTTTTATGGGAGGTAAGCCTAAGACTAGTAGCGCTGCGTACTGCACGCACACATGTTCATCAGCCAAGAACGACGCGTAATTTAACACGCATACCCGCTTTAGGTGGGCTACCCGTCTTGGGCCTACCTCCTCTACTGACTAAATCCGCGTCCAAGGTAAAGTCTGTGGATAATAGGTAAAGTCTGTGGATGGGTGACCATCACTTTTACCGAGTTTCCCAACGTACCTCGGAAAGCACGTATTGCCGTTGGTTCCGGTTGTCATTTGTAGATTTTTGACAGTCGTTTCCAATAACCAGAAGCTCTAAAGTCTGACAACCAGTCTTACCATGGGGTATCGTATTACCACAGAATACTTAAAAGTATTACCCAGTTACTGGATTGTGGAGATCGAATAGGCAGTCACTCCAGCTAAAATAATGATATTCAGCTGTACCTGGTTCGACTTGAAGCCGAGCCCAATATAGTTGGGAAAAGGCTAGGCAAATGTAGAGTCTGACCGTCCATTCTTCTCCACCCAGGGCTATAGGACTCATTTGATGATCCAACCAAAGATCATATTCATCATCAACGTCACTATTCCTTTGAAGAAACGGAAATATACCATCTAATCTATCGCTAACAAAAAAAAAGAACTCCTAACCCAACCGCACAGTAAGAGGATCCCTCTGGTGAGATAGATCGCCTTACTATCGGTAGGTCACACAGCGCGCGCGCCGCATCCTGTATGAGACGAGACGAGCCTTCCTGCGCGCGCGCGGTTGCACGCGCTGTTGAGCGCAACGGGGCGAGTGGGCGAATTGATATGTGGGATTTATTGTAACCAATATTAATATTTAGAGAAATTAGAAGAATGGATATAAAGAGCAGTGGTGGCACAGTGGTGTCGGCCCGACTTACGAATTGTAGTTCGTGGGTTCGAAGTCGAACCCCGCCAGGCGCATTACTTTGTGTAATTTATTTCATCACAACTGCTCTCAAAACGGTGAAGAAAACATCGTAAGGAAACCGCCGGCATGTCTTAGAACCAAAAATTCCAAGACATGTGACATCTACCAACCCGCACTGGGCCGGCGTGGTAGATTATGGCCCACTCCCTCTCACAGAGAAGAGGCCTGTTTCCCAGCAGTTGGAACATAATAGGTTGATGATGATGATGATGAGAAGAATGGACACTTGAAGTTTCTTGTCCATTCTCCATTAAAATCTAAGCATGGGTATGGGCACCTACGGTACATTCACAGTTACTCGTATTATGTCTTGTGACTGGGACTGTAGCACCATATTTATTTTTGTTTCATACGAGACAATCGACTGTCAAAGATCTTCAAATGACAGCCGGGATCAACGGTTTTACGTGCTTTCCGAGGTACGGAGGAAACTCGGTAAAAGAGATGGTCACCCATCCATAAACCAACCTCGGCAAGCGCGGCTTAACCCGGATGATTGGCCTGTGTGGCTGTAATTATTGAGCTACGACCTCTTCTTCTCGTTAGTAACCATTATGTCAGATTAAAAATGTATAGTAAGTGTTCCATTCTACCCGACAGTCCCCGGCCACTGCGCATCAGTATAATATTACGGCTAGTGGCCGGACATCGCGCGCTGCGCAATCTGGCGCGCCAACATTAATTTATTATTTCCACATAGAACATTACACTAACATACCAACATATTTTTTATTATTCAAATTACAAATATGAAATAGTAACAATTTTGTCCCGTTTCTGATTAAATCGTCAAACAATGCGATTAGGAAATTCCCAACAACATCATTACAAAGTACTACGTAATGTAAACAAAAAACTTTCTATTACTAAACAACCCTTTAGGGTTACATGCGCAATTCGGTAATTCAAAGGTCATGGAAAATATCTATGACGTACGGTTCTTGTTACGCATTTAGTTCGCTAATGACTAACCCTTCAAATTCGTGGCAATCTTGTACCACTGTAACCTCGCGGTGTTCAGGTGGCCTACCAAGGGAAAGAGACAGAGATATATAATTCGTCTAGCACCATCTCGTTCCCTCACTGAAACTATTCTGGTTTTAAGACATCGTGATAGGAAAGCAACGTAGACTGGACCTTCCTCATTTTGGGTAGTAAGGTACAGACCCCACTCTCAGAGGGCCAAAGCCTGCCGGGGTCGCGGGACTTATCTCATTACTCACCCTGGAACATAAAGGGCTAATGAAGGACACCGTGGATTTTAGTCAGTACGAGTCTGACAGTCCTTCCCGCCCTGACCGGGGTCTCATTTTATGATTATAAAAAGCTAAAAAAAAAGTAAGATACAGACAACAGAACAAAATACTCTAATCTACTCGTATCTTTCTTTTATGTTTAAGGTTTATGATTTGGAAAATTTCATGTTTCAGATAGGTTGACGTGCTAGTGTCTGTATGTCGCTTAGAGATAACTTTAATTAACAATTTAGGTTCCACATTTTCTTTAAGGAACAGACACCACTAAGGTGTTTTAAAAGGTAATCATTTAAAAATCAATAAACACAATGTGTATAAAACATGAAAATTCTAATTACATCAAAGACAAATAATAGTTTCGTTGAAGTCTTTTACATGAACACAACTCAACAACTAAATAAAGACTTTAAAGCTCTCCTGGAGAAGTCTTAAAAAGCTTTAAACCCGTGCTTAATCCCCATAACTTAATAGTAACTTAAGTTGCTCGACAAAATATGCAAATAAAATGTCACAACGATGAATGTGTCAATAGTTCAATAGCGATGGATTTTATGCTAATTTAAAAGGCACGCGCCTTATCATCAATAATTTCCTACCACGGGTCTGTATAAATTAGGAATTTACACATTAATACGGACATCCCAATAGATATGCAAAATTATTTCTTTTATATTCATCTGTATCATCGTTTTATAACAGCGGTCGTTGAACTCTAGTGTACGATCAACAACAATGGTGCGAAAGCGAACTCTATATTATCTTTTGTTATTCAATAAGCCGTTTCTGTGAAGTGTTTGGACATTGTAAATCGATGTCTTTTTGATATTTAAATTAGGTTTCAATCGATTAGGTGGTGTTATGGCAGTTGTATAACTTCGATATAAGGGTATCTATAACTTTGACCTATTTTACTGTTATAATAAATCTTTAACAATGATTTCTTTCGACACTTTAGGGAGCCTCTGGCGGGTGACTTTTAATTCTTCATTTGACCTTACATCTTTGGGTTTCCGCTCAACTATTTAACAAGCAAACATATTAACCTACTTTCGACTCCATACCCAATAAGTCTGATTAAGAAATTATTTACATTAAGATATTATCTCGACAATCAACAAAACACATCAATAGCTCCACACTTAATTAAAACACAAAGCGATTGCAATCGAAACGAACACCGTTTCAAAAGGTCACTGACCTTATTAGCGGAACACTAGCGTTCGCGATTGTACACCATGTGTTCTTTTTTCAAACGTAGTTTTGAAAGCCATAGTATTTTTTAATATGAAGCTGTGACCATAGACACAATGTTTGAGGTATTATGCAGTTCTATTGTGAGTAATCTATGGTTATTATCAAAGATGACATTGAAAGGGTTTACGATGTTAGTAATAAGATGTCAACTCGTTTATTGGTTTGCGATCAAGTGGGCGTGTTTTTTTTTCTTAGAACTTAAAAGAATTATCTATGATTTCAAATGATTGTGGATTCGGTTCACATGATAATAAATCACTGGTTATCCAAGAGACCCAAGACACTTTGATAAGTTTATAACCAAAATTCATTGATAAACTCTTTTACCTAATCTAAAAATGTTATGGCGACATTTTTGGACGCTAAAAGTAGATTTTTTATTTGGCAAGAAGTTAGGAATCCTTACCGTTTTTCTTTATCCGTTTTTCACGTGGGGGAACAAAAGTTTCAAACTGTTACCGATTACATCATAACGAACAATTTCATTCAGGGTTGAACAGAAAAAGGTTTTTCTGAAAGTTATGCAATCTTTATTTTCGTTTTAAAGGATAATATAAGAACTTTGTATCATTCGTAATCATAAACAGGATGACTGAATTAGTAAGAGGAAAATTTTGAAAATAAGCTATTGCTAAATATATTTATTGTTAAAAGTCTCTATAATTTAAGATAACAAACATATTAAGTACCATTAGTATGTACAAACTCAAAGTTATTACCTATACACAAGTCTAATAAAAAAAAAAGTAATGTAGTTAATGAAATCAAAACAGCATTTATATTATTATGCCGTTTTGATTCCAATATTCTCGTTCTCTTTTTGTTTTTGAAAAAAAAAAGTAATGTAGGTAATGAAATCAAAACAGCATTTATATTATTATGCCGTTTCGATTTAAATATTCCCGTTCTTCTTTTGTTTTTCAAAAGAAAAAGTAATGTAGGTAATGAAATCAAAACAGCATTTATATTATTAAGCCGTCTTAATTTCAATATTCTCGTTCTCCTATTGTTTTTGAAAAAAAAAGTAATGTAGATAATGAAATTTAAACAGCTTTTATATTATTATACCGTTTTGATTTCAATATTCTCGTTCTTCATTTGTTTTCAAAAACAAAAAGTAATGTAGTTAATGAAATCAAAACAGCATTTATATTATTATGCCGTTTTGATTTCAAAATTCCCGTTCTTCTTTTGTTTTTGTTTGTGATATCGCCATATCTGGTGACGCCTCAGGGAACCCCACACATCCTCACATTCTGATATAATAATAATTAGGAGTTTAAAGGCATGACAGAGGCCTGCGAGTTTCCATTGCAACTCTAACAGCAAAGATGGCGACAACTCCAAAAAAGAAGAAGAGTACGCTTACACAAAAATCTTTGATTGAAAATCCTATTTAATACATTTTTTTATGAGCAAAGATAAATGGCAGGTTTTTTTTTCGAAAGCTCCGTACCTCCAGTCTTTGGCAATAGTGGGTAATACGTAGTTGATTGTTTAATACGTAATGATTTTTAAAATCTACGAGTAGTTCAACAGAATTTTAGAAATCATTATTTTGAGGTCAGCTTTCAGGCTGCAGCTATATACCAATATTTTATACTGATTTAAAAAAAGAAGTAATCTTAATTCGTATTAATTATTTTAAACACTAGCTTTTGCCCGCGGCTTCGCTCGCGTAATTAGTCGAAAATCTTAGAAGATTTATACAAACTTTCATCCCCTATTCTATCCCCTTAGGGTCAGACTTTGTCAAAATCCTTTCTTAGGGTATGACTACGTCATACTCGTAGTAGCTTTGTGCATGCTGTAACGATTTAATAAGCTAGGAGGTTACAATCTATTTAATGATAAAAAACACAAGATAATATAAAGGATACAGTCCACAACACAGTCCACAACACCGTCAGCACAACGCGCAGTACAAGGCCACGATAGCCCTCAGCAGTCAGGAACCGAAGCAGGGAGTGGCCTCAACAGGCAGGACTGCAGCAGGCAGGGACCTCGTAAGTCGCGGTCCTCTGTAGCAGGACAAGAACCTCCTCTAAAGTTTAAGAGGCTCTGCAGTAGTCTTCAGCAGCAAGGAGATCCAGAGGGCAAGACCCTCCTCTGGAGTATGAGAGGCTCTTCAGTAGTCCTCAACAGCAGCGAGTCCCAGTGGGCAAGATCCTCCTTAGAGTGACAGAGGTTCTTTAGTAGCCCTCAGTGGGTAAAAGTTTCCTCGTAAGACGAGATAGTAACGGCTGTTGCCTTCGCTGTAGTCCTTGATCCAATGTACCGATTCTTCAGAATCCTCGGCTTTTATACCAGTCAGTTCTTGTCAGCTTGTTTTCGAAAACATTCTTCTCTTCTTTTTTCGAATTGATGTAGAGAATCTGACATATCAGACCACGGAGGTCTGCGTGCTTTTACATGTGTAAAAATAGAATTTAGTATTTTAATACAAATATTAGTTACAATATTTAAATTAGAATTTATACAATACAATGAAATTAATTAGATAAATTAAATTATATAAATCAAAATGTAGCATACAAAGATCAATAAGCTAGAAGCTAAACAGTAAATAAAAATAAACTGACAGTTTGGCAGTTGACATAGCTTGACATAAGTGTCACAAGAAAAATTATTTATCAAGTAAAAATATTAATGAAGATAATGAATTAATGAGAAAAATAGGATGATGTAAGGCGTAAGTATACATAAATACTATAATGCATAGTCTCAGCCCGATCGTCGTAAAATTGACAAAATTTTATCCCCTTGGGGGTAGAATTGATCTAAATCCTTTCTTAGCGGATGCCTATATCATAACATCTCCCTGCATGCCAAAATTGCAGCCCGATCGGTCCAAAATCCAAGACGATTTATACAAACTTTATCCCTATTTTATGCCCTTAGGGGTGGAATTTGTCAAAACCCTTTCTTAGACGATGCCTACGTCATAGTAGCTTTGTGCATGGAAAGTCTCATCCCGATTGGTTTTAAATTGACAAAATTTCATACAACTTTCATCCCCTATTTTATCCCCTTGGGTGTAGAATATATCAAAATCCTTAGTTACCGGATGTCTACGTCATAACATAGATGTTAACATAGACGAATCGAACTGAAATTTGGCATACAGGATACAGGTAGACCTGTAAGCCAAATTTCAGCTCGATCCTTCCAGTGGTTTGGGCTGTGCGTTGATAGATCACTATTGTCAGTCCTTGTATTATCCTTGTTGTTATAGTCCCAGTATTGTCAGACCTTTGAGTTTTATTATATATTTAGATTTCATCCCCTATTTTATCCCCTTAGGAGTGGAGCATATCAAAATCCTTTCTTAGGGGATGCCTACGTCATAGTAGCTTTATGCATGCAAAGTCTCAACCTGATAGGTTTAAAATTGACAAAGTTTCATACAAACTTTCATCCCCTATTTTATCCCTTTTGGGGTAGAATATATCAAAATCCTTTCTTAGCGAATGTCTACGTCATAACATCTACCTGTATGCCAAATTTCAGCTCGATCCGTCCAGTGGTTTGGGCTGTGCGTTGATAGATCACTATGTCAGTCAGTCACCTTTGAGTTTTATATATTTAGATTGAACGAATGCCAAAAATCCACAAAAAAACAGCCAGTATCAACGTACTTTCCAAGGTACGACGAGATTTTTAGGGTTCCGTAGTCAACAAGGAACCCTTATAGTTTCGCCATGTCCGTCCGTCCGTCCGTCCGTCCGTCCGTCCGTCTGTCCGCAGTTTAGCTCAGAGACGCACAGTACTAGAGAGCTGTAATTTGGTGTAAATATATAGATTTGTTGTGCCGAAAAATTGGTAAAACAAAAAAAGGTTGCACTCCAGGAGTGCCGGTAGAAGTGAAAACTTTTTTGTTACTATGTTTTATTTTTAATTTGAATGACGTCTTACTCATTTTCGATCAGGGTCACGTGACCCTGACGCGAGTTTTAAATTTTTTACCTATTACAGAAAAAGTGTACAACGCCGCTAAAGAAGTTTTCACTTCAAAATCTCGTAAAATATTTTTTTTTAGGGTACCTCCTATACACGTAACTTGGGGATGTTTTTTTTTTTCTCGCGTACCCCTTATTGTGGGGTATCATTAAATAGGTCTTTAAAAAATATTGATAGTTTCCATTAACAACTTTTTGATAAAAAAATTCGTTTGTGAAATATTAAGCTTTAAAGTGCTAAATTTTGCTCGACTCGAGTGTCCCCCCCCTCTACCAGCTAAACGGTTATGTTTAGGGGTGTGAAAAAATTCACAATAGTAGTATATATAACGAAGTTTAAAAGAAAATTATCATGACTAAGTAGGCTTTACAACTTTACGAGTAATAGTCGACCAACTTATAAAATGTACTTGATTAAATTTTTTCTTAAACAAAATGTATCGGGGAACATGTTTTTCAACTGCAAATGTAAGTTTGTCAACTTTATTTTTACAGCTTTAATAGGTATGTTTTTTGGGGATAGGTAGGATTTTATCGTCAACTATTTTTAACTAACTTCAAAAAAAGGAGGAGGTTCTAAATTCGTCGTAATCTTTTTTTTAATGGATTTTCCCCGATTTCTCAAAGACTCCTGGACCGATTTTGAAAATTCTTCTTTTTAAAATTAAATTCAGCGAATCAGTTTAGTTAGTTTGCATAAGTATTGTGATGGGCAACTACGGAACCCTACATTGTGCGTGGCCCGACACGCACTTGGCCGGTTTTTTTTATTTATTTGACGCTCACCCATCCAGTGATTTACAGCAAAAGATACTGCTTCATAATAAAGATCTGCGCTGCGATTTAGAAATATTTAGTAAGAGCCATATGATGGCTCTTACTAAATATTTCTAAATCTACAAAACTGTACATACCAACTAAAAAAAAATATTAAAAAAAAACACGTTCCCGCGGTGTCACGTTAAGTTAACAGTCGCTTATAAATCTTTGTACAATGAAGAAATAAAAATAAAATACTTTTCCTTAAATAAAAGGTTATACCGAAATGTTTTTTTAGCTAAATGTAGACTTTTACTTTTCCAAGTTTTTAGTACGGTTTCCCTATTTCACGTGGGGTAACAAAAAGTTCAAACTGTTACTTATTACATCATAACGACCAATTTTAACCAACGTTGGAATACAGTTAAAGGCTTTGTCGTAAGTTATGTAATTTTTTTTCAATTGGGAATTAATTTTTAGACGTTTCATTGTCGTTTTTAATGACAATGTTTGTGTCAAGAAAAAAAAATCCAATAATAAAAAATGCATCATAACTAGATAGTTTAGCTAAACCTTCACGTTATAGGTAATTCAGGGAAAAAAGATAGTATGGACACAATACAACAAACAGTGAATTTATTCATCCTTACTTCACTTTTGTTTAAAAAAAATTAAGATTATATTCGAATTACTCAATTATAATAAAACTAAACTAAATTTTTTCAAAGCATCAACTATTTAATACAACAACAAAACAAAAAATCCCAATTAAACTAAATAGACAAATAGGTTTACCAACCACTTCGAATGAAACAAAACAAAGGGTTCATAGCAACAAAAAAAAAACGCGTAAACTTCATCTAATAAATAAAAATTTGCCAAATTTTTAAATCAAAAATAGAATTCTATTGTGAAAGAAAAAAAAGAGGAAAAAAATCATGTTTTCACGTGGAGGTACAAAAGTTTCAAACTTACTGATTACATCATAACGAACAATTTTCATCAGCAGCGTCTTAAGAAAATAGAAGGCAAGGACGCAGCTTATATAATTTTTAATTTGAGTTATGAGTGAAAAAACATCTTACTGTTGATTTTGCAGATTTCGAAATCATCAAGAAAATTACTTTTTTTTTTAAAATAAATCTATTATGAAAATGCACAATGGCAAAAATAAAAGGGATGAATTGCCTGAAATTATCAAAAAAAAAAAGTAATGATATGACACAAGTAAAACAAAAAAATTTTTTTTTTCAAAAATTAAGGTTTACATAATTACAATAGAGGTATAATTTTTCATGTAGTGTTTGTTCTGGCTGATCTAGGTTTAATAAAAAACCTGTGTTTCAGGCCATTACTTTACAATACATTTTAAAAGAAGACAAATTTACAACCAGATAATAATCATAATAATTTTAAAGACTAAATCATTTGAGTATAAAATAAACAAATAAATTATCGAATAATTCGAATGACAAAAAATATAAAGACTAAATACTAAGCTTATGCTATTTGCAGCAGTTTTTCTGGTAATAAGAATATGAAAATTAAATGAAATAGTTCGAAATAAAACAAAAAATATCTACTACTTTTTTATGGACCTTAGTGACATATTTCTAACTCTACCTACTAAAAACTACTTTCTAAAAAATTACAAAAATACTTCATGCTTAAGTAAATGTCTTTCAAATCTTACTGTCTTAAAATCTATTACTTATTTTATACAGGCTGATTATTTTCAACTTAGCTATATCCGAAACTATGAGGAAAATCGAAAAACGTTGATCGATAGCAATTTCATAAAATTTAGCAATTTTGTTAATGTATTTTGTTGCCGCCTAAGATTACTTACTTCCACAGATTTTGATCCTTATTAGCAATGGTGTAATAATATAGGATGTGATCTTATTTTCTAAAATCTGTGGGTTCGATTCCTGGCTAGGATTATTGATTTTTCTAAAATCTCATGATGTAGTATTAGTTTTTTTTTATATTCCACATAGTTTCGGATGTAGCCATCCACGTCTATTTGAAAAAATCAACATGTGTACTTCTTTCAAAATAGAGTTGCAAGCTTAAAAACATGTACCACTGAAAGAGTTACACTTCACATGAAATATTTTTTAGGCCTTAGAGATAAAAAATATTGAAATAAAATATTAGAGATAAAAGAATGTGTTGAGCTTACATATAAATCAAAAAGGACATAACTTAAAAATTAACATGTAGAATAGGACAAGAAAATATTTATTTGCATAAAACATGGTCTAGAAGTTGGTATAAAATTAAATACAGTGCATAAGTAAGTACATGTTTTTGCTTAAAATTTCTTCATCCTACATAAAAATATTATGCCGGATTTTTGTAAACAAAAATAGAATTTTATTGTGAAAGAACAAGTAGGGTTTCCTTATTTCACGTGGGGGAACAAAAGTTTCAAACTGTTACCTATTACATCACAACGAACAATTTTAACCAACGTTGGACGCAAATAGAAGGCTTTGATGTACTCGTAACTTACATAATTATTTATTTTGGTTGAGTGGAAAATAACTGATGAGGAAAACCAACCTTTTTTAGAATAATTAACCCATTTGGTAAAGATTAAAATTAAATCTACTTAGTAGTAGAAATAGCACAGACTTGAAAAATAATAGGATTGATTTATAATTACAGTATGTATGATTTTAACAAGTAATTATGTTCAACGTGGCACTATAAAGAGCTCCTGCTATGAACTAAGACCAGAATTAGTTTAGCCCCATATTGCAATCAATACGTCGACATAGAAACATTTTATTTTATATGATTTTGTGTTACATTTTGGCAACATCACTACATAGTATAAAGCAAAGTCGCTTACCGCCTCTGTCTGTCCCCATGTAGTTAAAACTACGCAACGTATTTGATGCAGTTTTTTTTAATAGATAAAGTAATACAAGAGGAAGGTTTATATGCATTCAACATGGATAAGATAGTAAAGATTGATCCCGTGAGAAGTCGGGGCGGGTCGCTAGTTCAGGGATAAAACAAATATTCAGCCATCATCATCATCATCAGCCTATAATGATCCCACTGTTGGGACGCAGGCCTCCTCTCTGTGAGAGGGAGTGGGCCATAATCCACCTCGCGGGCCCAGTGCGGGTTGGCAGATGTCACATATCGTCGAATTTTTGGTTCCAGGACGTGAATATTCAGCCAACATCTACAAAAATATTATGGCGTAATTCAACCTTTAGGTCCTATAAGTAGAATTTATTTTGCAAGAGAAAAGTACCTATGGTTTCTCTTTGTCACGTGGTGGAACAAAAGTTTCATGTTGTTACCGATTACATCATTACGAATAATTTAAACTGGGGTTAGAAGGAAATAGAAGATTTTACGTGAAAATCTTCTATTTTAATAGGTATATTTTTGTTAAGAGCTGTTTTATTGTGAAACAAATGTTACATGTGTACCTGTGAACTTTGTACCTATTTGAGGAAAAATTACAGTTATGTTATCAATATTTTCTTTGCTTTCCTTTTACATTTGCCTACTGTCCTACTGTTATCATATGCTATAGAATATTCAAAATACATTTCAGATTGTTTTTTTTATAATGTTAGGTGAGATTTTCTGATTAAAATGACCATAAGCTATAAAGCTATAAGTATTAGCAGTCACTTTCCGTTCTTGAGCATTTTGCTCTGAGACCATACACAGAAATAAACATACCCCTGCAATGAACACAGTACCCAAGCTCAAAATAAAGGTAATAATAAATAGCATCGTATATTTTCACCAACACGATCATATTCCTCAAACAACACGTGCACACATTTTGCAACAAATCATAAATATATAAATAAGTTACACGGCGCACCGAATTATTTCTGCCCTGAATAATTTTTTACGCATTTTAAAATATCTTTTGAAAACGAACGTGGGATTTACGACGCTGAAACCCGTTCGAAGGGTGGTCTGCCCTTTTGGGCCCTCGAGACCCGTCAAGGGGTCCTGCGGATTCATTTTCTTATATATTTTTTTCGTCTTGACAAACCCCAGCTGGTATAATACGACATGTTATAAATAAAATCGCGATTTTGACCCGTCACGCGGATAAGGGATGCTCTGTAGATTGGTGTACGTAAGCCCTGTCTACAACCCCCAAATTTTTAAACAGCCCCTAATTCTTAAACATTTAAGGTCATTTTCCTCTGGCTGGTTGAAAGAATAACGGTAAATATAACGTTGTATGTTGTTCACTATGATTCGACACAGGACGTCCTGTCTGTTTTGCACCAATTATTATTATACCCAACCGGAAAAGTTTGAATATGTGATGAGTTCCTAGAAATAATTATATACATACTTTACAGCATTATGAGCATTGAATGTAAGCCTCTTAAATTAAGCCTAAATATAACTTACCTACGGAATATATTAATAGAAAATATTTTGTACATATTAAGGCAAATTGGCCTTTGAAAAGAGCATTAGAAGTTATAAAACATTTAGCCTTTGGCATTTAAGAAAGCTGAGATATTACTAGGTGTTCGCAGAATCGCGTTTCGAAATTCAGAACATATATGATACAGGGTGAGTTTTGTGTGTGTAGGTAGATTCGTTTTTAAAATGTAAAAAGAATGGCTGATACAGTAAATGTACAGATACGCCTCCAGACTTGTTTAGGCGTAAAGTATGTTATTTTGGAAATATTCTAAAACAAATTTTTGATAATAGCTCCATAAACGCATACGGGGTGGAAACATAATGTCTCTTCGGCTTCTCTTTCATACAATAGTTATTTGTGCAACAAGAGAGCAAAGTCGTTTTTTGCTGCGAGTGCTGATTTTGAATCTTGAGCAAGCGAAGGATTCAAGGATTGAATCACGAGCGTAGCGAGTGGTTCTAAAGTTGAATCCTGAGTGTGGCGAGAGATTCAAAGGCACGGGATGCAAAAAACTTTGCTCTCGTGTAACACACATAACTTTTCACTTCAGCAGCGAGAACACTTTAGGAGATAAAATAATAAACAGGAATAGATTGAAATAACTTCTTTTTAAAGTAGCTTTCAACAATAAGTAAATACTCCACATTGTAGATAATCGCCTCGTCTGTGATAAATCTAAAAAATAAGATAGCAACACCGTCTCCGAAAAACTGCTTGCGCCCTTCATTCATTGAAGAAATGAACCATACGTTTCAGATATTTCTCGCGAGACTTCTCAGGTAGGAAATTTAATTCTGCATTAATAACTTGTTTTAAGGCCCGACGCTGCGTTACGCGGATGCACGCGCGGTTCTATACAAAAGTGCTCCGTCGCGGGGACCCGTACGGGGACCCGCGCGGAGCCACGTGCGGAGACCCGCGCGGACGTCCGTCGCGGGGGCACGCGCGGTGCCACGCACGGGGCCACGCGAGGGCCACGCGCGGGACCACGCGCGGGGCCACGTACGGAGCCACGCGCGGGGCTACGCGCGGTTCAGTCAATAAGGGTGCTTATACACGGTGCATGTAACTGGAGCAAACAGAGACCAAATTTTTTTTTATGAAGACTTTCGAAAAATTCCTCCGGTGCTGAAATTGGGAATATGGTGAGAGTAGGTGATACAGATTATACATGCACAATAATGCAATTTTTTTTTAGCCGAGAAGTTCGGTTTTTTTACCAAAACATGAAAATTGCTTATTTATTTAACTCTCTGCGAAAAATCCCTGTCTCAATTTTTTTTGTAGTTAAAGGTTTTGTAGGTTTAAATGAAATAATTTGAAAAAAAAAAGTTAGAATAGGAAATTATAAACATCCAACTCGACTTCAGTGTCACTCCAAATCAACTTTTTACATATCGCGCTTTATCTTCTAGTGAGAATCTAGTGAAAATTTGCTCTGCCGATTTTTTTGAAGTGAAAACTTCTTTAGCGGCGTTGTACACTTTTTCTGTAATGGGTAAAAAATTTAAAACTCGCGTCAGGGTCACGTGACCAAAACTCGCGTCAGGGTCACGTGACCCTGATCGAAAATGAGTAAGACGTCATTCAAATTAAAAATAAAACATAGTAACAAAAAAGTTTTCACTTCTACCGGCACTCCTGGAGTGCAACCTTTTTTTTATGTGATTTCTTTTCCTTAAACACATAGGTTTGTTACGTAATCAGAAACTTTTTCCTTTTTATACAACATTATTTGATGTCAAATCAGTCAACAAAGACTATACAAGCACACCGTTCAAATGAACTAGCGACACTGCGTAAATCGGTCGCGTGTCCACGCGCGTGGCCACGTGCGGGGCCCCGCGCGGGTCCACGCGCGTGTCTCCGCGCGGCAACCCGGACGGGACCACGCGCGGGGCCACGCGCGGAGCCACGCACGGGGCCACGCGCGGGACCACGGACGTGGACCCGCGACGGTTGCCCGTCGCGGGGACCCGTTTAACGCAGCGTCGGGCCTAACTCTTCCGGTGTTAAAATAAGTACTGTTCTCGTCGCTAGTTTTACTCATATTTTAATATTTTTTATTAAAATATGAGTCAAAACAATTTCATGGCTGGCGTAGAGACACAGATTACGTAGAGACGCCAGCCATGAAATTGTATTCCCGCTCTTTTATTTAAATAAGGCGTGTTCGGAAATAGCACCCATGATATTGAAATATTCAAAACATTTACGTAAAATTATTGAAACTAGAAATAAATATTTACAGTAAATGCTTATTTTCATTTAAATACAGCATTATGTAAAAAATTCAATAAATTACATTCAAAGACATTATTATCTTTTTGCAAAATTTCTTTAGTTTTCAAATTTCCGAACGTGTTTATCTTTGAGACCGAATTCAAAATCGGAACTTCGAAAGGGCTGGGTCTTTGTCTCTCTCTCTTTCTATTGGCAGGAAAGAGATAAAGTGTTAATGTTTTGAATTGTATGATTAACTCAAGGCTGAATAAGATATTCGCGGCTTCTTGAAAACAAAAATTAAAAAGTTACTTTGTCTCACTCAGTGAGCAAAATCGCATTTTGCTCACTGATTTCAGGCAGCAAAACCTACATGTTTGAGCTACTGAAGTGAAATAGTTATTTGTGCAACAAGAGAGCAAAGTCGTTTTTTGCTGCGAGTGCTGATTTTGAATCTTGAGCAAGCGAAGGATTCAAGGATTGAATCACGAGCGTAGCGAGTGGTTCTAAAGTTGAATCCTGAGTGTGGCGAGAGATTCAAAGGCACGGGATGCAAAAAACTTTGCTCTCGTGTAACACACATAACTTTTCACTTCAGCAGCGAGAACACTTTAGGAGATAAAATAATAAACAGGAATAGATTGAAATAACTTCTTTTTAAAGTAGCTTTCAACAATAAGTAAATACTCCACATTGTAGATAATCGCCTCGTCTGTGATAAATCTAAAAAATAAGATAGCAACACCGTCTCCGAAAAACTGCTTGCGCCCTTCATTCATTGAAGAAATGAACCATACGTTTCAGATATTTCTCGCGAGACTTCTCAGGTAGGAAATTTAATTCTGCATTAATAACTTGTTTTAACTCTTCCGGTGTTAAAATAAGTACTGTTCTCGTCGCTAGTTTTACACATATTTTAATATTTTTTATTAAAATATGAGTCAAAGCAATTTCATGGCTGGCGTAGAGACGCCAGCCATGAAATTGTATTCCCGCTCTTTTATTTAAATAAGGCGTGTTCGGAAATAGCACCCATGATATTGAAATATTCAAAATATTTACGTAAAATTATTGAAACTAGAAATAAATATTTACAGTAAATGCTTATTTTCATTTAAATACAGCATTATGTAAAAAATTCAATAAATTACATTCAAAGACATTATTATCTTTTTGCAAAATTTCTTTAGTTTTCAAATGACAATGCCAGATCCTGCCCCACCTTTCAGCCCTTATTACAGGAAATATAAACTAATGAAAAATATTAAATGAAAATAAGACCCCTGATTACATAATTGTTATTCTGCAAAGGATGCTTTTAAAAAGTTAGTGATAAAAGGATTTCGAAAACCCAAAAACCATTTCCTGTTTTCATCGCGGCCATGTGCGTTACGCATTAAGCATACCTACACGCAGAGAAAATGACAAATGACACCTTTTAATGTGTTATTGTTCGGATTTAAATATGCAATATTCAGTTTTAATAAAACATTATTTTCAATAAGTGTGTTTAATAAAAATAATGTTTTTTTTTATATAAATCACATTATGAATATACACTCTTAAAAATATTTCACATTTGAGCATGAATGATTAGGTACAACGAAACGTCATTGACTCGGAAATACCTAATCAAAACATAGCCCTATCATAAAATCTGGACTGAGCACTTCAATTTACGTAGTACCCAAAAATGAACCGTAATCGCCACCGTTTAGGTTTTTTTGATTTGCTATAATTAGCATGACGAAAGAGAAGAGCAACTGGGATGGCGCTTGTCCCTTCCCTCCTATTCCCAGAAAGTAGTATGGATAGAAATAGTAAAATATAACTCTTACCTGTTTTTTTTTTTACGTGGCAAAATCATCGATTGAGTCCTCCAACCCCGGGCAGGGCGGGAGGGACTGTCAGACTTGTACTGACTAAAATCCACGGTGTCCTTCGGTAGCCCTTTGCGTGCCGGAGCCGCGGTATACGTATGTCCCGCAACCCCGGCAGGACTGTGGCCCTCTATAGGGGGGCCCCGTCACTATGCTGACGCTCCTTGAGGCGCGCGTGGGACACAACGCGCCGTCGACCCGGGCATGGTCCATGGTCGGGCAGCGAGTTGCCCTTTACTCGCCGCCCGCATGCCCGCGCCTACGGTGGCCGGAGATCGTCCCGCGACATCCGTCGCCGTGGGCGTCTACCACTGCGTCTCGGGCGGAGGGAAGACGGTATCCTCTCCCTCAAGCGGCCCGCCTCCTCCTTCGCGAGCATGACTGCTTCGCAAAGGGAAGCGACCGCCTCCCACTCCGTCTCGCCCCGCAGCATAGCCGCAACCAATGCCGGGCGCGAGTCGTCTCCGCCTATCACCGCAGTGAGGACACGGCGGTGCTCCGCCCAAGCTGGGCAGTCCTGCACCGTATGCTCCACCGTGTCCTCCGGGCGATCCTCGCAGTGGTGACACCCGGGCAACTCTTACTTGTTAACCTTATTTACTTTTTCGGCTTTAAAATTGCTTTCAGGTTTATTTTTCAATATTCTTTTTTTATTTATGTTGTCGCCAATGTCCCTGATATTGTTGTGATAGACAGATCGATGCGCCACGTAATGATAAATAATTATCGATGATACCATCTCGCATGACGAGAACCTTCTGAACTGAAAGCTGAGAAATATAAATAAATTAAATATCTCAACTTAGCACGCGCGGTTGTCGGAGTGGGAATGTGAGCTCGGCTATCATTGTGCCGATTTATCGTCACAGCCAATGGAATGATGGCAAAGGGCCTCGACGAATACCTTTCAAGGCTCTCTCTAGGTAGTTGGATCAAGGGCCTGATTTTGAAGGCAGTGTTCCTAAATACGGCCCGCATTGTGAGGAGGTACCTGTTTCTGTAGCCCTAACCACCACCGGTAGTTTGGACCCCGCTCCCACACCGGCGGACTACTGTTTTTACGTTTATAAATGTTTTTTTAAGAAATATTTAAAGACGTAATAACATTTATTTTGGTTACCTACCCTATTCATCATCATCATCATCATCTTATCAGCGGTAAGACGTCCACTGCTGAACATAGGTCTCCTTTGGACTTCTAGTAGGACCGGTTGTAAGCGGCCTTCATCCAGCGTGATCCTGTGGCCTTCATAAGATCGTCTGCCCACCTAGTGGGTGGACGTCCTACGCTGCGCTTGCCGGTGCGTGGTCTCCATTCGAGAACCTTACGGCCCCATCGGCCATCAGTTCTGCGAGCTATATTATGGCCTGCCCACTGCCATTTCAACTTGCTAATTCGTTGGGCTATGTCGGTTACTTTGGTTCGTCTACGAATCTCCTCATTTCTGAGTGATTCATCCTCATTGCATGAGTGCGCAGTCCATTTTGTATATTGTTTGTGTATTTTATCCTTGTGTCAAAATGTCACAACTGGCATTATGGACAAAGTCATTTGATTTTTGGGTGGCTATTGTGTTTGTTTATTACAAATTGTAAATGTGTTTGAATTATCTTACAGCTTCCACCAACATCGGTAATCCGTATAGATTGTTAGTATTGCATTGTGTGTGCTTTGTGGCTAGACCAGCATTGTGAAAATAGGGACGTGACGTTAACGTATGCTCGACATAGGTATCTAACCTAAATGTGATATTTTATCCAATTAAACAGAAACAGCAGGATTATAGACATATAAAACATGATTTTACTTATAACTGATAAAGCACAAATAGAATGTTACATTTGGTATAGTTGGAAGCCAAATTTTATTTGGTGGGTCATAGCTCTAAGGAGCAACCGGCATTGTCTTTTCCGAACGTGTTTATCTTTGAGACCGAATTCAAAATCGGAACTTCGAAAGGGCTGGGTCTTTGTCTCTCTCTCTTTCTATTGGCAGGAAAGAGATAAAGTGTTAATGTTTTGAATTGTATGATTAACTCAAGGCTGAATAAGATATTCGCGGCTTCTTGAAAACAAAAATTAAAAAGTTACTTTGTCTCACTCAGTGAGCAAAATCGCATTTTGCTCACTGATTTCAGGCAGCAAAACCTACATGTTTGAGCTACTGAAGTGAAAAATATATAGAAGCGTCGCGACGTAAAACATACAGAGGAGAAGCGTCGCGGGCGTGACTCTCATACATTTTCGCCCACCCGCGACCCGTCCTCGTCTTACGTTTTTTCTATGTGGCCCGCGCCTTAGACGTAGGCAAAGTCACATACCTAGGTACGTAAAATGATTTAGTCTATTATAAAAAACAAATACAAAAAAGTTTAAAATAACCTTTCTTTCGGAAGTCGGTGGCTTTGATTTTTATTTATTATTTCATTGACTATTGCCACCGACTTCCGAAAGAAAGGTTATTTAAACGTTTTTGTATTTGTTTTTGAAGTCGGCACTTTTTTTTTTAAAGTTTTTATTTTACCCTTTTTAGTTTATTTATTAAATATTCAACCCAAATTCTTGTAAAATACAAAGTTTTCTTACATGATGTGCACTAATCTTGTAATCCGTCACAACGAAAAAAATCCATATCTCTAAAACTACTGAACCGATTTGGTTTGCAGTATACCCTAAGTTGAACAATACCTAGTCCAACAAAAAAAGAATTACTTAAATCGGACTTGTAGTTCCGGAGATATGCGTGCACAAACATAAAAACATACATACATACATACACTTATGAAATTTGGTACATTTGTTCAGACGCTGATATACACTAACATATGCGAAAACTGGGCAGTTCTGATAATATTACATACATACGGGTCGAATTGATAACCTCCTTTTTTTGAAGTCGGTAAAAATATGTGAATTCTTTTCAATAGTATCTAATTATCAGAAAAAAAAGTAAAACAAAGTCCTTTCTAGCACAGAGCACTTCGAACTCGGTTCTAGTTGATATAATTCATATCATAAAACTACTTTGAAACTTTTTTATAGATTTAAAATAAAATGTAGACAACTAATTTTGAAGACATTCACTGAATTGGCAGGTACTTTAATCCAAAGAAATAATGTTTGATTTTATCTGATGACACGAGGTATTAGTTTAATAGTGCAATATGCATTCATCAAATGCATATCATTAGGGTTTTGTACACAATTGTTAAAAGGAACCCTTGTACTGACACACGTTTAGAAATGCAGGTATCTGTGACCATACGACGACGGTTCATGTTCTAAATTACTAAAGATCCCTAAATGGTCAACGTGAAGGGATGAAACAGGTTGTTATTTTATATACAACATGTAACATAATTAACGCACATCCTGAAATTGGTTTGTTCAGGATCGTTTACTGAATCGATTTCTATCATTTTTAATATAGGTAATTTTTATAAAAAATAATTAAAACTACGGAAATTATAGTCACTTTACCCCTGTACAGTCAAAACAAACTAAGATAGACCGTAAATCAAGGCAACAATACTTAAAAGTGCAATTTTATTTGTATTAATACAAATTCCGTCATTCAATACAAAACAAAGAAAAA
Source organism: Agrotis segetum (assembly GCA_036375495.1). Lineage (NCBI taxonomy): Eukaryota > Metazoa > Arthropoda > Insecta > Lepidoptera > Noctuidae > Agrotis > Agrotis segetum. Next base: position 107,013 of record JAQSVV010000329.1, on the reverse strand, counting down.
TAAAACTTACTGCAAAATACCAAATTTATTTAATAACAATGCATTTACATGTTAAATTAAAAATTAAATATATGTACTATGATTATAACATAATATTCTAATTGGGGTGTCTGAGGGTGTATATTAATTACGTTACATGTTGTATATGTAACTTGTATCTAATACTGTATTTTATTGTTTATAGTTGCTTACGTTTGTGCTTACACCTGTGATCATCGTCCAGAAATTCAAATTCTCTTTTATTTTTGGCCTTGGCGTTTACAATCCTGAACGGTAAACATAGGAACTTCTATACTAGAAACTTTAAATATAAGGTGTAATGAGGTGAACAAGAAATTGATATAGTACGAGTACATATCTAAAAATAATGCTCATTACTGAAACATTGCTCATATTTTTTATTTACAAACTTAATAATGTGACACATGTGCAACAGAAATGATTAAAATCACGACAATTAACAAATCCCAACAATTAGTTCAACGACCCCACAAAAAAAAAAACCAGCTTCGCCATTTCTAATTGCAGCTCAAGAACCGCAACTGGCTAGTTTCTTCCTGCGGATCGTGGGAACCGGGGCCGAACCCCGGGGCCAGGGGCCTAGGGCACAGATTACCAGATGTAACACTCCATGTACTTACGTGCGCTAACCACCTACCGGGCGCCGGGTAGCCGCTACCCATAGCGCAGAGGGTTGTCGACAGCCGCACGGCGCGCACGTGCTCATTTATTTCGGTCTATTTGACGACTTTTGATATCGATAATGGTTACAACTGGCATATTATGTGCAGTGGATGGATGTAGATCCAGCAAGAGAAGAGATAAAAACTTATCTTTTTTCGGTTTTCCTCGTGATACAGAAATGTAAGTACCTACATTTTTTTTTATTTGTTTTGAGTAAATGTAGTTAATTACCTACAATTATTATTAAATACTGTTGTTGTTTATTAAATAGTTGTACTTTTGTCGTACTACTCGATCATACAAGTTTCAACTTGTCTCGAAACGTACTTACAAAACAATAGTTATGTTATACTTTATAATCTTTCTGTCTCTTTCTTTCTGCAACCTTGAATTGTCGAGTGTTTGATCCGTCCGCGCCGCCGCGCGCCGCGCGCCGTCAGCCGTGCCACCGCACCGCCCCGCCCGCACCACCCGCGTCGACCACGCCGCCCGCCGCCGCCGCCGCCGCCGCCCGCGATAAGTAGCGATGTTTTTTCGTTTGAATTTTATTTCAAACGCATTAAAATTGTATTGATTTAGTTTGAAATATATAGAGATTTTTTAGGGAACTCGTGATAATTTGAATTATAGAGTGGTTCGAATTATCGCAGGTTTGAATTGACTAGAGTCGAGTGTATAGTAAATCAGGGCTCGGAAAACGTTTTATTTTTCGAAACATTTTCGCCTTTAAATGCCTAAGAACTTATTTGTTTCGCTTACGTTCGAACGGAACGTAAAGTAAAACGGTTTTAAAGAAGAACAATATTTTATCGTTCTTGTAACCAAGAACGACAAACGGAACGAAAAACGGTTTAAAACGTTTTATTAACCAACACGATTAAATATTGTTCTTCTTCAAAACCGGTTTATTTTACGTTCCGTTCGAACGTAGGTAACCGAAACAAATAACTTTTTTATGCATTTAAGGCGATTATGTTTCGAAAAATAAAACGTTTTCCGAGCCCTGTTTTAAACATATTTTTGGCTTCAACATGTAGATAAAAATTTAATATAGCAAACATTTTGTTGATATACACGCATGCACTATTATTTCTTTCACCGTTTTTTCGAGTATTATTAACTTTTTATGAATAATGAAAAAAGAATTTGTTTTTAAATGCTTTTTTTAACGGGATTTTTTAATGTTTTATCGGGTTCTTTCCATTTTATTCAAACGTTCCCATTTCGTTTTCGTTCCGACCAAACTTAAGTGCAAAGAACCGTTCTAAACGTTATTTTGGAAAACGTTTCAAATACCGCAACCCCATCGAGTTTGACTTGTATGATTCCTCTTGACGAGTGCTTTGTCTTTAAAGACCTAATATGTAGTTTATCTAGTAATAAGATTTGTTTTTTTTTTTTTAACTTTATTTTGTTTCTTTTCAGCCGCAAAACCTGGATAGAATTAATTGGCAGACCGGACTTAGCAAGAACAGAAACGAAAAAAAATGTTCACTTTGTGTGTTCGCTACACTTTGACCCATCTGTATTTAAATATGTACCACAATTACAACCTCGTGCTATGCCTACGAAATTACTCCCATCTCAACCAGACACATTGAACTCCAACACCGAGACGAAAACAAAAGAGTGTTCTACACAAACCAAATATTCAACTGTTAATATATTATCAGTCGTCACTCTTAAAAATGCTGATATGAAATCTGAATCCGTACAAACTACAGAGGCCCTGTCGTCAAACACGCCGAGAAAAAGAAAACTTAAAATGGAGCTGAAGGATTCAAAGCTAAAAAGAAGAAGGCTACAAAATGAGTTTGATAACTTAAAAAACGAAGTTCAATCGGAGGAGTTACACTCTTCTGAACGGTTGCTTTTCCAAGCTAAGGATGAAGTTACACAAAGATTTTGTAAGCTCATAAAGTGGCAGAGTAATATAAGAAATAGGTGCAAAGGGAACCGTTATGATCCAGAATTTAAATTATTTTCTTTAAATCTTTATTTTTCTAGTCCGCAGACCTACAGAAGTTTAAAATCATTTTTATTGCTGCCTAATGAAAATTCACTTCATAGATTTAAAATGATTATTCCACCCTTGTTTGAGAATCGTACCTTGGAGTTTTATCCGCAAAATTAAAATCTTTACCCGAAAATGCCAAGTATTGTACTCTGTGTTTGGATGAAATGGGTATCAAACGACATTTACATTATGACACTAAAAGGGACGAAATGATTGGTCTTCATAATATTAATGGTCAAGTGACACCTGAAATAGCTTCTAATGCCTGTGTGGTTATGCTTCGAGGCATTATAGTCAACTGGAAGCAACCTATTGCATATTCATTCCTAGGATCGCCAAAACATTATGAAAGATTAGAACTATGGTTAGATGACGTTATTTTGAAACTCTCAAATATAGGGATAGAAGTTAGAGCAATTGTATCCGATCAAGGTTCAAATTTCGACAAATATGCCAAGCAAATCAAAAAGATTACAAAGGAACAGCCTTACTTTTTATTAAATGGTAAAAAAATTTACTACATTTTCGACGTCCCACATTTGATCAAATGTATAAGAAACAACTTGCTCACGAATGATTTTGTGTATGATGACAAAAAGATTTCTTGGAAATATATTGAAACATTATATTCAAAGCAGCGAGAGAATAATTTAAAGATGATTCCAAAACTCACTGAAGCACATATAGCTCCTAACAATTTTCAGAAAATGAGGGTGAAATACGCCACACAGGTATTTAGTGACACTGTCTATGCCGCATTAAATGTCTTTATATTTCAAAAGAATCTACCTGAAGATGCAAGCGCAACAGCCGAATTCGTTAAGAAAATGAACGATTTGTTTGACGTTTTAAATTCAAGTTCAGTCAAATCAACCAATAAGTTTAAAATAGCCTTTTCATTTAAAAAAGATCAACTTGATGTTTTAAACAATGCCATAACTATGTTTACGCACTTGAGAGCCATTGATACAAAAAAAGGTGTTGATAATACTAATAGAATCAAAACGTTTAAAAATTTACAAATAACAATACAGTCTATAATAATGCTATGCAATGATTTGAAGGAAGAAGGATTTGATTACGTATTAACGAGACGTCTCAATCAAGACAGTCTAGAAAATTTTTTTGGCACCGTTAGACAACAGGGTGGGAACTGCCGAAACCCTACAGCTATACAATTTCAAAGAGCTTTTTCTAAATTATTTCTGTCAAATATGTTGAAGAACTCTCCACTTACTAACTGTGAAGAAGATCTATGCGAGTTAATTCAAAAAGATCATATATTTTTGGAAAATCCTAAATTTAGAGATCCCATTGCTCGTCGTGCATTCCCTTCAGCTGTAGCTTTAAAGGGCGAAACAGATTATCGTTTTGACTTGCCTACGGAAAATGCCCTATTATATATATCCGGATATCTATTATATAAATGTAGTAAGAAGCATTCCTGTCCTGAATTAATTTCTGAATTAAATCGTATTCCCGGTTTCAGTGAATCGAGAATGTTTATTCATTTTAAAACTTTGAACAAAACGTCGTCGTTCAATAAACAGTTGAAACTACCCTCAGATTCTTTTTATAACTATGTAAAATGTCTAGAGACCACATTTATAAAAAATTTCGAGCAAAACTTGAGACAGAAGCCAGGCGGTTCGATTTTTGAGCTTTTAAAAAGTGTACCATTTGACTCCCCTCCTTGTCCTTGTTTCCCCAAAGAATACTTATTAAAACTGTTTGTCCGATTTCGAATATTCTCTACTTTAAAGTTTAACAATCGGGAATTTAAAGAGGGTAAAAAAATAATTAATCATTACATCAAACTAAAACACCTTTAGGCGAGAAAAGAGGTGTTAAAAGATGTCTCGCTTATCTTCTTCACGGTTAGTAGGTAAATGAAAAGTTCTACAACATGCTTAATTGAATTTACCAGTTAATGTGATAAATTGTATTTCACTTTAACTAAGATATTATCAACCCCCGACGGAAAGAGAGGGGTGTTATAAGTTTGACGTGTCTGTCTGTCTGTCTGTCTGCCTGTCTGTCTGTCTGTCTGTCTGTCTGTCTGTCTGTCAGTCTGTCTGTGGCACCGTAGAGCCCGAACGGATGAAGCGATTTCAATTTAGTTTTTTTTTTTGTATTAAAGGTGATTTACGTGCGAGTGTTCTTAGACATGTTTGATGAAAATCGGTTGAGCCGTTTAAAAGTTGTGGGGGTAAAAGTGAGAAAGGGTAGCCGAGGGTTTGCAAATATACTCGAGTGGGGTCTTAAATCAAAGCAAACTGAAAGGGAATATTGATCACTTAATTAAGTGTGTACCTATAAAAAGTTTCAAATAAAAATTAAATTAAAAATTTAAAAAACCCCCGACACAAAAACCAAGATTCCTTTAAAAAGTACTAAATAATAAAAAAAACTCAATCTTAAAGTAGGTACCTAACTATGTATTAATAATTATTAAAAAAATACGTCACGTTGGGGGACCGAAAAAAAATGTAGATAATAAATAATTTGGACCGGTCCCCCAACGTGACGTATTTTTTTAATAATTATTAATACATAGTTAGGTACTTTAAGATTGAGTTTTTTTATTATTTAGTACTTTTTAAAGGAATCTTGGTTTTTGTGTCGGGGGTTTTACCTACATCATAATAACTAGTTAATTTGTTGAATTCTGTATAAGTTATCACTTTTGCTAAATTGAAGAGTTATTATGAATAATAACTAGTTGTTATGTATATTAACTGATTTTTTTACTTTGTAACAGGGCTCGGAAAACGGCTTATAGCTTCGAAACGTTGTCGCCTTAAATGCCTAAGAACTTACTTGTTTCGGTTACGTTCGAACGGAACGTAAAATAAAACGGTTTTGAAGAAGAACATATTTCACCGTTCTTGGTTAATAAAACGTTTTGAACCGTTTTTAACCTTATTTTTTGCTTTAAGACGTAGATACAAATTTTATTATTGCAAACATTTTGTTGATATACACGTCCGCATTATTATTTCTTTCATTGTTTTTTTCGAGTATTATTAACTTTAATAAGAATAATGAAAAAAAAAAATGTTTTTAAATGCTTTTTTTAACCGTTTTTTTTAGTTTAAACCGGTTCTTTGCATTTCATTCAAACGTACCCATTTCGTTTTTGTTGAAATGAAGTGCAAAGTACAGTTCTAAACGTTATTTTGTTATTTTGGAAAACCTTTCCGAGCCCTGCTTTGTAACCTAAATAATATATCTCGTTTTTATACCTATTTATTTGTTATATCAATAATACATTCTAAAACATTAAAAAACATGTTTTGTTTTATTACAATACCTATACTGAAAATCTCTACTAACATCTTTGTCGACACAGGCAGCCCTGGCAATTCACAATATCCATGCGCGGCGCGCATCTACAAACAAAACTCAACTTTACGTTTGGAATATTAGGTACATTTTCGTTCGCAGCGTCTATCGACTTGAAAGTGTAGGCTATTATAGCGGTAGGTATTGAACATTTTGTATGGAGTGAGTTATATGTAATATGTGCCTAGGGGTCTTTCGATGCACCCCGCCACGCACCCCTCTTGCGAAACACCTTGTACATGTTACTGTACCGGTATGTTGAGAATGTTTGTGTCGATTTGATTCGTGTGTCTCTAGAAAGTTTTTTAGGGTTGTAAAGGAATTGGGTCATTATTTTTGTAATTACTTGTTGATGAAAACGTGTGTTAGGTTTCGTAATTTTGTGTTAGTAAGTATATCAGTAGAATTCATTTTACAACTCAGTTTTATGTTTATTTCGGACAGTATTTTTTTATTAATTTGCTGACAAATAGCTATGTGTATGTTGTCCCAGTAATGGGCGACTCATAGTCCGACCATGGACCATGCCCGGGGTCGACGGCGCGTTCGTTGTGTTCCACGCGAGCCTCAAAGAGTGTCAGCATAATAACCGGCCAAAGCCTGCCGGGGTCGCGGGACTAACCAAATTACCGTAACACTTGAACGTAAAGGGTTATTGAAGGACACCGTGGATTTTAGTCAGTACGAGTCTGACAGTGATGCATGAGAGCAGTGGTGGCCCAGTGGTATCGGTCCCGACTTACGAGTAGTAGGTCGTGGGTTCGAACTTTGTGTAATTTATTTCATCACCACTGCTCTCAAAAAATGGTGAAGGAAAGCATCGTGAGGAAACCGGCATGCCCTAGAACCAAAAATTCGAAGACATGTGACATCTACCAACCCGCCCTGAGCCCGCGTAGTGGATTTTGGCCCACTCCCTCTCACACAGAGGAGGCCTGTGTTCCAGCAGTGGTAACATTATAGGCTGATGATGATGATGATGATGAGTCTGACAGTCCACTCTGCCTTGAATAGGAGGACTTATTTGATGATTTTACCAAGATAGGCTATGTTGGGTTCAGCAGCTTCCAGTCCAAATGTCAGTATTACACATAGATCGACTGCCTATCTAACTTCCACAACACAAGCCAGTCACTGAGTAATACTACATATAACAAATAATATGTAATTTAATGTCTTTGTATACTAGTGCTTCAAACTCTAATGGTAGCCATACACCATACTGCCTATTTGTCAATTCGGCATAAAACTGCCAATTTGCTCAAATAGAATTGAACGTGTATGGGGGTGGAATGCCAATTTGATGGCATGACATGCCAATTTTGATAGGTCATCAAATCGTTTTTGACACAACGTCAAATCGGCAGCAGTGATGCCATCTTAGCAACTTCATAGATAGTTAGCTAATTTTATAAAGGTGCTAGAAAAAAAGCTAAAAAGTGTAACTTGTGGCTAAACTTTTTAGCTACTTTTCTACAGGGACGGTTAGGCCACGTTCACACGGCGATTATTTTCCCGTATACCGTACACGAGATTTTATCGAATAGAGTTGACCAGTTTTAGGACAACTTTGCACGGTACACGGTAAAATATTATATTTCTCAAACACGGGATTTTCCCGTATGAACGCCGTTTAAACTATTTTTAAGTTTTCATTTGTGAACTGTTATTACTGCTCTATTCGATAAAATCTTGTATACAGTATACGGGAAAATAATCGCCATGTGAACGTGGCCATACCAGGAAAACTGAGGCTTTTCGCACACACATGGATCGCATGTACACTCGTAAAAAAAAGAGTTATTCATTTTATTTTAAACCAAAATACGATTGAAAACTTGAGAGGTGTCAAGGGACCACGAAAGCAAGTTAAAAAAAGGTTCATGCTATTTTCGACCTTATTGACATTTATGCAAACACCTGATTTTAATGAAGGAGCAATGTTAACGAATGAGAATGTGAGAAAAACAAACTAAATTTTAAATGTCGATAAGGTCGAAAATCGCTTGCACCACTTTTTTTAACTTGCTATCCTTAAGCAAGTATTTTCCGACCTTCAAGCGATTTTCGACCTTATTGACAACGATGCAAACACCGGATCTTAATGAAGAAGCAATGTTAACGAATGAGAATGTGAGAAAAACAAACTAAATTTTTAATGTCGATAAGGTCGAAAATCGCTTGCACCACTTTTTTTAACTTGCTATCCTTAAGCAAGTATTTTCCGACCTTCAAGCGATTTTCGACCTTATTGACAACGATGCAAACACCGGATTTTAATGAAGAAGCAATGTTAACGAATGAGAATGTGAGAAAAACAAACTAAATTTTAATGTCGATAAGGTCGAAAATCGCTTGCACCACTTTTTTTAACTTGCTATCCTTAAGCAAGTATTTTCCGACCTTCAAGCGATTTTCGACCTTATTGACAATGATGCAAACACCGGATTTTAATGAAGGAGCAATGTTAACGAATAAGTGAGAAAAACAAACTAAATTTTTAATGTCGATAAGGTCGAAAATCGCTTGCACCACTTTTTTTAATCTAATTCGATAGTCTCATGATGAAATGAAAAGGTGCTAGAAATTGTAGCTGTCGTCACCGAATAATAGCCAGATCTAGTTGCTGAGTTGGCATCACTGGTGCAGATTTGAAGTTGTGACAAATCTATCGTATCGATAGGCAGGATGGTGTATGGTGTATATGGACGAACTGCCGATTTGAAACAATTGCAAGCGTCAAATAAAAAACAATTGCAAATATCGATAGGCAGGATGGTGTATGCCTACTATAAAAGCTACATGTAATCCAAAATAACATAGCCTCCCTAAAAATTAATCATTTTGGAGTGCAAATGTAGATTAAATTAAAATATGCATAAATTATAACAAAAATATGCAAAGCATTTATTCATATCACACCAACATTCGAAAGGGTATGATAATTGGCAAGGAATGACGATCATTTACATGACAAATGGGAAAAACATTTACACAATAATATTTCGTAAACAAAAATACAAAACATAAATCTCTGTCTTCACAAAAAAAGCCTACGTATTTCACAAATAGATACTAAACCAACTTAGAAACCCACATTTCGTTACACCGACGCAGCTCCGAATAAGCAATCAAGTGTGAAATGAAATCTAACGAAACTAACGAATTCGCGCAGTTACGAAACTTTCGTTATAACGATTTGCGAACGACAGAATGTCGTAACGTTAACGAATCGTTCGCTCTATTGTAATTGTGACGGCTGAAAAAAAACTAACTTCCGATTGATGAAGCCGTACAGCGGCGTTGCGTTACGTAAAGTTGATTTTGCTCAGAAAATCGATTTTATGTTATTTTTAGACTGTTTTTTCGAAAGTTTGTTCGCGAATAATGTTTGTAATACCTACTTTAATTTTAAACGGTTGGTGTTATGAATCTTTATTGGTATAATGTCAACATCTCAAAGCTCGAACGATTACTACGTCACAATAGAGGTGTTACGATACGTTTCGTTTTGACATCAAAGGTTCAGTTGAAGTACGAATAAAAAAAATATAGTACGCTTCATGGTTAATGACACTATAATAGCTGCATCATCGCGAGAGTCTCTTATCAGGGAACCGAACCTGAAACGTAAAGGGCTATTGAAGGAACACCGCATTTTAGACAGTACGAGTCTGGCACTCTCGTCCCGCCCTAGGTGGGAGGGCTCATTTGATGATTTTGCTACGATAAAAAAATAGTTGCTGCATCTTGTTATACATTGGTACTAACGACAAAAAAAAATTAGTAGGTACTCGAAACATTACACACACAGAGATATTTTTAAGGAACGAAAAATTCAGCTTCGAGTAGGGTTCGAACCTTCGGCTTCTGGATAGGTACTCCAGGCGCCTTAAACCAGCTGAATTTTTCGTTCCTTGCGTATAAAAATATGTCATTACACACACAATAATCATGTTGATATAACGCTCTCCTATAACTGCATAGGTGACTGGAGGCCGACCCCAAACAGTTGAAAAAAGGCTCAGTAGATACATATAGCTTCATACTATTAAGGCCTATATCGTCTTCCACACAACTGAATCAAAGGACAGTGCCCAATTTTACAAGGATAATGGTAACCCCATTGAATCGAGCCACCTCGCATTAAACTCACCTACCTACCTGGGCAGACCATTATAACTTGCTTTTTACAAGACATTAGCAACAAAACATATCCAGTGACCGTTGGTCAACCCTCAGAGACCAGGCGGGGTCCCAGCCAGTCGCTTCCTTGCCAGAATTATTGTAATTTAATAACCCTACCTTTTTAGCTACAACTGGTTACCATTACAAGCCATTCATTCGCGAAAATGACAATTGATCACTTGTCATACAGGCAAATTCTTTTATTAATGCCACAGAAAATGTTTTGGATCGTAAATTTTTGTATAATGGCAATTTTTATTTAGATGCTTATCTAAATAGGGGATAATTTGTATTATAAGGGTATGTAGTACTTTGTTTAACTTGCTTATCGTTCAGGTGAAGATGACCTGATAATTTGCACCCCAAGTGTGTGAGAACAAGTCTTGCCTTGTCTAGTTTGCCTTTACACGGTTTGCGATTGAAGAACTCGCTTCAAAGTTGGCCGTGTCGGAAATTTCCGAACGCGTCTGTCGTACATATTACCTCCATGTAATACAGTAATACGTCAGCTTTCATGTAATTTTAAGTTCTTGACAACTTTGCTGTGGAAGTTCCGCGTTGCCTATGACTCGTAAAACAGGTGTTACTTTGATTAAATAAGTTGTTGTTCGATAAAAAAGAAAGTTTATTATTATGCGAGTTCTTAAATCTTGTATTAATAATGTTAACATTAAATAAATTAAAATAAATACATTTAACTTAAAAGATTGACATCGTGATATGACGTCCTTTTACTTCTATATTTTCCCATTGTTTATTTTTTTTTACTTTAATTTTAGTACTATTTACCTGATACTTTGAAACATAACTGTATGTATCTAGTACTTTTTTGGAACTACAATAAATCAAAAACGTTTTCTATAACATTTGAATGATACAGACCCAAACAATGGCAGTTACTAGCGTCCACGATTACTAATTAATAGCTAAATGTCCAAAGACCTTTTCTAGACTCACTAATATATTTTTAGTAAATCTTTGATCAAAGTATCACATCATAACATTAATTTAGATTAACATTATCTACTCCACTATATTATGATGATACATAATATGCACTGCGTTAGTTTCGCAACATAGAAATCTGTGTTCCCCAGTTCTTGTAAAAGTGGTCAGTACCGCCATCTAGCTGTATTCATTGTAGTTATGAGAAATATACTGTATGACCTAGCTAGGTACGGCGACATTAGCTTGCTTTATAAAACTCACTGAATGTTGGAAAAACTGTATAGTGATCTTAGCAAGTAGTTAAACTAAAATTTGAACCAATGGATGAACTTTTAAACTGCCATTTTAAAGTTATAGTAGGTAAGTAATATTATTTCTAACAGCATTAAAAAAAGAGATGCAAGGAAGAATACGTTTTAAAATGGGATATTTACAATGTTTTTTTATTTATTTTGGTGTTTTATGGTGCTTGTAAATCTTAATAAAAACAAATATCTATGAATCGGTATTTTGTGCAATTGCGACGACTGGCGTTCACAAACGTTTATTTAATTGCGTCTTTAGTGCGAATTAGTCATTTAAAGGTCATAAGTTTGCTACCTACTAATAGTATGGTAACCAGACGGATTATACCTACTGAGGTAAAGTCTTAATTAGGTGCATTTACAAAAATAAACACTACCTAACCTAACCTAACTAATCTCCAAAAACTATCAGGTCAATGAACCACACCATTTTTTTGTTGACATCACAAACAAAATACATCGTTCGATAATTACAATATAAAAATGGTACCAAGCAACAATAGACCATATGATGTACACAAAGAAGGTGACCTTGGCTTGATTCATAATGATAAAAACCGGCCAAGTGCGTGTCGGGCCACGCACAGTGTAGGGTTCCGTAGTTGCCCATCAAAATACTTATGCGAACTAACTAAACTGATTCGCTGAATTTAATTTTAAAAAGAAGAATTTTCAAAATCGGTCCAGGAGTCTTTGAGAAATCGGGGAAAATACGAATTTAGAACCTCCTCCTTTTTTTGAAGTTAGTTAAAAATAGTTGACGATAAAAACTTACCTATCCCCAAAAAACATACCGTAAAAACATACCTATTAAAGCTGTAAAAATAAAGTTGACAAACTTACATTTGCAGTTGAATCCGATACATTTTGTTTAAGAAAATATGCAATCCAAGTACATTTTATAAGTTGGTCGACTATTACTCGTAAAGCTGTAAAGCCTACTTAGTCATGACAATTTTCTTTTAAACTTCGTTAATATACTACTATTGTGAATTTTTTCACACCCCCAAACATAACCGTTTAGCTGGTAGAGGGGGGGGACACTCGAGTCGAGCAAAATTTAACACTTTAAAGCTTAATATTTCACAAACTAATTTTTTTATCAAAAAACTGTTAATCAAAACTCACATTATTTTTTAAAGACCTATTTAATGATACCCCACACTAAGGGGTACGCGAGAAAAAAAAAATCCTCACTTTACGTGTAAGTACTGGAGGTACCCTAAAAAAAATATTTTACGAGATTTTATTTTACCACTTTTTCGGCACAACAAATCCGTATATTTACACCAAATTACAGCTCTCTAGTACTGTGCGTCCCTGAGCTAAACTGCGGACAGACGGACGGACGGACGGACGGACGGACGGACGGACATGGCGAAACTATAAGGGTTCCTTGTTGACTACGGAACCCTAAAAAAGGTTCATTTACATTGCAACTGTTGAATGAGCACTATTGTTAGGACATGGTTCGCCCACATGCCACTACTAACAGGTGCTGCATTGTTATATGCAAATTACGACTTTCGCTCTCATACTATACGATTTTTTAGGGATATTGGACCAGTTTTTGATTTTGTTCGCGTCATATTTGTGTAATTGTTAGAAATGAAGAGTGGTCTTTGTGCGGTGGCGAAACTGATTACTGCCTTCTTGGTGTGTATGAACCTTTTGTGATACTGATGCCAACGGGTGTAGGACGCTCCAACGCGTGTCCCTCTGATCAGCAGAGGGCACAGCGGCGGAGCGGGCTTGCGGATGGTGAGTAATGGGTAGCTCGCCGTTCGACCAGGGACCAAGCCCGGGTCGGGGGCGGCTCGTGTTTCGTGCCATTGCAAAAGCTCTTAACCCAGGATACCGTGGCCCCAGAACGTAAAGGGCATAGGAAGGAACACGGGTGGATTTTAGTTAGTAAGAGTCTGACAGTCCCTCCCACCCCACCCAGGGCAACACCCAGGGCAACTCATCAAATGAGTCCTACCGACTCATTTGATGAGTTTACCACCCAAAAAAAAAACCGTTACGAAATATCTGTTGACAAACTAAGTTAAACTGTTGTAAACTTTTTTAAGGTCACAGCATAATATGCTGAGATAGTGGCCTTTTGGCCTCGTACAGGACGCATCTTTGCAGCATACTGTGGTTTTTTTCTATATTAATATTTTTTCTGTTATTTTTATTTATTAAGTATTCATTTTATGTTGTTGTTCTGTCCTGTGTGAGTCCAATAAAAACTTTTTCTTTCTTTCTTTCTTTCTAAGTGGCATTTAACTATCTATAAGGCTTTTTATACTGAAACAAATATAACGAAAAATATTTCAATCACTCATGGCTAAATTATAACAGCATAATTACAAGATAAGCCGAGCGTACAGGTTCGTCTGTGGATGGTTGACCATCTATCTCAGAAACTTCTGCCATGGCTCGAAATCACACTAAGCTGCTGGTCCTGTCTGTCATTTGTACATCTTTGACAGTCGAAAGTCTGACAACATAATAATACCCTTTCACTCCTTACTGAGTTAAGGAGATCTGAAAGACAATCGTTCCATGTAAAATATTGATAATTAGCTGCATCTTGCTGGACTGGAAGCTAACCCCAACATAGTTGAGAAAAAGCCAGGTATAAAAAACCACGCTATGGTCTAAAAGCCTCAAAGCATGCAGGTGGCAAGTAATGAGTGACTTGCCGTCTGATTATGAACCATGCCCGGGTCGAAGGCGAGTCGTTTTCCACGCGTGCCACAAAGAGCAGCAATCTGACGGGACTTAAGAGGGTCAAAGCCTGCCGTGGTCGCAGGACTGTCTCATCAGGTAACCGTGGATTTTAGTCAGTATAAGTCTGACAGTCCCTCCCGACTTGAACGTGTAAACAGCGTTCATAAAACAAAGCGAACGTGAACTACAGCGTCGAGTGTAGTGGTTCGATGGCCTAATTGGTTAAGGCGTCTGGAGTACCTATCCAGAAGGCGCAGGTTCGAATCCTGCTTGCAGCTCAATTTTTCGTTTGTTAAAAATATCTTTGTTAAACTGATGATTTTACTACGATAAAAACCACCGGTCTCAAAGGTTAGACATAAAACAGTAATAAAACAAAATCTCTACCGTTTTAATGAATCAACAAAACCTTTTTAAATGACGTCATCACTTAAAAGTAAATATTATGATACTGCAGAAGACACGATCGTTTCAAACAACAGTTTTTATACTTCGCGACTGAGTAGTGTAGTAGCTGAGTCACTGATTGTGTATTAAAGTTTGTGCATCAATAACAAATAAACAAAAACCTATGGATTTTGGTATTTTGAGCCCAAGTTGTACAGGAGCAACAAAACTGAGATTAATCTGGCAGAGTTAGAAGTTTGTAAGGTTCCTTATAGGCACGCGAAGAAGATATTTTAAGTTAAAGAAAATTATCGTAGGTGATGACCTTCTTTTATTTTAGGATCCATCCCCACCAGTGGTGAAAAACAGGATTTTTTTTCGATCTTCGCCTGTATCACAGGCGGTTATCAATGGCAATAATAATAACACAATAATAATATTCCACAACTATCACACAACGCCATCTAGTCCCAAGCTAAGCAGAGTTTGTGTTATAGCAATTTCTAAATACTTACATATTACAGATAAATTACACCCAGACACAGAACAAATGATTGTGCTCACCACACAAACATTTGTCCTGGGTGGTAATCGAACCCACGACCTCCGGCCTAGCAGCCAGGGTCACTAACCACTAGACCAACAGGCCAGTCTATTATATTATTAGACATCTTATTTTTGATCATTTCGACCTAACTCATAAAGCATACAACTTTAGTTTAAGTAAAAAATTTACTTCAAGTAAAATTACCAGACATTAAGACGCTAATAGATAACTAAAATAACTACGACTACCTCGGGCACCATGGCCTTTCCTGCAGCAAGAGTGCGGGTCGGCTAGCACGGCACGCAAGTTTAAATGACATTATCCGTCGTGCTCTTGTCACCGCCGGTGTGCCAGCCGTTTTAGAACCCAGTGGCTTGGCACGCGACGATGGGAAGAGACCAGATGGGATGACTATAATGCCATGGAAGTTGGGTAGACCTTTGGTGTGGGATGCAACCTGTGTCGACACCCTTGCGCCATCCCATCTTCCTGGTACTGCATGCTGTGCTGGTGCGGCTGCTGCAAGTGCCGAAAACCTCAAACGGCGCAAATACAATGGCTTGACTACTAGCTATGTATTTGAGCCGTTTGGGGTTGAAACACTAGGGCCATGGGGTCCGAGTGCTCATCGAGTTTTCAAAGATATCGCCAAGCGTATAGTCGACGCCTCGCGTGACCAGAGGGCTGGCATATTTCTTGGGCAAAGGATCAGCATTGCCATCAAACGTGGCAATGCTGCCAGCGTTCTGGGCACTTTCCCCATTGACAGCGATGTGGATGAATTTTTTGACGCCCTTTAAATATTTGTTTAGTTATTTCTGTAAATATTTTACTCTTAATTTAAGTTTTTATATATAGTATGTATATATAGGTATTTTTTATATAATAATTTTGTTATAGTTATAGTTGTATATGTGTAATTAATGTATGTAAATAAATAGCGAGATAATTATAAAAAAAAAAAAAAAAAAACTAAAATAACCTAACTTTCATAAACAACTCTAAACCAACAATTATTCATATTCCATACCCGTTTCCTGACGCAACGGAACTACAAAAACTAAAACCAGTTTAAGTTCCAGACATAGATAAATCGCTCCCAACACTATTGAAGTCAAAACTAGTGTAGTAACTGACAAACGGCTTGTTAATCGCCTTTGTTATTCGATATAATGTCTTGTATCGAGTTAAAAGGATTCGCAGGACTTTAATTTGAATGTAGAATTTTTGCACTTGCGTGAATTTAAAAAAAGAAAAGAAAAAAAGGGGTCAAGCTAAACAAATAAAGGAATGCTTCATTTCGGTTAAGTGTCAACGTTGTCATGTCATTCAAGAATCTTTCTCCAATAAGGAAAGTATTGTGGGAAGTCATCTTTTTAGGGTTACCGTACGAAAAAGGTAAAACGGGGCCTCTGCCATGTCTGCCCCTCCGTATGTCTTACAGTCACCAGACCGCATTTCATGAATCGTGATAGTGAGACTGTTGAAATTCTCACAGATGATGTAGTTCTGTTGCCATGTTGCTGCTATATCAAGAAATACCAAAAAACAGTACAAAATAAATATTTAAGGGGGCCTCCCATAGAACAGACATGAATTATTTACTCTTTTAATAGACAAGTAGCTTTTCTCCGTGGTTTGACCCCAGTGCTCGGCTCCTATTGGTCGTAGCGTGGTGTTATATAGACTAAAGCCTTCCTCGATAAATAAGTATACTAATCAACTCAAAAAAAACAATTTAGGCCAATAATGGTTTCTTAGATTAGCACGTTCAACCAAACCAACTCTTCAGCAAATTATACATGGTACGGAACCTATCGTTAGAATATTAATATAGATAGTACGGAACCTTTCGTGCGCAAGTCCTACTCGAACTTGGCCGGTTTTTTTTTTACTAAATATACCGGTTTTTTGCATAGAGGAAACAGTTGGATTGATAATAATTGCATTTTCTCGACAAAGAAATCGTTTTAGTGACCGTTAACCGGAATTCTTGTTTCGTGTGACAATGTCGGTATGTGTCTTTATAAAAGAGATTTTTATTAAAAGAAAAATTGACCCAGTTTGCACATGGGTTAAAAAATAATAATTGCGGTAGGTAAAGTTTGGTGGTATTGAAAGGGTAGGCCCTTTTATCTTGGGCTGTATACCTATCATGGTTACTTACACGTGTATCAACGGGAATGACAGCCATAACAAAAAAAACCATGGAGCTTCTATCTTGTTTAACCTTAAAAAATGTGACCTAATTTAAAAGCGGACCCAAATCTTAAGGTATTTCTAGTTTTCAAAGTTACCCTTGAAAAGAAATTATAACTTTGAAAATGTTTATAACAAGGCATTCGTAAGCTTTTCGGGAGCTTATCCCGATTACCTTTTCTATATCGTGTGATTATAACCCATTTAAAAATCCCTGTCTTTGTTATATACCTCCTTGTCGATTTGTTTTTAGCATTAGCACATTACATAAAGAAGATTTTTTTTCAGCGAATTCGAAAAAAAATCAGAATCTGCCTAGGGGTCTGTGTAAAAGGTGAGAGTAAATTATACCTAAATATTATCTGAAAATCAAATACAGCCATTTACTATCTGAAAATATCACGATTATTACAGATATTTGCTAAACTCATTACCAATGTATTTTAGACGTCTTTGCTCCTAGAGAACATTCTCTAAAATTATTTATTTTGTTCACCGAAAACCAAATTAAACCAGGCTTCTTTAATACGTACCATGTTATTAGAGAAAGATTCGAAACGCAAAATTAAATCGGCTAGTTAAATAACAATTTGTGAGAGAAAACGAAACACATTATAAAATCCATCCGCAACATTGCACCGTCATTGTTCTGCGTACACTGGAAACAAAATTTCACAAACGTCAATTAATATTAATAGACACCTTAGCCAAAATCCCGCTAAGAAAAAAGCCGCGGGTCCAACATCGACTCTTGTTTTTATTATATTCCTAGCATAATAATTATGGTTCCGTAGAAAAATATCACGATAATTATTTTAAATTCTAATTGTAATCCACGAACTTCACACTAATGAAGACCTGTATAATTTCTGCATCTTAATAAGTCAAAGTACCTTGAGATCTTGCTCCACACGTACATTTATTGCAAAGAAACATCAAACAAATTGAAAGGAAAATTAATTGGTTTCAAATATTTTATAAGGAACCTTCAAACGCTCGTAGAACGTTCACGGGTCTTTATAACCGTTCGCTTGTGACCTCAGCAGACGGCGCGGTCGAATCCTCGAAATTAAAAAATGCTCACTCATCATCAATCAAACGGGCTCGATTCCATCAATATAATTTACTTTTTGTAGTTTTTACCCGAAAGCGCCCTCCGTGACTCGCAAGTTGGGCCGCCAGGTACGGGCCGTGTACCCAACTCCAATAAGTTCTGCCACGTGGATTCTAAGTAATACCTAAAATCCATTTCTATAATTGATTTCTATTTCGAATTGAAAGCGAAACTTCTAATCACTTTTAATGTATAATCCTTTTACGTCTTAGAAAATTTTCGTATTGATGTTTTCTTTGTTTAGATTTTCCAACTTCGGAAACACGGTTTTCGTACGAAAGTTTATTTTTGTAAGGATTTTGATTCGACGAAAATAATCTCGAGCTTCCGAAGAAATTACTACCTTAAATTATAAAACCATTAAAAAATAATCTTTAAACCAAAGGTGTAACTGTGCCACCTAATACTTCTATAAACCATCCAAAAACGAATACAAAAGGGGGAATCTAAGTAAAGTGAAGAAAACCTGCTGCTAAACAAAGGCTTTAGGGCCGAGGGCGGGTAGCAACAGTTCAGCGTTTTATCACTGGCCTACACGTGGCCAAGGCGTAAATAGAAGTAACGGTACAACCGGGAGAAATAGTTACTAGGCCTGTGCGTAAAATTTGAATAAATTAAGAGGATTTAGCTGTCTGCGTCTTTTTGAGGCCGGAGTACGCCTCTTTTCGCAAACCATGTTTTGTTTGTTATACTGTAAAAATAGACTAGCTTATGAAATATGTAATTTCTACTTCTTTTTGAAGATCCACTTCACATTTCGTCTCTCAAATGAACTTGATGTAGTGTGAGTTATTATCCAATTACCTAGAAACATCTTCACAATATTTTAACTTAGTATTAACATCAACACATTTGACCCCCTGTCCTTCAATACCTCCACGCGTCGCCAATTCATTAGCAGTGACCAACTCGCCCATTGTCTCTTACACGTGCCTAACTAATGACATACTAAACTGATCCCATCGGACGTAGACCACAAAATCACCAGAGCCTAACAAATTAAAGTTATCCATCGACGCATTGTCAAAATATGTTCGATAGAACGTTGTACTACGGTACTACGTAGTGCACTAGTGGTGACATGTCGAAACCGTTTCGGCCATGGCACTGCCAGTAATCGGTTTTCTCCAATAAACGCCGATTAGACTCGCTGGCGTCAGCACGCCCGGGACCAACCGGATACTGTCGGGCGCAACACTATTTTGTTTATTAACGCTTCTATTGGTCCTTTGGTCCTTTTGGTGGAGAATATTGTAGGCTAGCATGTAGCGTTGGATATTTTGAATTTTAGCGTGGTTTTTTGTTTTTTTGTTTTAAGTATGACATGTTTGAGGTTGCAGTCAATAACCTCCAGTTTGTTATGCAGATGCTATGTTTCTTTGCAATTAATTAATTTATAATGTACCGGTTAATAAGGCTTAAGAGGCTTATTAAATTACATATTTTAGTTTTGTCATTATTTTCGGCCAAACACCAGCATCATTTCAAATGCCAAAATACACTCTCTTTTTGTTTCGTGTACATTTAAAATCAGTATGAAATCGTAGGAATCCAACATTGAAACAATTCGCGTTACAATTAGTCACAACAGAATCGACACTAAAAGAATAAGGAAAATATCAGAAGCACTTTGTTATCGAGTGTACACTGTACACGCTCCGGTCGTGACCAGACGGCGATTTCAATTATTATCTAGAAGTCGTTTCACGAGCTCGCACTGCAGCACTTTTAATCATTCTCTTATCCTACTTTTAATAAGAATACCGTTTTTCGTGGAGTAAATATAACAGCTTATTTTCCGAAGCCTACCTCTCCAATTCCAGTTACTTAGTAGTAGTTATTAAACAACCTTTGGTCACGAGGACGTAAACACTGGAAGCAAAAAATCGCATCTCAAGTTATGGTCGTCGTTAACTGCCGACAAAAAACTGAAGAACTTGCATGCATACGTCACGAATATCGGGGAACTTTGTTTACATACTGTATTAGGAATAAAAAAGATTATTTTCTACTTTACACCTCATCTTGCAGTAAAAAACACAACATTCCATCTGTCTTGTCTAAGCCTTCCAAAACGATAAATAAACACTAGTCGGGCTCTCGTGTGGAGTAACGCTCTGAGTTCTATTATTGAAGTGCTCGCTAGCATGTCGAGCGGACTGTTTCAAGTTTGTTTTGATTTTAGAGTGCATCAAATTGAGAGATTTTAATCAAAATTAAATAAAAAATGAAAGATTTTGTGGAAAACTTTGGCACGTCGAGCTTTTTTTAGCTAGTTAATTTTTACTACGACCCTAAGTATGAATTTTAAGTTTAATAATCAAATATTGTAACCTAAACCGATTGACATTTTGAAATTTACCCAAAACACATTTCTACAACCCTGAGCTAAGCTCATGAGTATCACCATCTCTGCCCAAGAACATCCTCAGACACCCATCTTCAAGCTTTGCATCCATAACTTCACCCCTTATAGAGAATAGGAGATGATAAATGGAGTGGAAATCTATGTCCCAGCAGTAGAAATACTAAAAGCAGATTATAGAAGTTATACCACCAAACCAACTCACTCTCAACTTACAAAATAGCCGCGACGTACGGCGCGAAGTCGGCCCGAGGTGACGGCGCGGCTCAAAGCTTCGACAGGCGTCCAGTGCGGCTCATAATTAAGAACGGTGACTGTTGAAAAATGGCCGCCGCCCCCGGCCCGCCGTGAATAATCGTTGTAATTACGATTCGGAATAATTTCCAGCCAGTCATAGCGATAGTATCGGGAGGTGTCGACGGCTCGTTACTCGCACGCACTGAAATCACTACGTTCGTGGAATTGCGATTTTTCTTTGATAATAGACCATTTGTTTCAGGTATTGGAAGCTCTGGTTCTGTTTTGCTGTATTTTGTTTTCCAGTTTGTCTCTTCTCTGTTGGAATAAGCTTAATTCTTGTTTTTTGCTGTTCTGCGAATGAGCAGGGTCTTTTATTCGATGCTTTGATTATATTATGTTTCTGAGGAACTTTTGAATGCTACTGTTTTCTAGTAAAGCCAATTGAGCTTTTAAGTTGAGATAAATGTTATTGCATTTTTTCTAGTTACAGCTGCTCCTAATATTCAATCTATTTCTGGTTTAGCCATGCTAGATATAGAAACACCTTTTCGTAAGGCAAAACTAGAGGGAGATTTCATATTAGGAACGACCGCTTGACAAATTGGTAATAATCATCCTTTTCAAGTCATAATCATGATATAATTATTTTTATACCATGAACTTATTCTAAATCATTAAAAACTTAACTTCTAAAGCAGAAACGGCACTTTTAACAAATATAAGCTATGCCTTACAAATGCTACAAACCCAAATATGTAAATCTCATTATTATCACATACATTAAGAGCCAATGATCGTAAACGTCGGTACTACAATACATTATGATACAACGGTGACATTTATCTTATCACAAAACCATTTCTGCACTTAATTTTTCACTAAGTTGACGGTTTGATGGTCATTATAAATTGTAGCGTCATGAATATTTGAATTTTTAATTTTAGAATCCATCGACACTCTACTGTTTCTTTTTCTTTTTTTGTTTCTTAATTTTCTATATTCGAATATTTGCTGCAGAAGTTATGAGGTATAAAACCTTTTTAAGTCATCGTAGACAACATTATTATTAAATTCTACTCCAATCGCGCTTTGTTTAATAATAATGCTCATGTGAGTTCTGTCAGTAACCCGTAAGCTGTTTTCAACGTCATTTGAACTTTAAAGGCAAGAGAGTTTTCAGCGATTCATAAGTATATGTCTACCGGAGACTTTATGAAGAACAGTGATTGTTCAATATTTCGCTAAAGCCGAAAAACAGTATCTTTCAATATTTAAGAGAATACCTATGTGATCTTAGTAAATAATTAAATCCATCAGAATCACTAAACAACATTGTAATCTAAGTTATTCTCCTAAATCCATTCTTATGAACCATTCGTTCTAGTCATTATTTACAACAATCTTATAACAGAAACGTTACATCCAATATCCTTTATTACCAAACCAACGACATACCAAACTATACAGTTCATTATCACGACCCTCGAAGTAGACCCAAAGATAATAATTAATAAGATAATCTTATCCTTTCACTAATTGCTTCGAATTTACGTCGAAGGCGTGTCGGTTGCGTCACGTCGTCGTGTCGTGGTGGGCAGATTTAATTAGCTCTAAATACTTTTTTTTCGTTGCGGCATCAACACGGCCTCCACGACAATGGTGTTTACCGGTTACGGCTATAAAATTGTTTATTTTTCATGTTTTTATTCGACATGGAAAATGATTCTCGTAATTAAATTGATGGGAAGAAAAAAATTTGATAAACAGCTGCTGTGATTTTTGGGAGCTCTGGTTTTTCGTGAAGTTTAAGGTTTCATTAGATTTACTTTAACTTTTTCAAGTTATGAGTATTCTTATGAAACTATGGCAGCTTCGTACTATGGGTATTTACAATTTTGACAGTTTTCTTTGAAACCAGGCATACTAACATAGAGCAGTGATGGCCCAGTGGTATCGGTCCCGACTTACGAGTTGTAGAGTGGGTTCGAACCCCGCCAGGCGCGTTACTTTGTATAATTTATTTCATTACCACTGGTCTCAAAATGGTGAAGGAAAACATCGTGAGGAAACCGGCATGTCCTAGAACTAAAAATTCGAAGATATGTGACATCCACCAATCCGCACTGGGCCCGCGTGGTGGATTATGGCCCACTCCCTCTCACAGAGAGGAGGCCAGTGTCCCAGCAGTGGGAACAATATAGGCTGATGATGATGATGATACTAACATGCCAAATATTTTATTACTGCAAAAACTATTGGCGACAAACCATACTGCTCAGCATGAGCCCTTACCTACTTAGGTAAGACCCTGAGAATTTTCTCAGGGTGTCTCAGGGTGGGTAACGTTTTTGGGATTTCCCATTAGGAATTTCTCAGTGGCAATCCCAAATCTCAATTGACGGCAATACTTACAGAGACTTAAAAATAACTGACGTAATTTGGGAAAATAAATGGGAAATGTAAATATAGAAATAATAAGAGTAACTAGATTGATACTACGGGTTATTTTTTACCCGTGGTACTGCCTACTGCACGCGTAACATGGCGATTCCATCTCTATTCTACCAAGAAAAGACAAAGTTATTTCATCGTTATTTTACAAATCGACTGTTTTTTTACACAAGTATGACACGATTCGTACACCATTAAAGAATAGAAACATATCTCTTTTATATTTTAAACATTACTATGCTTAAATCGATAAAAATCTGTTATGTCTGTCATTTTGTCTATTCTCGCGTCGACAAAGCCCGTTTCTACGGCGCCATGCTACGCGTGGTAGTACAACTGATAGCACCGCGGACAATGAACGTCATATCTGCATAACCTTTTCAAGATTACGAACTTGATGATAAGTTACTACGAAGTTAAATGAAGTATACTTTCTTCATTAACAGTTAACGAAACCAATCGCAAGCTTTCTCTTACACTAAATCCATTGTAAGTAGTGACGAAACTGACATATGAATAAAAATTTCGATCATTTTATTGGCCAATGACATTAAGTGGACAGCTACCTCTTTCGAAGTCCTCACCTTCCGAAACTCACTGTTGAACTTAGACCTTGGTTATGTAAAGGCAGTTCTTGCAACCTTTAAAAGAGCATCTGTCTATTAACTTTTGTATAAATGCTTTTGCATAAGCACATAGATTTGCTGTCGGTAGGTAAGATGGCTGTCAAAATAACTGCATTGTAAGTGAGGTTTATAACTTACTTTGAAAAGCCGTAGAATGTTGATGTTTTTATAAATGTTATGATAGAAGTACTTGGTATTTAATTATGACTAATTTAAAAGTTACTAAAAATAATTAATGTTTTATGTTAATTTTAAATATTTATATCACTAATTCGCTATTTGACTTAAAAATTCTAATTAGACCAATTAGATTATCAAAAAATATTTGGCTCTTATTTTTTCTTCTTTAACGTAAATCAGAACTTATATTTGACCTACGCTTTTAAAATGGGTAATACGTCACGACTAACTACAATTTTTGCATAGTTCTGACGTCACAAGCCTGAATCTCAAATTCTGATGCCTTCATCATCATCATCATCAGCCGGAAGACGTCCACTGCTGAACATAGGCCTCCCTCTTACACCGCCAAGCTGAACGAGAATTCGCCACTTGCATCCATCGGTTGCCCGCGCCCTCACGATGTCGTCGGTCCACCTAGAGGGAGGCCTGCCTACGCTGCGTCTTCCGGTCCGTGGTCGCCACTCGAGAACTTTTCTTCCTCATCGGTTGTCAGTTCTACGAGCGATGTGGCCTGCCCATTGCCTGCCACTTCAACTTGCAAATTTTATTACAGGTTCATTATTTTCAAAACTCTAAATGACGAATTAATTATATATTTGCAATTTATTGAGGCTGTCAAATAATCACTGGTCAATTGTTTTTTTTTATAAGACAGATTATTAACCACTTCCCTGTCCGATGAATCACATGTGACTCACGACCATTGTTTATCATTGTGTCTGCTGCGCGGACAGTGAAAGTGTTAAGACGGGATTAAAGTTTATACCCATAATTTTTATTTGATCCATACTTATAGAGGTTGTATAAGTTTAACATTAGGGTTGCTGTAGACGACACCATATTCTTTGCTATAATTCGACGCAGATATGAACTGCGATGGCTCGGTTGGAAAGGGCGTCGTATGTACTGAATCCGGAGGTTGCAGGCTCGAAACCCTGCTCGCGGCTCGAATTTTTCTTTCCAAAGAAAAGCCTTATACCTTGTATGTCCCGTACCAATATGCAAATTCAAAACATTTCTTCGTACTTTAACCACATTACCCGAAATAATATCACAATATTCGTGTAGATTACCTCTAAGTTAACACAATACTAATTCTGGCAGCAACTAATTGAGGCAAGCTGATGGATGACAAACGTAATTGCCGGCGTCGACGTCGCGCCTCAAAACACATTACACACGATTTTTCATTATTTATTCTGGACAAGCATCAGTTCTCGAAATCGAAGCTATTAACTTGAGGTTTTATGAGGAACTTGATCTACTAGATGATGTGTGACTTATTTGTCAGTACTGTAATACCAGCCCGCGAAATTAAAATTTTCTTACGTTTTTTTTTTTGCAATTTGCAGGCCAGTGACAAGTTGTAACTTTATCAAAATATGAATTGCGGTAATAACAAGTATAATTTTAAATTTAGAAATGATCAAAACATTCGCTCCATCAGCTCTCACATAGAAAAGGTGCATCATTTGTTAAAATCTCCGAAATCTAACTATGATGCACCTTTTCTATGTGAGAGCTGATGAAGAGCGAATGTTTTGTCACTGGCCTGCAAATTGCAAAAAACTTTGAATTTCGCGGTCTACATCGACGCAATCACCTTAAAGCAAAAGTAGTTAAACTGTGGGAAAGAGATGGCGCTAGATGACTTGCATAGCTCAGTCTCTGTCCCACAGGGGAACTAAAATGTCATGGTAGGCTCCCTATGTTCTGTGACGTCAAAAGTAAATCATCTCGAATTCTCAACGAGTCACCGTTCGAATTTCGAACATGATGTTTAGAATGTAGAATCTGCGATGACTTTTAAACAAATGAGTTCGTTGGGTGAAGTGAGTTCTTGAACGTTACAGAATAGTACTAGGTACTGTGCTTATTCGTAACTTAATTTCAAGGAAAAGCTCTTGAACTTTTTGTTGGTAGCTTAGGCTGATCATAACGTGGACTTGGATATTACTAATTTTCTGAATGTTTAGATCTTGATAACTATAACCACTCTGCACGACAATATTTTGACACATGACACATCAGCTGAGTCGGTACCGGGTGATTCGAAATGGACTTGCAGCTATTACAAATTTTTTGTCAACTTAGCATCCAACTATTTTTGATCAAAAATATATTACTACAGCACTATTTCATTTGCGATAAAAGTTTGTGAACAATATCTCTAAGATCACATGTTGAGGTCATTGCATAAAACCATGCTTCCATTCTGTTGTAAAATGTGTGTATTGATTGTCAAAATGATACATCGTTCCAAAAACTAGGTAATTTAGATGTGCTGAAAAATATGTATACCAAACAAAACTAGCAAAAATCCCATGATAATAATTGTTAAACAGTGAAATAAATAACAATAACTTACTATATACATTACTAGATTTGCCAGTGTTCATACATAATTTCATAAATAATAACGATCAAAGTCTGGATACAGTTATTAAATTGCAAAAACTATGTTGCAACATGACTCTTTTTAGTGCTGACCGTTATCCCAACTATTCACAAAACGATTAAAAACCTTCATTCAGCCTAATCGATACTCGCAATTTAATCGAACATGAAAAACGCTAGTAATAACAAGACATAGAGCATGGACTGATTTACCTGCTTTTTGACTATAAAAAGCTCAGTCCATGCTATAAGTCTATGAAACTAAATCTAAATCATTTTATAACTTTCAAATTTTCAAGTTTAAATTCGTTTACGCAATAATTGTTTATCGGTGTTTCATTGGAGGCTAAACATACCTATGTGTCTTCTAAACTTAAATTCAATCATATGGTTTTGCTTATACCCATTTTGTGTTTTCGTTAATTAATTTCAATTTATCTTTTGGTAAAACGGATCTAAAAAACGTGAAAAGACAAGCACCGGGTTCGGATCTAATGCTGAGAGATGGGAGTACTTCTAAATGATTCTTTGCAGTAATGAACAATTAGAATTTTTTAAACATTCGATTTACGGGGCATGTATGGCTAAATTTTAAACTATGAGGAATAGCGAAAAATCCTGAAGGAAGTTTCGAGGCCGATTTGATAAAAATTAAATAACATCATAAAAATTAAATTTTTGAAATATAAATTCAGCAATCAAAATATCAATATTCTGTGAAGTAGAAACATGCGACAAACTTGAGGTATAAGGATTTTTTTCCATTAAATAATGTTTCGCTACAATCATGTTCACAACATAGTGTTCTCATTTCAAATTTTTACTATCACTTCGCGGTAGTAAATACATTTACGATTTTTTGAAATTCGAAATTTAAGTGAGTTTGCGCGAATTTTGATTTTGATCTGCTGTACAATGACTAAATTATTGTTTGTTTATTAGTTCATATTTTTCCAAGTTATCATTACTTCACCGAATTTGATCCTCAGCGACATAGAATAGTGTAAAAAAATAAAATACCTAGCATTTTCTTTTTTTATTTCAAAAGCTCGATTTCTGGCGTGTAATACTTACAATTACATGACCAAACCAATCTCACGAAACAAATTTGTACAATAAAATAAAATTAATATGGCTATCTTTTGTTTGGAGCAGCGAGAGGGAGAGGACAGCGTCCTCCCTCCGCCCCAACCATAGTGGTAGGCGCCCGCAGCGTCGGAAGTCGGCAGACGATCTCCGGCCACCGTAGGCACGGGCATGCGGACAGCGAGTAAAGGGCAACTCGCTGTCCGACCATGGACCATGCCCGGGTCGACAGCGCGTCGTGTTCCACGTGCGCCTCAAAGAGCGTCAGCATAATGACTTAGAGGACCAAAGCCTACCGGGGTCGCGGGAGTTATTTCATGACCCCGGAACATAAAGGGCTATTGAAGGACACCGTGGAGTTTAGTCAGTACAAGTCTGACAGTCCCTCCCGCCCTGCCCGGGGTGGAAGGACTCACTTGATGATTTTACCATGATAAAAAAAAAAACTTTTATTTGGTAGGAAACAAACTCATTTGAAATAAGCCTATCAAAATCCAAGGCATTCTACATTCATACAACATTAAAAATTATATTATTGTACAAAATAAAATGTACAGTAAAAATTAGCTAATAAATTAAAAGTTATTAAATATTTTGATTATCGAGTACCACAGCAAGTGCATTCCTAATTCAAATTTTTGAATTAAATAATTGCCGCGCATTCAAACATTTATTACTGACATTGTTCCTTTGTCTATTATTGTTTTTTGGGAATGACAATGTACGTAATATTATTATAAAAGCTTTAAACAATATTCTATTAGATAATAATTGTATTCTATACATAAAACAAATTTATTTTAATTTTTATTAATCGATTTCCTAATTTCCTTATTTTTTTCACTCGAGTTGACAAAAAAATCAATTATGGAATCGATTAGAATACTCGCTTTCACACATCATTACGATTAAAAAAAATAACATGGTTGTCGATTACGAATACAAATTGAGTAGTGGTAATGAAAAATACGTGTTATTGGCCCTGTATTAGAGAATTACGCCAAGATCTGGTCTTTTTTACGTTATTTATAACATTTGGCATGATATTTATCTTTATTGTTATGGAATTAAAGCTCGCGTGTGTGATCCAAGTGCAAAATAAAAATGTAAACAAACAAAAGTGGCGCGAAAGTTCGAGTTCAGATATCAAATTTTTATTACCACTGCTAATTTATGTTGAAATACGTATGAATTCGTTACAATACTAAATGACGAGTTATTCATTCCTTCTATAATGATCCGTTGGATGTCCGAAAACCACGTTTTTTATGATTTTTAGCCCCACCCAGCACTGCCATCAAAATGGCGAAGATCGTATTTACACTTTTGGATTTTGTTACGGTAAATTAAGAAAATAGGCGCTAAATGTAGAAGTTTTAATTTCGTGAATAAATCAGATTTTTATTTAACATTCTTAATTAATGCGCACTCATAGATTTTACGCAGAGAATATATATTTTTTTCGCCTTAATTTATAATGAGGATGTCGTATGACTACAACGTCTGCCCCTTTTGGACCCACTATTGAGCCAGCGTAGGTTTACTTGTCGCGCCCCTTTCGGGGGCGGTACCGAACTATACGGATAAACTTGTATATTTATTCAACACTTATTTCATTTGCCTCAAAATTCAACCTGCACATTAAAGAATAAGCATTTTGAATATTGCATTAACCATCGTCTATCCAAACCGTAGTAAAATGGCCTACTGATTGTCAACGTCCGATTTCTCGCTAGTCAACAATCAATGACGAAAACAATACTACCCAAACCAGCAATAAGAAAATTCCATTAAAAAAAAATAAACAAACAAATGCCAAACAGACCACTTCCAGCAGATCTATACAATTGTTAAAACAAAATCAGGTAGCGCCAGCCGTCTACAGTTATTAAGATGCCCATTTAAAATGAAGTCTTGTTTTAATTAAGTTACACCCAACACTATGCCTTTTAAACATTGTAACATTATACATGCGTTTTACGGCATTTTAATTGGTATTATAAACGCTAGAATATCAATTAGATTGAACACTAATCGCCTGTTCATTCAACACTTATCAAATAAGAATGGTGGCTATAAAAATATAAATCAATTACTAACTTTAATCCCGGTTTAAATTAATTTGGACAAACTGTTGTCGGCTTTAGATTCGAGCGTTGACAGCTGTCGGATTTAAATAAATTTGGAACAAGCTAGTGTCTATGGATTTCAATATATTGGTAGTGATAGTGGTAAAACACTGTAACAAGCAGATCCAAAAGCTTAGATTTAAAGAACTTTTTTTTTTGTAAATAGTTTCGCGTTTGACCACTATCTCGCCTGATGGTACCTAAGTGAGTATGTGGTCGACGGTGAAGCTAGATTCCTATCATCATCATCATCTTCCTGCCCTTATCCCATTTTACTTGGGGTCGGCGCAACACGTTTTTTAGATTAAGCTAGATTCCTAGTAAGACATTAATTAAAAAAAAAAAAGGAAGACAAATTACCCCTTTTTCGATCCCTACGTCACACACCAAGGACTTACCTACATTTAAATTAACGTGGCGATTACTCACACATTTATAAAAAAGTGGCTTCACACGTGGCACACGGAATCTGGACACTGCATAATTTAAGCATGAAGGACTATAATTGGATCAATGGTGCCAATACTTTATTAATATCTGCCAAAACCACGAAAACATGAGAGAATTCTATTCCAGAGCTTTTTTTATTCAAATGTGTTGCGTCTGCCCATGGCAACTGCTTGGCCAGGGCTTTAATTTTGGTTCAAAGAAACCTTACTATACCATTTACTTGTGGCATTATTTTTAATAACATTTGACGAACGTAATTATTTAAAACTAGGTTTATAAAAAGGTCAATCCTGCAAATAATAATAACTACAGGAAACATAACCAAGACCAGCACAAAGTAATTGAAAACAAATAATACGCAGAGACAACTTTAATATGTGACATTCCACATGATTACATGTCAAGTTAAACAATAAGTTCTCACGGGTTAATGAACGTGAATTTCGGACATGTGCGTAATAATTTAATGATATTCAGACACATTGTACATGTGAAAGTAAATCATTCCCACACTGTGTTAGAAACTAATCATTTTATTAAATGAAACGTGTAGTTGGGAAACGTGAGCGCCATTTTTCCACGCGTTCCAATTTCAATTATTTTTGAATTGCTTGTTTAATGCGTTCTTCTTTTTTCGATTTAGTTCGATGATATGATATCAAGCCTCTTTTTTAATCCGTTTGTTTTAAGAAAAAAACAACTTGTTGCGGAAAGTTTGTGGTCAAAATTGCCAAAGTGGCAGCTGGATGGCCAAGTGGCTATGTCTGTCAAAGGATTGAGAGCCGTTGGAACAGACAAGTGCTTAAGTGCATATTGTGAATCAGTAAACGCAGCGGGGAAAGCCCCCTTGCCCATCTAGATTGGGACACAATCTGAAAAAGGTAGTCGGGTGAAGTAGAGTCGTAATTTGAAATTCCTCTAAGTATACGACTCGGTTCGAAAATATACATAGGTATTTGCTAGTTTTCTATAATAAAAAACAAATCAACGTAAGTGTTTATTGAACTACATTCGAAAACAATTCACCAAAGAAACCAAATGCAAATAAGTAAATTCAGTTATTCAAGCATGAATCACGAAGTCAAAAGTTTTGTCCACTCCATAAAGAGGGAAGCCAATAAAACCGCAAAAGAAATGAAAAAGCAACGAAATTTTCTCACAGGGCAACTGAATTTCAGTGTGACGTCGTTAATAAGTCAAATGTGAAATATTGGTCGATATTCGAATGGCGATGAGTGGCGACCTCGCTTCCGAAAACCATCACAGTGTCGACCACAGCAGAAACAAAAAGGTACACGCCGCCGGCGCGCTTCCGATTGCACTGCCAACGCTGAAAAATTACATGAACAACCCCCAACAAGGCGGGTTAATATATTATGGGTGCTCACTGCATTCGGTAGGGTTTTACCTGATGTTCTTTTTTCGAAATTCTAATTTTATCGACTGTGCACCCCGTTTGATATAGCTTCTCGGTTATATAGGTACTTGCTTAGTTACTGTGCTCTTTACATTTGATTTGTAATTATAAAGTAAACAAAATGTTTGTTATACTTAGATTTTTAGAAACCATAGCACGGTATCATGAATTTGATTGACACTTAACTCTCTAATAACAATTGAACATGTTACCAAAACGTCAAAAGTTTCACAACGGTGAGTGTACGAAATATTTTATTATTATTAACACCATTTTTTGCGATGAAGAGATATGTTTTAATTATTGATGTGCTTTATAACGTTGTCAAATCAGGATGAGGCATCAGATATAATGGATGATGATAGCCCGCAAAATCACACTGCAATTTTTCAATGAGCGTTAATGGTTGCCATCAGAGTGTCCGAAGCGTCCTAATGAGTTAGCGCACCACAAATCTTTCATAAATGGGTGCACTTTTTTGGAGTAATCACGACACACCTTGGGACGTCCTTCAGCCTTCCAAGAAGCAAGCATGACTGTGAAAAAACCTCAGCAATTAGGTACAACTTTGTTGTCGTAAATGTAACAACATTCGGGGAACAGAAACGGTGACTTTCTTTTGTTTTGCGCGCATATCTCCCGGAGCGAGCCGAATCGCGGCTACGAATTGTTTGCTAGAGGGCACATGTTTTGACAATGTATTTCAACACGATGTTTTTTGTGAGACAGAAAGTTTTCTGGAAAACAGGCAGATGCGTGCTTCAGCGGTCAATTTGCGAAGCCTGCCCACCAGTCACGGCAGACATCGATGTTAAACAAGCAGAAACGCACGTACAATTTAATATCGGGCGCCTACATTGTAGCACATGTAAATACTAAAGACTAATGCCCACGGTAAAACATTTAACAGTCAGCTATAACAACTGGTTATTTTAATGTCTTCCAATTACAGTGTTCAGTCGGTTAACGATTTCGCTGGGCATTAACTATTCCAATTTTATGTTTGAGACGGACGAAACGCGAAATTCTTAATATTTAAGGGTTATAACGAACGTGCAATAATAGTTTAAATGAAACTATATTGTAAGTGAAACTCAGAAGAATCGACTATCCGCGAGAAAATCAAATCAAAAAGTTTTTCAAAAAACGCCAAGAATTTTTACAAAGTTGACATAATATAATTTGGGACACTAGAATACTAGATCATCTGTAAATGAAAGATGATTTTAATTAACACTGATTTTTAAACGTAAATTAGATGCTTAACTATATTATTTTGTCCTGCACTTATGCCAGAACACTACAAAATTTTGTTTCTGCATCAGAAACTCAAATTCTCAATTTTTGTCATAGCCGAACAATTTATTTATACCAACATGCATGCAAACAAAAAATAGTTGCAACTCTAGTTTGTCGTCTAAGTATAAGTGGTCAGTGACATATTCAATCCGAGCGTCACACACTCAGCTTCCCGTTTCTGCACTTTGGTCCGGCTTGGTGACTTACGAATTTTATTATCTATGGCTTAAAATGATATATGACCGCTCTTAACTGGGGAATCATAAAATATTTTCTGTTTGTGAAATATTTCTGAAGCAATAAAGCAATAATTCACTACGGGACTACGGGGAAGACGACGGCCTTTATTTGCTGTCATAAATGTTCTGTTTATGGTGTACTTTTTTTCTGGCTGTACTGGAGACGGTCCGGGATGCACATAAACCTCCGCTTTATCATTACGTACCTGTCCTCAGTTTTAACACTTAAAAGTTAAAACCTGTGTCTAGAAAGCTATTGCTTTAATTTCAAATGTTTTATAGTATTCAATGTCAATATTTCCAATGGGGTTATCCAACTCAAAATTTATGTACGGTCACGCTCTGCGAGGTTCGCGTCCTTACGTGGGACAAAGCTATTAATCGGTAACTAAATGCAGTAGTGCGGCTAAGTCCAAGCACACATCACGTGTTGGTTTTGATTTGAACACCTCGTGTAGGCGTTTAGCACGAACCTTTACAGAGTCCACAACATTTTTCAGAGAAATTTCATAAGTATCTATAATATTTATTTCTCGAAAATTATTCTCAAATCACATCCTCGCTCTTCCACAATTCAACAAAATAAAATTATTGTATTGAGTAATGTCAATAAGGCATCAAGCAAGACATTTAGATATTTATACTGGAGCTGAGGCTGTTTTCACTGGTTCTTTATTTAGGAAGAAAAACATCAGTTGTAAGTTCAGTGACCTTAATACTACACCAGTTAGATAACTACACAGTCTTTTAGAAAGAAGCCTGGCTGGAAGCCTACCGTGCCCCTTCATCCACTTTAATTGGTACTCTCATTGATCATAGCAGATCATTCGTCCTCGTCAACTAAATCAGACCTGACATGGAGGCGTCAATTCGTGCGTCGGCGTTTCACACGAGTGTGAAACTTAGGAAGTGTCGACGGGGGGCTCCATTAGTCAGCGTGATTAGTTCTCGAGAGCGTTAATGTTTCAATGAGATGAATAATCGCCGGCAACAGTGACAAATGCGCTTCGGTCTTTGCGCGCACGCACCTGACTCCCCCCACAAACGCGCCGCGCCATCACTCAGCATCACTATGTTATACGTACCAGATGAAGAGATTTATATTTATTGATGTTAGTGCCCCCAACGTTTTTGTTATTTTATGGACTCGCACGAAATGAGTTTCATTAGCTCATACTACACTTCACTTATATGAGACGCATAAAATAAACGTAACTCGAGAGTGACTGTTGGACGGAGTAGGCGATAAGTGTGAAAGCAAAAGTGGAATAAACGTATGTCCGAGAATTTTATGAAGTTTTATGGTCACAGTATGTATTGATAAATGACTCGGCTTACGTATTCCGAGTCAAGGGTTAAAGTCGGCTGCGATCTAGAGTCGGGATCTTTTTCGAATTCTCGCGTTGATTTTTTATCGAAGTGTGGCAGGATATCGATGTGTGTCACTTTACTATGATTTAACATTGATTGGGTCCTTTGAGCTGAACCGACTGTGCGTCAACGAGATTTACAACTGAGGCGATAGCTACCGACGGTGTTATTGCGCTAAAATATTCGTATGGAACACTCGGATGATATACAGTTTCTGAGAAGCCGGGACGTTAAGACCTTGCGGGGGAAATTATGGCAGGATTAGTTTCTAGACCTGTGATGTGGAGGATTTAGTGTAGGAAACTGTTTGTACGTACAAACTGTACGTTTGTACTCGTATAGAGATGTAGTGTTTTCGTAAAATAAAGACGAAAGTTTACTTCAGAATGTTTAAAGTTGGATAAAATATAGCAAATGATTTAAAGGGATTCAAATAAATACTGAAAGGAATGGTATTGACCAGGAATAAAGTATAACTTTAAGCGCAACTAACAGTTGACCAGTAGTGGACTCATTTGGCCGACTGCAAAACATGACCGACTAATCAACTTTACCGTCTATTTGGTAACTAAGTAGTAATTAATATTAAAGTAACCTTTTAAGAACTATGATGTGATCTTCAGCCAAGTAAGATGCTCTATAATTCTATAGTCATTGAAACGTTCATGAACGAAGATGCGAAGATGGCAAACAGGTGAAGAGTGTTTTTCTTCAATATGTATTCAATATTTATGCAATCCAATCAAAATAAGAACCTATTTATAGCAAAAATATTTACGATTAGTCGCAATAGCTTTAATCATTCGTTCATCACGCGCAAGTCGCGACAAGGCGCGGTGATCCATCCGACATCGGCCGACACCGCCCGACCGAGCACCGACGACCGATCATAAATCAAAACATTCGTGTTTGTGATTAATCAAACAGACCCGAGAATACACCTTGAGGTTCATATTTACCTACACGTACCTGTCAGGTGTAATATTAACAGGTATAAAAGTATTCCTTTATATTTCATTAGCCGAAGAATTTCGACCGATATCGCCGCTTGGCACTTAGCCTAACAAATGACTAATGGTCGCAGCTATGATATCAAAATCATTTTAATAATTTGATTGAATGATGGTCTCGTTTTGCAACGTTAAAGGTATTTGTGTAACAATATTTTTAATAGATACTTTCTCTAAAGATAATATTCTCGTCACGTTGCAGAATTGATTTAGATTCTCGCAGCTGCTTTTTTGGAAAAAAAAAATGTTTTATTAGATAAAGATTTGCTATCACGTATGATTTAAAAAAATCCAAGAATATGTTACAGTTATCAACCGCGAATCTTTTTTTTACTTACATTAATTACTTTCTAAATCATTTAATACAATTTCGTAACGTCGCTGTGGTCAGTGCGGTGGGCAAGCGGCACAGGCGCATGCCACACAACACGATGATGTAGCGATTTGTACATCATGTCGGTCTCATTTAAGACCCACTGTCCTATTCCTTTTTTATATCAATAAATATTTTTATTATACATTCCACACTGATGTTGAATCGATCGTAATCAGGTTAATTCTTAAAATAGATCTGCATCTCCTCTGCGAATACCTTTTAATTTTTTTTCCTCCCTTCGAACGCAATAAGTGTGCAATTTAAATTATTTTTTGTCACAATCGAATACTGTAACAGTAGTAGTCAATTCGATTTAATTTAAGTGAAAATTAAAATTCTATTACGTATTAAAATGATTTTGTGATTTCTTTATTGAATTTTAAATCACAACCACTAGAAACAGTTCATCAAATATGCACTTTGAGACGTGGTTACTTTCAAATTCAGTTTTTTTTAGTTTGTAATGTTCAACCGTTAGTTTCCCTCACGGCGATATTTGTTATTTTTCTTATCTTTTACAAACAGCGTGAAAATAGAGTCGTTAATACGGTTAGACGTAGCTTACCAATTTGTTAGTAAATATGGTATCTTTTGTGCATCAAAAACCACATTTTTATTATGAATTAACATGTTTATATAGAGACTCATTTGGTCGAAGATCTTTTTCGACAGTTTTTCTTTTGCATTCTTGTCCTGTTATGACAATATGAGTCTTATTGTGTTGGATCATGGATTGTTTTCGTTTAAAAGGCTTTAATGTATGGCTTAGGTCCAAGCAGACTGGATGTCAAAGTTATGACGTGTTAGATTGATTATCGGATGGATGTTAAAATACGTTTTACGACTTTTTATGGCGAGCTTTCGGTGTAAACCCGCCTTAACAGATTCGTTCGCGGTCATATTTCAGTTGGAGAAAAAAAAGAATAATTTTAAAATTGAGGTTTTTATTTTTAAAGAAATAGTCATAGGAAGGCGACCTATGAGTCATTTAGGTAAAATTTTGTGATGAATTTTGTAAGTTTTTACCCACCCGTTATAAAAGTACGCGCGTGTAAATATTTATTATAGTACGTATAATAATTGAAATCATAATTATATTTGCTATCAACGGTAATGATGTTAATGGATAATTATTATAAAACAGGCTATATAAAGCCTCATTTAGATGATACAAGAACTCGAACGCGAGTTGCGTTACATTGCGGACTTTTTAGTGAAACTCGCATGCGAGTTCTTGCTCCGTCTAAATGAGGCTTTAATCGAGTCGATCTGTTTCAAGTAACTCTCAGACCTATTATTCTAAAGCTAAATAACTTTAGAATAGACAGCATCAAATACAGAACATACTA
Source organism: Agrotis segetum (assembly GCA_036375495.1). NCBI lineage: Eukaryota > Metazoa > Arthropoda > Insecta > Lepidoptera > Noctuidae > Agrotis > Agrotis segetum. The sequence goes on along the minus strand of JAQSVV010000329.1, from coordinate 69,573 downwards.
GGCACTAAAGAAACCTACTTTCTAAATATACAAATTCGGTCACCAACGTTAAACGTACCACACAGGCACAGCCTGGGGTCAGAAAAAAAAAAAAAAATTAAAAAAAAAAAAATTAAACAAATGTGTCGCAGGCGCACCCACAGTGTAACCTGTCACATGTCCGGAACAATGCGGGGTCAATGCTCCGATGACCAACAGGGTATGACGCCAAAACATTTGACTCGCGTATCCTAGTTCCGAGTTCGACATCCGTGTAGTCAGGTGGCCATAGATTTAGCAAGGTTTAAAAAAAAAGTTTATTGGGTGTGTAATGAGTTTATCAGATAACCACAAAGGAATTTGAATTGTCAAGGAAGCTATCAAAGTCTATTTTTAAGAACACGGATCTCTTTAAACTGTAGGCCTCGTAAAATATGAATGTATGACATTATTTTTATAACGTAGAAACTTGAAAATTGGACAGTGCAATTTATTTTGTTGGTGGGTACTAAGAAGGAATTTTGCGAAATTCAACCTCTAAGGGGGTGAAAACGGGTGAAAAGATTGGTATAAAAGTCTTATTCCTTGGTTTTATAAACGTGAAACTTGTATTTTTTTATCTATTTATTTGATTAACTACTTACAACTATTATAACGAAGTAATATCAAGAATAAAAAAACTTTTTCTAAAAAAAATGTGACCGCTTTCAAAAACAACCACAAAAAAGGGTAAAATAACCTACAAAACTTTTCTTTCGGAAGTCGGTGACTTTTTTTTATTAATTTCATTGTCTTTTTTGCCACAGACTTCCGAAAGAAAAGTTTTGTAGGTTATTTTACCCTTTTTTGTGGTTGTTTTTGAAGGCGGTCACATTTTTTTTAGAAAAAGTTTTTATTTTACTCTTTTTAGTTTAAATATTCAACCAACATTCTTGTCAAATACATAATTTTCTTACATGTCCACTATAATTTCGTAATCCGTAGCACCGGTAATAACATCGTTAACATCTCTTGCATTCATTCTATCTCAAAAACTGCGGAACCGATTTTGATGAAATTTGCAATATTCCCTAAGTTGAACGATACCTAGTACAACAAAAAAAGAATTACTTAAATCGGACTTGTAGTTCCGGAGATATGCGAACACGAACATAATTTTCTTACTTGAGGAGTTGTACCTTCCATCATCAACTCAGCTACATGAGATGATGATTTCTATACGCAAGTACTTGAATTACTTCATAAGATTTGCGAAAAACTATGTGTCAGCTAATAAAATTTGAGGGTGACCCTCGATTTCTCCAAGATCCAATCATCAGATCCTAAAATGGTGACAATGGGACCACACGGGAAGCACCAGCTTTCGATTGAAAAAAGAATTATGAAAATCGGTTCACCCAGTCGCAAGTTATGAGGTAACAAACATAAAAAAATTAAAAAAATACAGTCGAATTGATAACCTCCTCCTTTTTTTGAAGTCGGTTAAAAAGATGGGCATTAAATTAGTTTACGTATTTCAATTTTCCAAAAGTATCCCATAAAGTTGGTACCCGGTAGTTGTTTCACAGAACTAATAGTTAACTTAACCACGTACTAAACAAAGAACTTACCCTAATGCTTTTACAATATCATTTAATTTAACAATTTCGTAAACCCACCGTAAATCTAATGTAATCCTACACAATCGTCTAGCCTTGTTCAAATGCACACCAATGACACAAGACCAGACCTACTTATAATTATCACTGTCACTAATCTTTAAGTGGTGCCGCACACGAGCCACTAAAAATATTTTAGCCACTCGCAACAGCCACAAACGCTGCCACGAGAAGCTAGAAGCGACTATTTGTGGCCAGTGGTCGACACTTGCAGTCGTTGGCTGCTACTTTTTTTAACCAATGCATTAGGCCGAGACTCTCAATTGCGTTGCCGGAGTGGAGCTGTGTCAATAACGCAAGTCTCGGCCTAAGGCCAAGACTCCACCAAAGCTGTGCGAGTCGAGACGTGTTTTGAACAACCAATAGAATTGCGTAGCCGGAGTGGAGCTGTGTCAATAACGCAATTCTATTGGTTGTTTAAAACACGTCTCGACTCGCACAGCTTTGGTGGAGTCTCGGCCTTACTGAGGTAAGCGAGAAAGGGGTGTGGAATGGCGCGAGTGGCGTGTGAGGGCTTTTTGTGGCGGCGTTTTGTGGCCCGTGTGCGGGACCCCTAAATGCCTAATAGTTCCTAGTTTTCGATTCAAATCTGTCTGCAAATTGACCTGGGTAGTCGAGAACTCTGGACTAGTTTTTGTGGCACTTAGATACTTAGTCTTATAAAAAGTTAACAAAAATCAAGAATAGAATATTTAAATGAAGCAAGTCTCGTTCTAAGGATGTTTGAAATTAAAAAGTTCGATGGATCTTGTTAGATTTGGTTCTGATCTAAACACTAAAAGCTGTGTTATTAGTAATTTAGAAACTAACCAATATACTACTTAATACTTTATTTTCATGTCAAGCAAGGGAAAAATTATTACGAAAAGATAAAGAACAACTAAAAAAGTATTATAATTATTTACAGCATTTACATAACTTTTAATTAAACTATTGATTTATGGGAGTAGTCATTATTTCGGGATATCGTCTGTAAGGGTAACCTTATCGGACGACTCCGGTGGTACAATCATCAAATGTGTCCTCATTTGATGATTGTACCACCGTAAAAATAGTACCCTAATTTAATTTAAGTTACGAAGTTTGACTGTTTGACGTAAAACGGTTACTTCACGACTCAATCCATCTCATAAGATGATCTCAACAAAAATCCTGTAAGATCTTGGTTTGGTTGCAGTTCATTGATTTGAGTGATGCCGCCGTGAGTCAGATCATTAGCTTACTACACGAAGTATAGAAGTTTGTATGTTAAATATATACCTATTTAGTTTTCATTCTTAAAATAAAATCACTTTCGCAGGCTTTTTTAGAAACTACGTCATGCATTTTTCTCCTCTTCCTTGAATCTTTGGGAATCCTATTATTTTTTTAAATCACTTATAGCTACGAGTATCTCATACCAATGACCACAGTCCCCATAAAATATGAACACAGGTTGACCGACAAGTGTGACCTGTGTAACATCGGAAGCGGAAGCTGCTCCCACACGGGGAGGGTTCCAGCGCGCGCGCACCGTGATCTGCAATGACGTCACTTCCGGACGGGCCTTGATTGAGAGTGAGGTAACGGTTAATCACTGATTGCTCACTGATTGTTTAGCCAGTGTTTTTTGCATCCGGTTACAGTTATAACAAATGGTAATGCTGCTAATTTGCCATCGAGTGATAGAGTTAGCATCTCGTACACAGGTGGTCCTCAAAAATATCATAGATTGTCTGGCAGACCACGTTACAGTGACGAAACCGGCAAAGTCCTAGAACCCAAAAAATGGAAGACATGTGACATTTACTAACTCGCACTGGGCCCGCGTGGTGGATTACGGCCAACTATTTCACAGGGAGGAAGCCTGTGTCCCAGCACTGGGAACATTATACGTTGATGATGATCGTGATCCGTACATCTTGTATAAATCAGGTCATCAAAATTCACAAAATAATTAATTGATCGTCTGTAGACCACGTAACGGTGAATATGTAACGGAGAAGAAAAACATCGTGAAGAACTGCGAACCAAAATTTCGAAGACATCTACCAAACCCACACTGGGCTTACTCGTGAATTCACAAAGAGGAGGCTATGTCCCAGCAGTGGGACCATTATAGACTGATAATGATGCTGTACTAAACCATGTTTCAACGAGAAACTAACTTAAACTTAGAATTACTGTAGGTGACATTATTACCTTTAAAGAACAGTGAGTGGGTGTTCTTATAATTCTTTCTCAATCTTCTCATTGTTAGAAACAGAGTTACAAGCAATCCCATTATCCTTCTCCTTAGTTTTTCGCAAATCCTCGTTTCATCCCTAAACAATGGCACACAGTTTTTATTAGCATTTACTTTTTCATCGTAGACTTAGAAAGTTTGGTACGTCAATAGTACAACTGTCGTTAACTTAAAAAATAAAGGGATACATTTTGCTAACAACAACACACTTCACCAGTTAAGCTCACAAGACACATAACATGGCATTTTCCTACTTTGTAACAGTCTATAAAACGGAGAGACAACTACAAACTTTTGCAGAACATAATTACTAACTATTATTCCGTTTGCCAACTACACTCGTCAAGAACTCACAGCGGCACACCTACACCAACGTTCCACATTCATACTTTCAATCAATGCCATTGTTTATCTAATTACAGGCTGTCTTTACTCGTAATGATACAGTTTCGTTTGTTTCAAACACCAACGCACTAACAAAGTCTCACCGACCAAAGAGGTCGGCTACAACTAATTCGTACTTTTAACTCCTATAATTTACCATAAGCAACACGTAATATCTCTCGTTATCTCCAACTTGAACCGATACGTCTCATAAGAACCACGTAATAGGCCCATCTCTCAAAAGCCGCCGAATTATCATAATGAGCAATAACCAATTGCACGAAGCTCACGTCAAATCCGCTTAACTCATGTAAATTTATGGTTATAACACAACTTTTTTGTGTTTTAAGTCAAATTGCTGCGCGTTTTAAGCGATGAGCCGCAACGGGCCCTATTAGCGGCCAAATGGCGTATGCGGGAACGATTCGTGAAAGAAATCAAATTACAATAACGATGCACGCTATACGGCAGTCCGCCACGACCGCCACCGATACCTAAATAACGGGTTACGTCTAATTTATAAGAGGTAAATTGTAGGATGCCACGCGCTAGACATGTGTCATTAGACGGCCCTCGTAGCCCAAGAATTATGTTTGGTTAGGTTTGTTCAACGCTGATTATACGTATTAGTACCGGAGCTCAATAAAACGGAAGCTCCTTGTCTCGTTTGCTGTATTACGTAGAAAGTACATATGGTAAATTATTTTGGAATGTTAATATGTTGTAGTTTATAAAACTGACAATTCTTGTTTAAGGAACTGCAGATACGTGATCAAAATTATTGTCATGCAAGATATCTTGCGTCCTTGAACTTACTATACGTCTTCCTCCCTCTTTTCTCTATTTCTAATTCTTGGAAACTCTGTAACTCTGTTCTAATATCTGGAAGGATCAAAATAAGCACAATGCTTCTGATGACCAAAATATGAACAAATGGGTGTTGTTGTTGAAAAAATAACACGTGAGAACATATCTAGCACGTAGTTGAGTTGACAAATGGCTATCAGCCCCAGTGTCTTTACAGCTGTCATGCACAGCATATATAGAAAACCTGCCATTCTGATCTAAAATCACACATCCAGACTGCCACAATACCTGCTCACACGACATTCCCTACCAATATTTGTGTTTTATCCCAAAAATTTGGTAACGAGAGCCGAGACAGTGTGTCTACGTATGTGGATGTAACATCTTGCAGGTAGGCATGAATGGCCGGCGCCCCGCTGCTAGTGAGTTATGTCGGGCCCCTGGGGCGCAGCGCGGGCGCTCCTTCACACCTCCGCCCGCGTGTGGTCCCGCGGTTTACGACGGACGGGGCTGCTGCGCGCGCGCTGGTCCGTTCATGCAACAGTCAGCCAGTTAGGGAAGGCTTGTGATTTGTTTAGTAGTTCAGAACTCGAAATCTTCCTCTGAGATCTTCCTCAAGATTGTTGTTTTTGTTTTCAAAACTGCAATCCGCAATTGATACTAAAGATAGTCTTCCTTAGACACAAACTAAAAAAAAATGTCAAGAGTTTTGACAACAGACTATCATCAAATGTCGGGTCCCTGACTGTTACATTCATTAGTCTAAGATCAGTCTCTAAGCTCGTATTCATTGGCAATTAGTATTTTTGAAGTGTTTTATGTTCAATTTCTGGTTTTCTAATTGGGTAAGAGCACACCCTTAAAACTTTAATTATACGATTAATAATATCATCAGATTTGAAAGATTGGTGTTGCATTTGGTAGCGCAATTCGTTAGATTAGGCTGTTTAACGGTATCTGACAACTTTTAGTAGCCTAGCGAAACGTAGAGATGAAACGCAGGGCATTCACAGAGTAGCTACAAAAAATATTCTTGGCTGCATCCCACATAAAACGTCCCGAACAGCATCTAAATCTTCCGGCGTTACTAGTAGATATCCTTACCGTAAGATATTATAATATTAGTCACATTAGTGTGTATATTTTACCGAGGAATTATTTTATTTGTTAGACTTATTACGACCTGACCGGCTTCCTGCGAGATACGATACAGGCCGGTGCCATTTTTATTAGACAGGAAGGAAATTCTAACGTTTAATATATTCTGAGTAAAACGTTTGAGGTTTATTTATAACAGTGGTACAGCCTTCGATCCGGTTTTGGTGACTGGGCGAGCCTCTTGTAATATTGGATGTAGATTGTCTATGACTAACTAGTGGTACACAAATCTTATCTTACTAAGGAGTACTAATCCTATCTTTCTTGAGATGGATGGATGTTTGTACCTCTTTATTGCAAAAACAACTGAGTGGATCTAGAAAGGCACACACATCTTTTTCTATACTAATATTAAAAAGAGGAAAATCAAAAGCTACTGAACGTAATTCAAAAAATCTTTTAGTCGTAGAAAGCTGTATTGGTTGTTGACATAGGTCATACGAGGAGGGAGTTTATAACCAGAATTCAAACATAGGATACTTTTTATCCTGAAAGCCTGATTCTTGAAAATAACTTGAGAACACGCTAGAAATACTTAATGTATTTAGAAGTAAATATAACTAAATAAATATTATACTCAGAACCAATAGTGATAGTTGCATAAAATGTTAGGCGCGTTTTGTAACCTTCACTTTGCATGTGTTGAAAAATAAACTATATGGCGGTGCCATTTAGTTCAAAATAAGTTTGTAGAGTTGTGTTTTGAGAGTAGGAATTATAGTATCAGCTGTTGAAAAAGCTTAAAGCTTTTTAAGTTAGGAAAGTACTTACCCATGAAACAGTTTTTAATTTCGGAAGTCGACCATGTTACTTCCACATTTTTTTGGTAACACCTAGCTGTTTGCTATATTGCATTGCTAATGTAACACATATAATACATCACTGCCTGTAGCCTCCAAAGAGTTACGCAGAAGTTTGGCTTTTCCTTTCCCGGATGGCGTAGTACTAGAACGATCGACTGCCGCGTTGCGTGTAGCGGGATCTGTTCCCACGTGGAAGAAATCTCCCTCTCACAGAGTGTCTGTATCCCAGCTGTGGGAATATTATAGGCTGATGATGAACGAATGATGAACAAATATTTGCATGATCTACAAGTTGTTGTTTTGGGTCTCTTACAAAAGGATCTACTTTTATTTTCATTTCTATATTTTCTTTTGTTTTTATGCACTACGAATTATCGATACAGGAGAACTTCCTAACATGGGGCAAATATTTTTCAATAATCAACAGTACACCCACATTTCACCAGCCATTAGCTATATCTTTAATATTTACTGAGTATATTATATAGAAAAGTATGTATAAAAACCAAGGGGTCTTAACAGTGACAGTTCCTACTGTAAGCCCAGTTATTTATAGTCGTCCCACTGGCCGCACTAAGATTTATACTGGCCAGAGGAAATCATGACAGAAAAGCTTTTTGTTATTACTTTCGTACTGAAAAGTGGTATTTAAATAAATTGTTTTATTTTTTATTTAATTTTTTATAATTATTCGATGACAATTTTGGATTAAAATTAGAATTCGGTGGAATCTCTTCAATTAGAGTTTTTTTATCAATTTATTTAGAAAAAACTAATTAACTCTTTTTCGTTTCCTGTCGCTAAGCATGAACTCCTAAGTTTGTTGGTAAACTTTTTAGGAAAAAAATATTTATAGTTAAATAATTAAAATCTAATAACTTTCATTATAATTGAAGCAAAATCCAAAAGCTTACCCTTTAAAAACTTCAACTGTTCAATCATAAAACTCTATTTACAATGACTATTCAATCAACAACCAGTCACAAATTTAATTAGCAGTAAATCAAAACAAGCGCCGTTCTAAGGTCATTGCGACTAGTTTCACGTGTACGTCAGAACAAAATCTCATTGCTGCACCTGTGTGTGTCCCCTTGAGTTGTGACCGGAGTCCGCAAGGCATGACCTAGGAGCGTCGTCCGAATGCCGTACTGCGGGGGCGAAGATTTATTAAACTGCTACTGCTTTACCGGACAACGGAGGTCGATTTAAGTGAAATTTATTTATGCATTTGTATGCGGTTATTGCTTGGTGCTAGTTATAATATTGAATATGATATTTTGGTGGTCGGTCAAGGGTTTTGTTAGGTTAGATAAATAAAAATTGATTATTTGATTAATGTGGACGAAGTTAAAAAAGTTTACAAGTGGTAGGTAGTGTTGCTGTGTCTACTGATTTCTGTGGACGAAATTCAATTATTATTCTCTTTTTCTTATACATTTTAAATAAAAGTAGAATTAATACGTCTAAAATAAATAAGTCGAGGTACTTACATGATAACTGACAAAAGCTTGCACTGATTGGACGGGTCTACTCAAACCTGCATGGTTCTTTCTTCAAAAGACCATCTCAGACACTAACCTGCATGGTCCTCGTATGTCTTGACCAAAAGCCAAATCTGGCTTTTAAAAGAGACAGCGACTTCTGAATTTGTATCAGCTGTTTCTTCTCAGCGAAGTCAGGCGAAACACCGACCCCATCTCTCTTAAAGTGTCACTTGCATTTATTAAAGTAGTTTTTATGTAAGTTGTTAAACACTGGAAAAGTTATCCAATTTAGATAAAATAAAATAAATGCACTTAACTATCTAATTTTAAATTTCAATGATGTGAGCTGTCATTGATGGTACTCAAACATAACTCAACTAACTGAGGTAACCTTAATTAAGAAAACTACATTTTATACAAACAAAAATCAACAACAGACATTAAAAATGTTATATTCGGTACATTACCTGTAATTCTGCAAAAAAAGTCCAATCATCATCTTTAAAAAACTTCCTAATTACATGTATATGTAACCGCTGTTTCTTCACACGGTCGTCTATCGACAAATTCATATACATTATACATACGTGTCGATAATAAGTGGACACATTATTAAAAAAAAACCAGGCAAGTGCTAGCCGTACTCGCGCAAAAAGGGTCCCGTACCATTAGCTATAAAATGGGAAAAAATCACGTTTGTTGAATGAGACACCCTTTAAAATTCGTTTTATTTCAACTTAATTATATATTTTAAAGTGTATAATTATGTAACTATTATTCTGTGAATATTTAAAATAGAGCAAAAACTAAAAAAAACACGTTTGTTTTATGAGAGTCCTTGTGACTTTTTATTATGTCTTGTATAGTATTTGTTATTATAGCAGTAATAGATATTAATTTCAACAGTCTAACTATCATGGTTAACGCGATACAGCCTGGTGACAGACGGACATACAGACAAACAGGCGGTCCTTTGAGTACGGAACCCTAAAAAATTGAATCATCATCTCGACTAATTTGCATCGATGCGTGCAATCGACGCACTTGTGGCATCTTCGGTATAATTGTATGGGCGAGTGTAAGAAGTGATTACAATGGGCTATGCTTACATGTAGATACCATAAGAAGATTGGACGTATATCTCTCTTACGTGTTTTGTATTACAATGCGTAGAGTTATACCTATTGGAATTACTACGGTAACTTTATGTATAAGGAATAGAAAATTCCATTAATTATTTACATAATATAGTTATAGAATTATTCAGACCTACATATATTTGAAACTTTAGGTACAATATAATTTTAATTAATTTAAAATGTTTAAAAAAGTACACCAAAATGATAAACTATACAACTAATTTCGTCTTTTAAAACACAACACATCGTTAATTTATGAGACTGTTATATTTTGGTTTCCCTACATTTGTGGTCTACCTAGTTTTAAATTTATTTATTCAAATCAAAAAATTACAAAGATTTACAGAAGCCAGTTCAAACCATATATTTATATATACCTAACTAATTAGATAATAATATATGTTATAGGTTCTCTGCATCTTAACTTTAGATTAGACAGCTATTGTAAGTTATTGTAATAATTATGCTTTATTTTTGTCTTTAATAAATAATGTTATGGAGAGGTAAAATTTGCTTGTATGTGGGGTAGGGGCAACTATTAGGTGTTCTATGGTAGAGGGTGATCTCAGGAACCAGTCATAAAATTATTTTTTTTCCTTGTAGGAAGTCAGATTATTTGTGAGTGCTTTAAATGATGTTTATCTAGATCTTGCATACTTGTCGAGCCTACCTGTGATACCTGTTATAGCACAGGTAACATGTTTAGTTTTCTAGCAAGTCAGAAAAAGTAAAAGCGCGAGAAGCGGTGGGATGCGACGCGGTGGGTTGGATTCCAACGACACACGAAAGAAGTCGAAAGCATAAAAAAAAAAAAATCGAACCACAATCTATTTCAATTTAGCGACACAAACACATTAAGGATATAGATTATAGATCTATGTTTTAATTGAGTTCCAGATGGACCCCGTTATGATTAGTGTAATGTGATCCAAATTGATACTGATACGGCCAATCCGTATGACTAGGTATGTACTACCGAAGCCATTAGATTAACTAAGATGTTGTTATCTGATAAGCCTTAATTGGATTATTTTTTGTTTGTTTTTTGTTACTAACACCTGCGGTTCAATTTTCGGTTTATTGTCTAATGAACTTAGTAAGTCAATAAGGCATAAATAATTACTTGTTTTAAAAAACAATGTTTTAAATAGTCAAAAATAGATTTACCTACACGGCTGCTACGCGAAGCCTACACCGCTTCTAAGCTAAGACTATGCTACGCGAAGCCTACGCTGCTGCTACGCGATGCCTACGGCGCGGCGCTGCTACGCCGCTTTGACTTTTTCCATTCGTCAGTATATAAACACTCTAGTAAAAGAACATTAAATAAAACATTAGAGTAACTAAACAACAAAAGTGTTTGTAGAGTATTAAATGAAAAAAAAACTTGAAAGTTAACCCTGACAGTAAAAGGCTGTCGATCAAAACTTAAGGCTTAAACTAAAGGTCCTATAACTATAAACCTCGGAGTTGACGCCCATTAACTTTAATAGCTTTAATTATATGTACAGCGAATAAAATTTATGTGAAATACATAACTCTTGTTCTTAAATTTTCAATAAACACAAGTCTCCATGACATATTTTATATCGCCTAGTTTTATGTTCGTAATAAAATATCGTTCAACTGTGATAGACGAACGACTGGTAAGTGGTAAGATAAAGGATAAATAAAACTCTTTGATCGTCAAAACTAGAAATGTTAATACGGTTCCTTTTTTAAACCAATGTCCTTTTTTTGAGTGATAAAATCATCAAATGAGTTCTACCGCTCTGGGTATCCATGAAAAATACTGTCACACTCCTGACTAGAAAGTTCACCCCGTCCATCGTAACAGGATGAACTTTCTAGTTTCGCAGTATGGTCTAAGCTGGTTATCGAACCAGTTTAGACCATTACTGCGAAACCAGTATATCCTGAAATCCAAATACTGAAAACATATAACTTCCCACACCTATGTGTGTTTCTTTGCTCACAATTTATAAAGAAGCAAGTTTAAACAATTTTACTTCAACTAAAAAAAAAGGTGTGAAAAAGATGCCTGTCAATTTTTGGAAGTCCAGCATTGCAACATTTTATCAACGAAATTTTATAATTTACGTTTTTTTTATTATTATTTTATCATACCAAAATTATCCGATACTAAAGGTCAAGGTTGACTGAACTGTGAAACGTCTCGTAGATAGTAATCGTTACACGTGTCCTGTTTGTATTGTCAGTATTTGTCAGTGTCTATACAGAAATAATATATATTTCTAAGAAAATCTTTGACGAGTAAGTATATAACGAAAATATATTTTAGATTTCCTAAAAACTTTCCAGAACATTCTATCCATCGCGTGTTACGCGTGTCGACAAACAAAGAACTTTAAAAATAACTGTTCCAAAACCGAATTCTTTCGTAGCAAAACAACAACAAAAAATCCTCATAATAAGAGCGAGATTAAACCGGTTCATCCTAGATTTCATTTGCGGATTCATTCTCTTAGATTAAGTTAGTGCGACCACCAGCTCATTGTTGCATTTCCACGAGAAGTTTAATAAAGACCTTCCACACATAGTACAATACTCATATTTCATGCCCACGCTGCGGCCGCGGCCGGTGCACAGTGGTCCGAAAATCGAGCTCCATACTCATAGAAACTTAAAGTGAGGAATTAAAAAAATAAAAATTGTAATGGCTCTGGTATACCTCCCTTGAAAACATATTAAAGTATGGATGGTATAAATTACAGTATGCGTGAGAAAAAAAATATTTTTGTTTTTTTTGTATGGGAGAAAACACTAAAAGTACGTTTTCTCGAAACTTAATAGAACTGTTAGGCTGGTGGTCACACGAGCTATAGTCCCATACACGGCGATCAAGATGACATACAATTCATGTACCGTTAGGCGCCGCTCCGCACGTTATAAATTTTTGAAATTTTGAATTTTCGACATGGGATTTTGCAAGTCATTGGCTTGGTTAAATGACGTTACCAGTCGATTTATTTTTATTATTATACAATTAAGCCTCCGAATGACTATTACGATGACAATAATTATAAAAAATGATTGTACAAGTTTTTTTGCGCATTCTAAGAACTAACTCATAACTAATTATTTCATCTAAGAACTTCTCCAACTTTTTCATTCCCGAAGGAGTATCTTTACTTATATCACATGTCTGCTCTGCTTTACAACATGGCTTCCGATAATAATCCAATAGAAGGCTGCAGTGCTTCAATCTCAGCCTCAATCAAAGCCTGTTCTTCCACGGTGTTTCTTGTTTTCGTTTGAAAACTTAAAATAAGTAGGTCTGTAAAAAATGGTGGAACATATTTAAAAAAGTATGAGACACGGCTTCAAGAGATCATCAAATGGCCTGAGATCGTGAGGGTAAAAATGACTACTTCTGTAGTGTCGCAAAGTAGAGCAGCAACCATGTTCCAGTTCTGACTTTGGTGTAAATGAGGGTGCATCAACATCCTACACACCGGAGACATGCAATGTTGGAACATCAACACCAGTTGAGACGCCGAGAAAACGATTTGTGGAGCTAAGCCCGCTATAGCAAAGAAGGAGAGTGGAAGAGCTCCAAACGCATAGCACTGAAAGCCTTGCTCATGCAACTGGTTTGAAAGCACAAATCAAGAATGTGCCTAGCAGATATCATTTAACTGGTAACGGAGAATCCTTAAGACTTGATTGAAACAGCTTTAGATATTTTGACCTCATTGAGGAAAGCCTCTCTAGCCACTTCTAAAGAGAAGTGGCAGTATATTATAACATTAAGATCTTGTGCAAAAGAAGAAGGAATACCATTGTATCCTTCTTATATTGCCATCCCTGAAGCGAAGAACTGCTAACCCCCAAAAGATACCATAGACATCACGGAAAGAGAGGTTAAAGTAAAGCTCCAAGCAGTTTTGGACATAACTGTGGCTAGGCTTGGAAAGTTGCCTCGTGTGCAATCTTCGCTGGATGGCAAAGAGTTGATATATGCAAATGGGGCTTTGATGGTGCTTCAGGGCAAAGCTAGTATAAGCAAACTATGGCAGACGAAGACGATTGCAGTATTTTTATGTGTTCTTTTGTGTCTCTGCGTTTATTTTGTAGCGATGAAAAAGTATGGGAGAACCCAAACCCCACCCAGACCTATTCATTTAAGGTTTACAAACGAAAACAAGTTAAACATCGTAAAGGGCTGGCTCTGTTTGAGGCTGAGATTGAAGCACTGCAGCCTTCTTCTTCATGATACCTTCAATGAGGTCAAAATACCTAAAGCTGTGTCAATCAAGTCTTCGGGATTCTCCGTTACCAGTTAAATGATATCTGCTAGGCACATTTTTGTTTGTGCTTTCAAACCAGTTGCATGAGCAAGGCTTTCAGTGCTATGCGTTTGGAGCTCTTCCACTCTCCTTCTTTGCTATAGCGGGCTTAGCTCCACAAATCGTTTTCTCGGCGTCATAACTGGTGCTGATGTTCCAACATTGCATGTCTCCGGTGTGTAGGATGTTGATGCACCCTCATTTACACCAAAGTCAGAACTGGAACATGGTTACTGCTCTACTTTGCGACACTACAGAAGTAGTCATTTTTACCCTCACGATCTCAGGCCATTTAATGTTCTCTTGAAGCCGTGTCTCATACTTTTTTAAATATGTTCCACCATGTTTTACAGACCTACTTATTTTAAGTTTTCAAACGAAAACAAGAAACACCGTGGAAGAACAGGCTTTGATTGAGGCTGAGATTGAAGCACTGCAGCCTTCTATTGGATTATTATGGGAAGCCATGTTGTAAAGCAGAGCAGACATGTGATATAAGTAAAGATACTCCTTCGGGAATGAAAAAGTTGGAGAAGTTCTTAGATGAAATAATTAGTTATGAGTTAGTTCTTAGAATGCGCAAAAAAACTTGTACAATCATTTTTTTTAATTATTGTCATCGTAATAGTCATTCGGAGGCTTAATTGTATAATAATAAAAATAAATCGACTGGCAACGTCATTTAACCAAGCCAAAGACTTGCAAAATCACATGTCGAAAATTCAAAATTTCAAAAATTTATAACGTGCGGAGCGGCGCCTAGCGGTACATGAATTGTATGTCATCTTGATCGCCGTGTATGGGACTATAGCTCGTGTGACCACCAGCCTAACAGATCTATTAAGTTTCAAGAAAACGTACTTTTAGTGTTTTCTCCCATACAAAAAAAACAAAAATATTTTTTTTCTCACGCATACTGTAACTTATACCATCCATACTTTAATATGTTGTCAAGGGAGGTATACCAGAGCCATTACAATTTTTATTTTTTTAATTCCTCACTTTAAGTTTCTATGAGTATGGAGCTCGATTTTCGGACCACTGTGCGGTGGGAGCCCGAGACTTCTTGTCAAACGAATAAACTGCGATTCTTACGGCTAGTGTGAAATGTTGCTTACATTAAATATGAATATATTTTAATAAATGCACCGTATGCTAGTAATGTGGAGAGTTTATTGCGGGGAAATAAAAGGTGTTTGGGATACGCGAATGTGGTTCGATATGGAATTTAATTTAATTGGCTTGTTGCAAACGACATGTTCGTCGTTCTGTAAGTGTACCAACATCACAAAGATTCATCTAGAAAGGGATTATTCCTTCCTACTTCATGTTTTTTTTTTCAATTTACTTGATCCGATCGTGATTGTTTTAAAATTCAAATAAATTCAAAGGCAAATAAGAAGAAAAGCAAAGCACAAAAAGCGAGGTGACAAAAAAATTACAAAACCAAATGTGGCTCTACTTCATGAGTACAAGACACACCTATTCTAAATGACCACAGTACGCAAAAACATAGATACAAGTATACAAAATACGTAATAATTTCCCCGCCCGCTCGCACTACGCGGGCGTATATTCTACGTAAACGCGGTAGGCTGCAACGTATCATGTTAAGACATTAAGCTACTGTGAGCGAATAAAACGGTGTTTACATTGTGCGAGCGAGTCGAGATCCAATCTGGACTGTAACTAATAGAGGCGACCGATGTTCTCGCGATTGAGTTATTACAGCTTCCTGTAAGGCTACTTGTTTTTGTGACTCCTACTGTTTGAATTAATTATCCTCTATAAATAATAAATATTTTATGTGTAATGCGATACGCAGGTTGTTGCGATGTCTCTGTCAGATATGAGCGCTCGGATCGAGTGTATATTGTACGGGTATTATTCAAACAGCCAGTTTTTATTGTTTCTTGAAGATATTAATGTTTTGTACGATTGGAGGATCTGATGTTTAAATTCTTTGTTTGCTTGGTCGCTACTGTATTGACATAATTACCTACTTTTCTTTTGGCGATTAATCAAAAACGTGAGCTATGCTTAAAATGTGGTCACATTAATTTTGTTTATTGATACGCTTATTTAATTAAAGAGGCATTATAGATTCGTTAAACACCTGCTGGTTTCTAGGTAATAAATAGCGAAACGAAATATAAATTTTGATATTTGATGTTTTTATGAATGATACGATATAAACGCGGTCATAATTTATGTAATATTGTTTTTTTAAAAGACTCTCCAAATAATAGGTATGTTATTCTATAACTGGTTGATTTATTTGTGGCCTTCTTAAAATTTGAAGTTAAAGAGACTAAATTAAACCTAACCGATCTACTAAAGGAACCACCTCATGAAAACACTTCGGACCTAACAAACAAATGAAAAGTAAGGAAATCGTGATGCTGATGACATTTCACCAACTACCTCTAACCATTCCACATCTAATAAGGCAGCTAACAATTTGACTTATACTTCAATAACATTTGCAATGAATCATTCAAGTCACAGAATAGATATAACCAGTGAACTAACCCCTTTTTGTAAAAACAACCACAGACGTAGACTTTTTATTTAATGTTTAACCTTTCTAAATGTTTTTGTAAATCAGTCTACTCCAATCATCATCATCATCATCAGCCTACGTTTGCCAATAACTAAAGGGTAACAGGCCTCCTCTTTGTGAGAGGTAGTGGACCATAAATCCACTACGCGGGCCCAGTACGGGTCGGTAGATGTCACGTCTTCGAATTTTTTGGTTCTAGACATGTCAATTTCTTTCACCTTTTTGAGAGTAGTGGTGATGGAATAAAGTACACAAAGTAAGTAAGGCTAATAACTAAGTCGAGGTCGATACTAAGCCTCCACTGCTCTTCATAATCATGTAACAAAGTCCGTTTCTGTACAAAACGGAATCTTGAAATTTTTCATTATTACATTTGGAAAAGGGTGCGCTTGAAGATCTTACATCTTTAACTTTCGGAATGTGTATGAACAGTTTCGGAACATTTGACTTAAGTTAAAATACTGTATTTTAATAAGTTTACTGTGGCTAAGTTGAGTGTTACGGCTGACCCGAGAGTGTTCGTCCGAGAGCCTCGTTACAATACGTGACGCGGCACTACGAGAGCTCATTACACATACCCTTTGAGTTATACTACCGATATACTGACGCAGTGGACTACTCTCACCTGCCAGCCTTAATGCTGAGCTAGCCCTTAAAGGTATTAGTCAAAAGTTTATGCTAGACTGTTGTGACCAATCAAATGCAAGGAGACAGGCATTTATCCGTTCATTTTCGATGCAATTCGATTCTAATTGGAGTTACGAGTATTTAAAACACCACAGACCTCTGATTTTGGTTTAGACTTTTATATTGATTGTGTAAGTCCCGGTTTCCTCGCGATGTTTCCTTCTCCTATGTTAGTGATTTATTGTGTTCACACATAGGATTTACAAACTTTCAAGAGTAAGTTAAAGTTATAAAGCACATATTCTTTGCAATAATTACCTACATAATTGAAAAAGAACATCTATGGAGTTTCTTTTCTGTTCTTTTCTATAGAGATCTACGCTTCGGAATGGGCATCTACGGTACTTTCATAGTTGTTATGTCTCGCGACTAGGACTTTAGCTACATATTTTTGTAGTATTTTTTATTGTCTTTTGTCAATTCAAAAGTGCCTGAAATTGGCCTACTTGAAATAAATGCTTGATTTTGAATAAACACATTGATACTACCCGGACCATCAAGAATAATGAAAAAGTGTAAATCTCAACTTTATGTTTCAAGTTGACTTTACAAGCGTTTATATTATCTTAAAAGCCCTAACTTTCAACTCTAACAACCCAATAACAGTAAAGTAAATACTCAAAAACCTGCTCAGCTTATGCAACTTTCATAAAACAACCATCCAAAACGAATTGGGAGATCGCTTTACGCTACAAGTCCGGCCTTTGCCCTAAAGGATGAGACAAAATTGAAAGGACCGTCAAAGCAAATGACACTAAAGTATTTCTCCTGCGTTTCGAATCACGATTCACACTTATTTCGTACTGTTAAGTCACACTAAACGTTACCCAAAGGCGAGCCTGTGAGCGTATTGACCGACTCACGCGAATATATTTATTATGAAACCCCTACCATGGATGACAAATGAAGTTGCCTATCTTCTTAATGTGATTTTTTACGTGAATTGTTTTTAGAATATTATCAGTAATTTTGTTACTCTATTCTAAGACACTAGCCAGTTCAAAGCAGGATGTCAATGATCCTAACTTGGTATGTGCTCAAAATTATACTTTAACTTAAATATAATTATGTTTGTGTTACCGTGTTGTTCGGCCTAGTGGTATCGGCCCCGGCTATTAAGCTGTAGGTCGTGAGTTCAAAACCAGCCAGGTTCAATAGCTTACTTTGTGTAATTTATTACTACTACTGTTCTCAAAACAGTAAAGTAAAATTCGAAGACTTGCGACTTCTACCAACCCACACTGGCGCCGCGTGGTAGATTATGGCAAACTCTCTAGTGAGAGGAAGCCTGTGTCACATCAGTGGGGACATTAAAGGCTGATGATAATGATGATCAAAACAATTCCCATGCTCATCGTGGAATCCTAACAGTACCACAGACACGTAGTAGCGACGAAAATTCGACAAAGAATAAAGTCCGTTAAAGTGACTACGGTCGCGTGGTGGCGTCAGCCTGAGGCATCGAACACATCACTTAATGTACTGATTATACGACTATATTGTCATTATGGGTCATTACCGTCGGTAATAGTCCACGCGGGGACACACAGAAATTGTTTAAAATTCTTAAACGGCTTGTTATTCCAAATATGTGATCCGACGTCGTCCGAATTGCCGCACGTTTTGCAAGTGGCTGTATGTCACGACTTCTGGTGTCAATTATTTGGACGGGATTCTTTGGTAATTATTCTTTTGTTGCTTTGGTTTTGGGGGAAATACGGGTAGTCTTACCATAGGGTATCGTATTACCCAGTTACTGGGTTGTGGAGGTTCGATAGGTAGTCGCTCCATGTAAAATACTGATATTCAGCTGCATCCGGTTTGACTGGAAGCCGACCCCAATATAGTTGGGAAAAGGCTAGGCAGATGATGACTACCGATATGGGTAATACAGTCATTGAATAATAAAGAAGAGGTAACAATAAATTGTGAAAGACTGAGATCTAGCCAAAATTAAAGTTGCCCAGAAAACAGACTTAATGATCTTAGCAACACACACAGAAGTGCCAAAAAAAACACTTCCCTAAATTAAAACAGACAGAAACAAAATACAGCGTTACTAAACCGTCTCGATATCAAATTAATAGATGCAATTTCCAAAATTGTTCTTAATATACCCAAAATAAAAAGAGAAATCTATCGAAACCGCTTTGATCTCATTAATTCCCAAAGGGCCGTGTTAGATACGTCAAATTAGGACGTATTTGGGACGGAAATCACTAGCCTACCTCCTGCCATATGTCGATTTCAATCAGGAAAGGATACACATATATAGGTAGGGATTTAGACGATTGAAAGTTGTATCTATGAAACAGAGTTTACAATGAGTTATTTAAAATAATTATGTTTTTTTTTACTTTTTCACTTTATTTATCGGACAAATACATAAATATGAATTAAATTATAGAAATATAAATATACTAAACTAAAATAAAACTAACGTATTGAACAACACACACACAATAAGATTAAAAAATAACAAATTAACAATTATAAATTAATTTCACTCATTTACGCATAGGTGAGTCAGCTTATTACTAGACACTGTGCAGTAGATTAAATTTTGTAGTCGCCATATGCGACCTCTTTCCATTTATAATTTTCAAGCGGACAATTTTTACGTCCACAACGAAAATTGGTGTCAAAAAGTTCAAGAAACAATAGTTTCTTTTTTTTAAACTTATGTTTTTGGCAACTTTGGTAACTTATTCTTTTTGTTTTTTATTAGTTTTAAGGTACAGATACACATGCTTTAAACTAACATGCTAAAGCACGAGAGCATGCTACTTTTAAGCAAATGCTACTTAGTAGCATGTGTATTGAAACCATTTGCTAATAATGAGCATGCTAATTTAAATGTAAACTATAAGCATGATCATAAGCATGCACTTTTAGCATGTTAGTTTAAAGCATATGTACGAGTATCAATACCTTTACTCAACCTATAGTAAGAGGTTGTAAATATGCACTCACCAAACTTATAATCTTTATATCAATTTGTAAACTATTTTATTTAAACCATGCAACTGTATTTGTTTCATCAATGTTTCACTGTATACTTACGAGTATATACGCATACTAAGATACATCGAAATACGTAAATTCGTTTCGCTCTCAACCTTTTTGTCTCAGAGCGAAACCGCGTCGTCACCCTTTTTTGTAAGTCGTATCACGTCCAAAAATGACGTAAAAACAAAATATCATTTTTCGTCACGCCCGTCCACGCCACACTAGCTATTTATTTTCGAGTTTCTCATAAATTAGTTTCTGCTGTTTTTGGGAAATCAAAAAACTTTTCAACACTCTGTTTCGTGTAATTAATTATTTATTTACCGGATTTCATCAATATGGCGATAATTAATGGAAGTAGAAGTTTCTACCAAGTGAGAAAGAACCATTTCAATATTTAACGTTGACATTAGGACTTGTAACAGCAAATTGCCGTTTAAAAACCGCAGTAATAATTAAAATAATTAGCGAAGGAAGCTAAAAAAACCTGAGATGATTAAAAGCTAGGCAAGAGTGCCACTTCGCACATGTCGCGTCCCCCACACAAAAGGGGGACAAATTAAGAGGGCGTCGTACAAAACACGACTTTAATTACACATAACAATCGCTTACTGTTTAACTTTAAATTTTATTAAAGTTGCTAGTGT
This sequence comes from Agrotis segetum, assembly GCA_036375495.1. Lineage (NCBI taxonomy): Eukaryota > Metazoa > Arthropoda > Insecta > Lepidoptera > Noctuidae > Agrotis > Agrotis segetum. The sequence goes on along the minus strand of JAQSVV010000329.1, from coordinate 48,721 downwards.
CTTAAGGCCTATAATCGCGTTTGAATTTTCGTCTCAAAACTTTATTGCAGAACAATTTTCATTGCTGATTTTGCTTAGGCTCTTCTTAAGCTCGCTGTTCAAATTCTTCAATGTATTTTGAGGAGTGTATAATAGTGTTGTCGTATAAGTAAAGGGCGTAGTTCGCGTGCAGGCCTACCGAGCCGGCAGTGGAGCCCGACATATGGGCATGACCGCTGTCAGATGGGCCCTAAGGCACCTGTCAATATTATGAAATTGTAACGTCTCGACGACCAAGGTAGCTCCTTGGCGTCACGATTACTAAAAGAGCAGCAAAGAACATTTTAATTTAATGCATTTCTGGTATTTTATGCTGTTTAGTGTTTTCAATAAAAATTATCGACATAATTCGAGAGTATACCAAAGACCTGAATACACAATTACTCTTAGAAAGTGATACAGAAACACCAAAATGACATGAAAATATGTTTTTTTACAACAACTTGAATTTGAAAATCAAATTGCCATCACTACGAGTAGTACGTTCTCTAAATAAAAACAGGTTGAAGCATATTCTAAACCGTACTGTCATACCTTAAAATTGATGTAGGATCTTAATCCAAAATTAAAAAGAGAAACTTAATAACAGCAACTTTCCTTGGAAACTCCCTGTAAATCTATCAGTTTGAAGATAGCAACACAGCGAAGGAGCGACAAGGACCGTGTTCAATTGTAGCTACAAACGAATTCATTTTACAAAACTCATCTTGCAGACGTCGCGCCATGTGACAGCGTCACAGAAGTTGGCGGGAAAACTTTAGCTTTAGGGAAGAGACAAGGAGGATTTTTTTTTTCTGGAACGTAGTTTTTTGCGTTGGAAACACTCACTAAGCTGCCAAATATCCATACATTTTGTACGAGGAAGTTGCTGATTAATTAATTTTAATGCTGCGTTAACACTCCTGCAAACATAAAACTCTTAACTCGATCTATAATTATCTTCGGCGTTCTGCATCATGGAAAATTTATATTTCCTTTCAGATAACATTTTCCAAACCCTTTTACATGAAACAAAAAGTTTTAGTATGGCCGCTGCCTTGTGTTCAATATTGCGAAAGGGCTGAGGGCATCTATTTCTAACTTTACTGTAAACATGTTCTAGAATATCAAGGAGCATTACTTCTCGGTTCATATCTTCCTTTCTCTCTCTCACGATATTTTCTACAATACAATTACGCGCTCTATTTTTATTCAATTAACCAGTTCAAAATATCTCTTCCAGTGAATCAGTAGCCTCGTGAGCGGCGTCGGCGACGCGTGCCCGGAAGCGTCACGGCCGCGTGAAGACCGGAAATGGGCAGGATGACCGGATCCTATCTCCGCTCTCCTGCCTACCTGCCGGCCATGTTGTGACGTCACCTCGCCCCGGCGCACGACAACCACAATACCACACATTCTGCTTAGATTTTGGAGTTGTTCTGTCACTCTGAAACGATTTTCCCGGTAGGATTTCGAAAAAAGAAATGAGGATATTGATTTGTAGAAATAAATTCTGTCGTATGTTTAGGATTTGCTTGAAAAACATCGTAAAAACAACTTGCGATGCGAACAATTCCCACTCGAGTCGTCGGATCTCGCTAAAACGTGCACACGGCCAAACCTGAGTTTGCCGAAGCAGAACATCCACCGGTTATCATTGCGGGAGTATATAATTGTTGGCAATTTCGCGTCTCCATTCAAGCCGTGAATAGCAACCATTAGGCAGAACCCTCCATGCGCCCTCCTCAGCTAATAAGTGCATTTTCCTTTACAGGACTCCTTAGTGCCATAGTTAAAGCCTCTACTTTTAAAAAATGGCCGTCTCCGCCATTTTGCATTCAGCTGGATATTAAAATTATTGTTAATTGTAGTTATTAAGCAATTTGCTTAATTAATAATGAGAATTTAAGTGCTGCTGTTTTTAATTAGCAACACTGGCTGTATGGTCAACTCTTTTATGTTTTAAGCTGATTTACTGACTAAAATGAGAGAAAAGTCTACTAATTATCACAGCTTTTATGGATTACCCCATTTGAAGAAAATATGTTTAAAAAACCTTTAAAAACTTAGGGCGATTTTCACCAAAAGTTTAACATGTTTAAAATTTTATTTATGCACAAAATTCAATAGAATTTTGACATTAAATAAAATTTTAAACATGTTTAACTTTTGGTGAAAGTCGCCCTTAGTCTCGATTGTCGTCTTACCGATTTATTATTGTAAAAAATTGTCTAGGGTCTACCAATCCGTCAGTGAATTTCATTACATTTAGTTAAGATAATCACTTCATGATCCTATTTATCCTTATGAATGTATGTTTATTGTATTTTTCATAGCTCTATAAATATGGGTGTTAAACTAATTTATAAATGAAATTTTCCTTCTTAAGCACATTTGATATCATTATTTTGTACCTAGTATAACATGTTCCAACTTCTTCAATAATAGCTTTGTCCTTAAACTTGTCTTTGGTAACCGCCATCGCCAGTCGGAATTCCCGCCCCCAGAGTTTGCGGCTTCCAGAATTTTCTCATTCGAATACCAGATGGCATTTAAATATATATCCCACGGAATATTAACGTAAAACACAGCAAATTACTGTAATAACCACTTTCTTGGAACACGTATGATCGAAATATTAATGTACTGGGATCTATGTAAAGAACCTGCCTACGATAACCCCGCTGTATATAAATGAGGTTGGTATACAAATACATAAGTTTAGGCTAAATGTATTTTGTATACTATCTACATTACCAAAAACAAAAGACCATTTATCTGCTTTGAAGAAATAGGCGAATAGATAATCCGGATTTGACTTACCTAACCTTGTCTGTAAGTTACCCCATGACACCTGAGAAGGATTTCCACCTAAGCATCTACCGTTAGATAATCTGTTAAGACGAACTTGGAGAAATATCGTTTTAAGGAAATAAATATTTGACTTCTGCAGAAGTGTTCCTCATAGACCCACATTTTGCCAGTTACATTTAAGTCCGCGTTTCCTTTACCTATACATAAAGAATTAAGAACCTACATAAAAGTTACAAATTGCAAGTAAATCAAAATCAAAGTTTATGATCACTAGCATTTATTAGCTGGTACTTTTTTTTTAATTGCATGGAAAAAGTATTATCAATCTATACTTTTTGGTAAAGGATCTAAAATGAAGAAGAAATCATAAGATAATCTACAGTAGGAAATAAAGAAGATTTTGATTTTTCAAAGTATAGTCGCAACCTTTTTCAGACGTTTTGATTCAAGCAACTTGTAAACCAATGTGACGTCATACTTGTGTGCAAGACTGCGTCCCTTTTTCTGACCAATATTTTACTAGATATAAAAGTGTAAGCACTTAATTACTTCCTCATTTAAAGGAGCATTCGTGTTGCGGTATCTTTAAGTTTCCATGATTGGTGTAATTGGCAATTTGGAGTAGTCACAGCACAATATGGACCGCTTCTTTCAAAGCCAACCTTATCCTGAGTGCAGTGGTTCCTGACAATGGTGCCGCCGGAGTAAGTCACGACTTCGAGTCCCGGGGGCACCCACCTGTGCCCCACACTCTTGAATATTTGGAAATATTTTAGCACATTTCTTTAAATAATTTTACGGCATCATTACTCAGAACACGATCTCTGAACAAAGAGCGGCTACTTTATACTTACATATAATTATTTTGTATTACGCAACTGGAAATGGGTCTTTAGTTTTTGAGTTGCTACTGAACGGAGGCGCCTAGCACGAGTTCGTGAAACATAATAATAATCTATAATACGTCGATTTATTCAAGTATTTAGATTATTAGATCATTTTTTTGCGAACATAGGTAGGTACTTTCAGTATTCTTTAATGGTAAATAAACGAGTACTTTCTACTTAAAAAGCGACGTATTAATTACTTAACGTTTATGTCACACACTCGTGCCCGAAGCATTTGGTTTCTTAGCTTTTAAAAAATTACAGAAACATTATGGAAAATAATTTATCAAACCATTAAAAGAAGGAAAAGCTAAAGGGAAGGGTTAAAAAATATCCTTTAAACCTTATTTAGTACTGTTTCCATTTTTGATTTGGCATATTTACTAAAAAAAAAATGAAAAGGACAATGGGCAAAAATGTATGGAATTTGGTCTAAGATCTGCTCACAGCTTACAATAGAACATAATTAAATAAAAAATATCTACATTTCTACATAGCGTGGTACATTATCTTTTCGGTATATCTTATTTTCCTTATTTTCTAACTAAAGTAAAGTGTCTGTATCAGGCACATCGATGGCCACTTCATGCGCCTGTCTTCTTTCCTCTGTCCTGAAGCTCGCTTCTTCCAACTTCATGATCTCACTCCTGACTAGGATGATGACGTACCATTGCATACCTGTGGGTTGTAGAAATTATGTAATTTTATTTTTGTATCTAAAAATAAATTAATTTCCTCAATTTTTTACGTGACCAGAGGTCTGGCCTATTTCTGGGTCAGTAATTCTCAAAATTTGCTCCGCGGAGCCCCGGGGCTCCGCATAGCCTCCGCGAGAATACTAATAGACTCTACGATCATTTACCGACAGCTGATGAAGAGAGCAATGATGACAGGTATCGGCCCTGACTTACGAGTTGTAGGTTAGTTGTAGATACTTTGTGTAATTTATTTCATCACCACTGCTCTCAAAACAGTGAAGGAAAACATCGTGAGGAAACCAGCATGTACTTGAACCAAAAAATGGAAAACATGTGACATCCGCCAGCCCGCACTGGGCCCGCGTGGTGGATTATGGCCCACTTGCTCTCACAGAGAGGAGGCCTGTGTCCTAGCATTGGGAGCATTTATAGGCTGATGATGATGATGATGCAGAAGTACTTTAAATATAAGAAACAGTTTCAGTTTCTTTTATTTACATTGTACCTTTAGTTAAAGGATGCAAGCAACAGTTGCTTTTATTTCGGGGTTCCATCAATAACTTCACTTTACAAATGGGTTCCACCACCAAAATAGTTAACTTGGAGTTGGACTCATTTGAGAATTTTACCATCATAAAAAAGTGCTACTCTAGGCCTATCTCTGAGCCAAATATTCGTTAGCCATTCTGAAGCAACACAGCAACCATCCATCTAACCAGCAAACTTTCGCTTATTATAATAACAAAATTAGTTAAACTCCAAACACGGCAAATATTTTATAAGATAACGTTAAACGTTTTATAAAGGTAAGCGTCCAAAGGTCGGCATCGTACGTATCGGACACATCGCATCAAACGGATTTCTGTATCGGCAGCGATCGGATTGCCGACGCGAGTATCAGCAATCAGATGCCACCTTCATTTTTTTTTTTAGTGATCGTACGTTCGGAAAATATTTGTGAGAAAGGAGGAAAGCGATGTAGAAGTTGTTATTACATGTTTTTTAGCAGAAGAGGAATGCAAGAAAGAAAAAAACAAATGATTCAGTAAGCGTGCGGGGCGCATCCACTGATCGGCATTCCGTATGACGTCATATCGGTACGCATCGCATGTAGGCATTGCCGATGAGCCGTCCGTACGATGCGGATCAGTGGACGCAGTTGTATGAGTTTTAATACAAGGCAAACTAAAATCCGTTACGTACGACACGTCCGATATGTGCGACGCGGACCTGTGGACGCTTACCATAATCCACCATATGTAAAGTCACGTATCTCACTTTCTTTTATTTCAGGGGGTAAGCAGAAACGTCAGTCCGTAAGTACCGCTCAATCGTGACTGGCAATACAACTGGGTTTAATCAACGCAATAGTAGTAACAATTTGTATTTACAACCGCACTAGTGTACGTTACATGTGTCCTGGAGTAAAAATGGTACATACGTAACTAAACATTAATTATGAAATACTAAAGTTTGTTTGAAAATAATTTAAATTGGCAAGCAGTGGCTCTGTCGTATAATTATGTGAATCGCAGAATCGATTGCCACACGGAAAAAATATTTAAATAGTATGTATCTATGATCCGTCAAACTAACAGACACGACGCGCCGTCGACTCAGGCATGGTCCACGATCGGACGGAGTCACCCAATACTCGCCATCCGCATGTACACAAAGAAATCGTAAAGTGGAGCAATGTTTTTAAGGTTGTAATAAGGAATGGCAATATTAAGGAACTTAAGTAATTAATCTTTATGTAGGTTCGGTCCGTTCCGTCCGTTTCATCTGTCTGCCTTTGTTTAGTACCTAGTTTTTTTTTGAAGTGAAAACTTCTTTAGCGGCGTTGTACACTTTTTCTGTAATGGGTAAAAAATTTAAAACTCGCGTCAGGGTCACGTGACCAAAACTCGCGTCAGGGTCACGTGACCCTGATCGAAAATGAGTAAGACGTCATTCAAATTAAAAATAAAACATAGTAACAAAAAAGTTTTCACTTCTACCGGCACTCCTGGAGTGCAACCTTTTTTTTTAAAGTAACAAACATCTATCCATACTCACAAACTTTTTCAATTTATAATAGTAGGCAGTTCAAAAGATGTATGAAAGGAGCTCTATAGTCTGATAACCAGCCTTACCATGGCGTTTATCGTATTACCCAGTTACTGGATTGTGGAGGTCTGACAGGCAATCATCATTAGCCAAATGTTCCCACTGCTGGGACACATGCCTCTTCTCTGTTACAGGGTGTGGGCCATAATCCACAACGCGGGCCCAGTGCGAGTTGGTAGATGTCACATATTTTCGAATTTTTGGTTTTAATAAATGCCGGTTTCTTCACGATGTTTTCCTTCACCGTTTGAGAGCACTGGTGATGAAATAAATTACACAAAGTAATACGCCTGGCTGGGTTCGAACTACGACCTACAACTCGTAAGTCGCTGCCGATACCACTGGGCCACTGCTGCTCTGCTGCTACGGCAGACAGTTGATCCATGTAAAATACTGAATTCAGCTGCATCCGGTTTGACTAGAAGCCGACCCCAATATACCTACCTAATTGTAAAAGGCTAGGCAGTTGATGAGGTCATCATCATCATCATCATCATCATAAGCCGGAAGACGTCCACTGCTGAACATAGGCCTCCCCCTTAGACCGCCACGCCGAATGACAATTCGCCACTTGCATCCATCGGCTGCCCGCGACCCTCACAAAAGAGATGTTGATGAGGTACAAAAGATAAATTAAAAAGTAAACTTACATATTGCAAACAACGCAACACAGACGTCGTAGGTCATCATTCTTGATAGTAGGATGAAGGTCGGCACCAGTGCAGCCAGGGTCGTCACCACACCGTAGTACAGGTACAGTCGCAGCATCAGAATGTCTTTCTGGAAATATTGACATGGTACTGTTAAACGTGGTACAGTACTAATGGTTCGAGTTTTGTTTATAGGTAGATTAATATTTTTTAGTTAGGTAGGTCCTATTTAGATTTAGGCATTACTAGCTGTTGCCAGCGGCTTCACCCGCTATAACTCGAAAATTATCCCACGGGAACATAAAATCGGGATAAAAACTATCCTATTTGTTAATCCAGGTTATAAACTATCTGTATCAAATTTTAGCCCAATCCGTTCTGTGGTTTTTGCGTAAAAGAGAAACAAACATACCTACACACACATACATACATCCTCACAAACTTTCGCATTTATATTGTTATATTTATATTGTTAAAAAACTTTACGGTGTCTAAGGCGTCTTACACACAAGTAGGTACGAGTATTAATAGCGCAACAAGCAGTGGAAAAATATTGCGTAGTTAAATTTCAATATGACTACCCCTAGAATTAATTTTCATTGCGGAATTATATTGATAGTCTGCCTAAGAAAGTACCTAGTATTGAGTTGTGTGTCCTACAATTTTCAGTTCACTACACTCCATCCGAAATTGTAAACATCAGTTATTAAAGATCCAGACACAACGCATGATTCATATGTACAGAGTTCAAAAAATCCAATTAACTAACATGTTATTGAGGTAGTCTTTTTGCCCAAACAATGAGTCTGAATACCTTTTATACCTCCTGAACATTATTTATTTATATAGAATGGTATCTATTGGTATCTCGTGATCCACTCAACTGACAGATAAATCGAAGTGGCCAAGATTCGACTCTTTGAAAAGGAAAAAAGTAGATAGATTACCCTTTATTATTAAATGCCGTGAAAGTGAAGTAATTAGACTTGAACTTGACTTGAGAATATAAACTTAAGCTGCAATGTTTTTATTTTCGTGGTAGAATCATTAAATAAGTCCTTCCGCCCCAGGGTGGGATGGGAAGTACTGTCAGACTCGTACTGACTAAAATCCACGGTCATCTGCGTCAATGGCTCTTTACGTTCCTCTTCACGGTTACCTTATAAGACAATCGCGCGGCCCCGGCAGGCTTTTGCCCTCTAAGGGCATCTCAACACCAAGAAGCAATGACGTGTGGTGCGTATAGGTTGCCCTTCTATATTGAATTTAGAGGACGTTATCTCTTTCACTCATAATGGCTTAGCTTACCTGACAGCCAGCAAAGAGTAGCATAATGTTCAATATGACGCTCATGCCAAAAATACTGAACAATATAGTCGAAGTCACCACCTCTAAGGACGAGCCATCTATCAGCTTCGATTTCTTCAGCTCTGTAGTGATTACCAGACACGTTATGGCTATCATGGAGAATATCTGTAGATCAGAAAAGAGCCACGTTACAGTGGGTAACATTGTCTACAGCCTGCAGCCGCTACGTATATCCTCATAGGGCCAGGAAAGTTCTATCATCGAGGAAGATCACTGGTCGGTTATTATCAATAGAAAATATCCCATAACTGGGACACAAAGCCTCACAATTATATTGGAGAGTGCATCACGGGATTATGCGTTACACAAGTTTTGAAGAGTAAGCGAACAGTGTATAAGACGGCGACGCGAGGTATATTGGGGACATACACTCTTTGACTCTTTAGGCATACTTAAGGGGGATGCTCCAACCAGCCCGCGAAATTCAATTTTTTTTACGTTTTTTGCAATTTGCAGGCCAGTGACATGTTGTAGCTTTATAAATATATGAGTTGCGGTAATAACAAGTATAATTTTAAATATAAAAATTATCAAAAAAACTCGCTCCATCAGCTCTCACATAGAAAAGGTGCATCATGTAAAAATCTCCGAAATCTAACTACGATGCACCTTTTCTATGTGAGAGCTGATGGAGCGAATTTTTTGATAATTTTTATATTTAAAATTATACTTGTTATTACCGCAACACATATATTTATAAAGCTACAACATGTCACTGGCCTGCAAATTGCAAAAAACGTAAAAAAAATTGAATTTCGCGGGCTACATCGAAGCAATCACCTTAACACAACACTCACGTAGCGCAAGCGCCATCAGGATGTCATTTGCAAGCGGCCATTACAAATGGCGTCCTGTTGGCGCTTGCGCTACGTTAGTATTGTGTTAAGTTTGCCAAAAGTGTGGGATTTCCTATCATACCCGCGCCCCCGTCTTATACATTGTCTTATATCCCAAGACATGCCTTCAGTGAGTTACGATGATGTCCAGAACCAGTCCATTTATCTACTCTATTACTTACTATGTTAATCAATCCAAACATAATAATCCCATGGCGCAAAGGAAAGCAGCAACAGCATCGTTTCACATCAGGCACTTTCATACTCATTTTAAAACTTAATTAAAGCCAAATTAACTCAAAACTATGAAATAATATAGACCGGTCTAGGCGCACGCTCCGCTGTGCAAACAAAACTATTATTATGCAGTTATTAACGATTATGAATGCATTATCTATCCAATAAGTCAATAGCAACACCGCTCAGAAGTCATAATGTCAATAAGTTCATTGACTCTTTAAGTAAACAAATCGACAATGTTGATATAATTAAATGATTAATCGCAGTGTTTTTTTAAGGCAAAGGAACAAGTCAACGAACGTTCCTTGACTTGAGATTCAGTCATAAATATTGCATGAAGTACTTAATAAACTTGTCGAATCATTTGCTCATTGCTAGTTATTGCATAATTGAGCCACCCACTGCACGACCCCCAACATACTCGAACGATTATCCCCCTCATTGTTTATTTTTCGTTCAATTACCATCTGGTTCCAGTTAACCGTATTAGCGGTTTGTTTGCTGATTTAACTAATGCAGTATCGTGTATCGAGCAGACCCATAGTTTGGTTTTCAAAAGTGCTCTATTTTGATTTTAAAATGATTTTATTTATAGAAATAAATGGTAACTCTTCCATTAAAGTATGATATTAGCGTATAGACTATATAGAATCCCTGCTGTCCCACTGCTCAAAAAAATATTCTGTGTGGTAATCTGAGTTCTCTTCTTTCTATTGGCTTTAATGTTACAAAAAGTCGATAGCGAGCGGTATAGCCGTATAGCCAAGCCACACAAAAACTAGCATATTATGAGGACTTTGCGACTTTGAAGATACATACTCGTGCATACTCGTTGCAGAGGTATACTCAATCACATTTACACCTACTTAATTTTTATGTTAGCTTTCAAATTAAGGAGTGAAACCAAAAAATTAAAAGTTAAAATAAAAAGCTTGTTTATCCAAAAGCAATTTTTATTCCGTCTCTAGTTGGACACCAATATCCCTCAGAAGACTAAAACGTAGTGATTATATACTCTCTGCAGAAGACCACCTTCCGTCCTGACCACGCGATGGTAGATTTCAGGAAAAAAAGAAAAAACTCCTTTTTAAAAATTCATAAAAATATTTTACTGGCCGCACGAAACATACACATTGCCATTAACTTTATAACAGGAATGGTAAAAAGTACGTTTAGTTGTGCCACCAGAAAAATCTGAAAACTGTAACTTCAGATTCATGAACACTTCTAATTATTAATTCAATAAAATATCAAGCTAAGTTGGGTAACAAAAAGTTATTTTTGGTTCAAAAGTATATTTTTGTTTAAGTATAATTTTGTAATGGTAGCCATACACCATGCAGCCTATTTGTCAATTCGGCATAAAACTGCCAATTTGCTCAAATAGAATTGAACGTGTATGGGGGTGGAATGCCAATTTGATGGCATGACATGCCAATTTTGATAGGTCATCAAATCGTTTTTGACACAACGTCAAATCGGCAGCAGTGATGCCATCTTAGCAACTTCATAGATAGTTAGCTAATTTTATAAAGGTGCTAGAAAAAAAGCTAAAAAGTTTAACTTGTGGCTAAACTTTTTAGCTACTTTTCTAACACCATTTCAATTCATCATGACATTGAGACTTTCAAAATTAGTCAAGTAGTGTCCCGAGTCAAAAGACAAGATAATGCAACAGTGGCTCATTCTACATATAAATAAGTGGCATTCTGAAGAAATAGTTTAGTTTCGGGTGGAAATAAAAAAAGAAATGAAATTCTTCCGGTGGCAAAATATATTTAAATATACAAGATACCCTGAATATGAATTTTCAATCTTAAGTAAACTGGGAAAGTAAAGCAGACTCTGTAGAGTAAAATACTGCAAAATCTCTATAACAAATACAGGGATTATTGTCAGCCGACATCACTGAGAAGTCACTAAAATCCGACCACTCATGACTTTCGGAAATTTCTAGGTACTAATTTTTTAATGCATTTGATGTAATGAAATAGACACTAGCGCCATGTCTAAAGGTCAAGGAGTGGTGGCCAGGGCTGGGGTGCGTTTAAATCTTCCGGCGGTATTTCGCCGGAAAAAATTAAACTAGCGAAGGTTCGCTGAACGGAGTCATAAGTTTCTGTCAATGTTAGTTGTCAAATTCAATTGACAGCTCAGTTTATTGAACAAATAATCAATTTGCCGGTTTAATACAAATCCATAATCCACAAATAATATTTACTCTCTAAAATAAAAATAATATTCGTTTTTACTGCGGATATCGAGCAAAACAACAAAACGTAATGTCAGTCTGACAGCAGGATAAAATATTGCGAGGTAAAAAGGTCGCAATATTTTATCAGTAAATTCCATTTAGTAAAAACTTATCCCAGCGAATGACCGTAAACGGGGCAGATTAAATTGTAGTTAGCTTCATTTTTCACGTCGCGGTGTACTTAAACGGGGTGTTTGACATTTAGGCAGTATAAATTTAAACTGGATAAAGGATATAAACGCAGCCCAGGGGTGCGTTTAAATCTTCCGGCGGTATTTCACCGGTAAAAAATCAAACTAGCGAGGGTTCGCTGAACGGAGTCATAAGTTTCTGTCAATGTTAGCTGTCAAATTCAATTGACAGCTCAGTTCTTGAAACAATTATTCAATTTGCCGTTGTAATATTAATTAAATCCATAATCCACAAATAATATTCACTCTTTATAATAAAAATATTCGTGTTACGGCGCAAATGCAGCAAAACAACAAAACTTAATGTCAATCTGACAGCAGGATAAAATTTTGCGTGGTAAAAAGGTCGCAAATATTTATTCCTTTCAGTAAAAACTTATGCCAGCGGACGACCGTAAACAGGGCAGATTAAAGTTTAGTTAGTTTCATTTTTCACCTCTCGGTGTGCTTGAACGGGGTGTTTGACATTTAGTCAGTATAAATTTAAACTGGATAAAGGATTTAAACGCAGCCCTGAGTCCTGCATATGGGATCGTTCTGAAACTCGACTTTTTGACAAATATTTATTTTTATTTAAAAATAACCAGTACTAATCCAAATTCAGTGACTAATAGTCCGGTCAATTTAGACATTCGAGGTTACATAAAGTCCCAGCAAGCTGAATTTCTGTGAAGTTGTTCAAAACATAATTATAAACAATGTCTAAAAGTTCCCCATCATTCCCCTGTAAGGAAAACCTTCCCAACCTTTGAAAATTTCCGTTATTTTGCAATAGTTTTACAATAAACAGGATCACAACTGACCCGTGGAGTAGGCCTACTGGGGAATCCACGTTAAAAAAAAAACGCGCTAAGTACACTACCTCATTAGATGCATATGACGATAACAACTTTTATAACTTTTTGAATCGTTATATCTCTGAAACGGTGGCTCGTAAGAAAAAAAATATTAATACATTTTTATAGATAATTTTATGATCTACAATTTTTGTCTGAGGTACTTGTATGATAAAACTTACCGTTTTGCTGAAAATCGCGAAAAACTCATTTTTTTTACCTTTGACCTTGAATATTTTTTTTTCCTTACAGGGGAATGATGGGGAACTTCTAGACATTGTTTATAATTATGTTTTGAACAACTTCACAAAAATTCAGCTGGCTGGGACTTTAAGTAATTTCACTCACATTTTTTTGTCTAAATTGACCGGACTATAAATAAGAAAATAATTGTACAAAAACGTTAATAATATATAATAGAATTGACTAAAAAAAAAAAACAAATATTCTCCGCATTTCATTTTACATTTAATTTACTAGACAAACGTTTTCGAACGCACCACGTCTAGCATGCGTACCTATCTAGTCTGTGATGCGTACGCAATATAAGACAGTGTTCCCACTTTATAAATATTTTCCCTTTATTTAGGGTAGGGGGGTCCTTTCGAATGTTGGTCATTATTTAAGCGAAAAAATTGTAAAATAAATAAATATATGAAGGTCTTTATGAAATTAACTACCCAAAAACCAACCTTCATGCTTTGTGCTCGTGTAACCCTCTAGGAGGCTAATAGCTAAATAATAAAAAGCAACACTTCTCTGCATTATTATAATTTTTATTTTCGACTTCAATTAAAAAAAAGGCAAAATTTTTCAATGTCAAAATAATCGTGTATTGAAAAGGTGATAATAAAAAAAACTTTTTCAAGAAAAATGTAACCGCCTTCTAAAACAACCACAAAAAATTGTAAAATAATCTACAAAATAACTTTTCTTTCGGTTGTCGGTGCCTTTGTTTTTTTTTTTCTTTTCATTGTCTTTTAGCCACCGACTTCCGAATGAAAAGTATTTTTGTAGATTGTGGTTGTTTTTGAAGGCGGTTACAGTTTTTTGAAAAAAAAATTTTTTAAACTCTTTTTAGTTTAAATATTCAACCCGAATTCTTGTCAAGAACATCATTCTCTTACATGTGCACTAGAATTTTGTAATCCTTCGCACCGGTAATTACATCGCTCATGTACACAATAAGCTAATAAAATTCCATATCTCAAAAATTACTGACCGATTTCTACCGATTCTGATGAAACTTGCAGTGTTCCCTAAGTTAAATGATACCTCGCACACCAAAAAAAAGCATTACTTAAATCGGACTCAAAGTTCCGGAGATATGCGAACACAAACTAAATCAATCGATGCCTACTCCTTACTGTTAAGGAGTTGTACCTTCCATCATCAGCTCATCCACCTGAAATGATGATTATCAGATGCAAATACTCGAACAGCTTTAGAAAATATATATAATTGGTACTATCTGCCTATAAAATTTGAAGGTTACCCTCGCTTTCCCTGGGATCCTATCACCAGAACCTGACCTGAGAATTTTTTTCCAAATCAGTCCAGGCGTCTTCGAGAAATCGGGGAACATACATAAAAATAAAAAATATTCCGAACTGAGAACCTCCTCCTTTTTTTGAAGTAGGTTAAAAAAAAACCGGCCAAGTGCGTGTCGGGCCACGCACAGTGTAGGGTTCCGTAGTTGCCCATCAAAATACTTATGAGAACTAACTAAACTGATTCACTGAATTTAATTTTAAAAAGAAGAATTTTCAAAATCGGTCCAGGAGTCTTTGAGAAATCGGGGATAATACATAAGAAAAAAGATTACAACGAATTCAGAACCTCCTCCTTTTTTTGAATTTAGTTAAAAATAGTTGACGATAAAAACCTACCTATCCCCAAAAAACATACCTATAAAAGCTGTAAAAATAAAGTTGACAAACTTACATTTGCAGTTGTCTCCGATACATTTTGTTTAAGAAAATATGATATCAAGTACATTTTATAAGTTGGTCGACTATTACTCGTAAAGTTGTAAAGCCTACTTAGTCATGATAATTTTCTTTTAAACTTCGTTATATGTACTACTATTGTGAATTTTTTCACACCCTCAAACATAACCATTTAGCTGGTAGAGGGGGGGGACACTCGAATCGAGCAAAATTTAGCACTTTAAAGCTTAATATTACACAAACGAATTTTTTTATCAAAAAATTGTTAATGAAAACTATCATTATTTTTTAAAGGCCTATTTAATGATACCCCACACTTAGGGGTACGCGAGAAAAAAAAAATCCTCACTTTACGTGTAAGTACTGGAGGTACCCTAAAAAAAAATATTTTACGAGATTTTATTTTACCACTTTTTCGGCACAACAAATCCGTATATTTACACCAAATTACAGCTCTCTAGTACTGTGCGTCTCTGAGCTAAACTGCGGACAGACGGACGGACGGACGGACGGACATGGCGAAACTATAAGGGTTCCTTGTTGACTACGGAACCCTAAAAAGGTGTCGGAACAGGTAGGTAAGTTAAAACTAAGTATTTATTATACTTACGGGTAAGCCCCGACTCAAACGAGCGTTTTCTTTTGCTGGCACTTTAAAAGCGCTGACGTGTGAACAGATTTTGACTGGCCTGTTGGTCTAGTAGTTAGTGACCCTGACTGCTATGCCGGGGGTCGTGGGTTCGATTCCCACCCAGGACAAATCTTTGTGTGATGAGCATGATCATTTGTTCTGTGTCTGGGTGTAATTTATCTATAGTAAGTATGTATTTAAAAATATATAAGTATGTTTTCAGTTGTCTAGTACCCATAACACAAGCGCTGCTTAGCTTGGGACTAAATGGCGTTGTGTGATAGTTGTGGAATATTATTATTATTATACAAGGGAATGCATTTGTTCTATATCGGCGGTTTTTTAACGCCAGCAGAAAAAAAAAAAATTTCGCGCGAATGGCGTCTTAAAAAGTCT
This sequence comes from Agrotis segetum, assembly GCA_036375495.1. Classification (NCBI taxonomy): domain Eukaryota; kingdom Metazoa; phylum Arthropoda; class Insecta; order Lepidoptera; family Noctuidae; genus Agrotis; species Agrotis segetum. Next base: position 32,844 of record JAQSVV010000329.1, on the reverse strand, counting down.
AGGTAGGATTAAAAAAACCAGCAACTGCCTGCAGGCACTATTACTACGATTAATGAGTAGTCATTATGACTTTTTTTTCAGATGGGTCTACGAACCAATATCATCAAAATAGTTCAGCGGTTTAGGCGTGAAAGCATAACGAACAAGTGCATTTATACTACACGAATAAGTTAGGATAAAATTGTAAAATCATTTTATTTTTAATTTTAATACCTTTTTAGTAATATTAAAATACGGGCAAAACTGAAATCAGAGGCTGACAATATGGTTACTGATGGTTACTATGACAACGAATATTCAAATAAAACAATCGATGTGTATCTAAGTAACAAACATCAAACAAAAATACGTTAGGAAATTCAATAAATTAAATTTTGTGGTTCGTTTCAATAAAATCGAGAAGCGTTTAAAATACCTACCTACCTAAGGGAGATCATCATCATCATCGACGACTATGCTCTGGAAAGATTATATGGAAAACGCGTGGTCCAATTCTGACCCGACTCAATTTAGATTGCCATCGACATGCTAAGAGGATCAGCACAAAATAATCGCAGAACCTGCCATTCTTCAGACATGAATAAGGTGGAAGATAAAACCAGCTGACACAGTGATATACCTAGTGTGAAACCGCTAGGTATTGTACGAGTATGATCAAAATGTTTCCTAATTATTTCATGCAAACAATTTGATACAGAAAGTTGAGAGCCATTGGATCAATGTGTAATTCTTTATCATGGATTTAGGTACTTCGATTAACAAAAATGTACAATGGATTTACATCTCAGTGAAGTGAAATATCATATTCCTTATTGTTGTTAGTAATAGTTATTTAGTGATTGTGTTTAAATTACAATAATTGTATTTTTCCTATGCTGTTATAACTTACAGAATGTTAATAATATAGGTAAAAGTAAAGTAAGTAAAGTAAAACCAACGACTTTCATTTTGATATGATTTTAATTAAAGCATTTCAAGCAAAGCTAAGCAGCTCTGCCAGAGCAAATATATAAAATATAATTATTTTTGCATGATTTTACTAAAAAGGTGAGTACTGACATAATGAGTAGAGAAAAATAGACGATTTGATGAATTAGAATAAGGGCAGGAGAACGATGAGACGACGAATCATAAGATTTGTAAATAAAATATAACTATTAATATTTCCCTAAGTATTTATTTTAATAATAAAAGGTTAAAACACTATACATATATACCTATAATATTAGGTAAACTACCACATATTTTATCATATAATTCAGTGTGTTTTTCTTGCATGATTCACAGAGCAGCAGCGAAATTGAGAATAGGCAATCCTTGCTCTCAGTAGAGTTACTGTCCAAAGATAAAATAATCTGTAAACATGAAGAAATTACCATTAAATTAACCCATTTTTCTAGTGTAAAAAACTTGTAACTAAAATGATACAGCGAAGATGCTGGCTCAGTGATGGCCCTTGCTTGTGAATATTGTAGTTCAGTTAATTTATATTAGTGTGACAGATTCGGACAAAAGTGCACACTATATAGATATGTTTTTAATCTACCAGTACCTATTAAGGGTAGAAATGGGTTGTGAGACAGTTTAAACCAATAAACGTAATCAAATTGTTGATTACATTATATGAATTTGTTAGTGATGGTTTTGCATTTAATAGTTGATGTACGTATGCATCATCACATCCTGCATAAACTTATTATAGTAGTAGTAGGTATGGTTAATAATCTTTGGTCATTCCTACCTTATAACTATAGCAAGTCCAAGCTGATAACTGTAGTAGTTTGATTCTTGGCATACATAAACTTGGTGGTTTTCTGTTAGTAGAAATCCTGTTTTAAATTCAGTTTTGCACAGATTCAACACATTGAAAGTACTTGGTTGCGTTTATAAAATAATTCGTGCTAAGGGTAAAGGTGTTAAAAAATGAACCGCAGGCATTTCGTGGGCGTACTCGGTATCAAAAACGAAGTCGATTCCAATTTTTTTATTATTCCACCGGAAGAATTTCATTTTTTTTACTTCAACCCAAAACTGAACTATTGCTTCAGAATTCCACTTATTTATATATGTAGAATTAGCCACTGTTGCGTTATGAGTAGGCATCACTGATGCAGATTTTGACGTTGTGTCAAATCAATCTTTACGATAGGCAGTATGGTGTATGGTGTCTATGGACGAACTGCCGATTTGAAACAATTGCAAGCGTCACATCTATCGTTCACATAGGCAGGATGGTGTATGCCTACTTTAAGTCAAACGCTAACGAAACGTTGCGCATTTTTTTATGAGTTGTTTTTATCTGTGGTGGACGGTCTTGCTGAATTTCGATTGAATTTGAAACTGAAAAAACTAAATAATAGAAAATATACAATCAGTATTGGTTTACAGACATTATAAATAGTAAGGTAAGGCATTAACAAGTAATATTTACCGATATGTAAGCTAAAACCGATGCTCTATTGCCGAAATGTATTTTGAGGTTAGATAACATATCGTGGAATTAGATAATTTTTGGAGTAGTGAGTGAATTTCTTTAAGTGGTAGGTACGGTAAATAACTGCATTGATTCGTCAAAATACGTGTTACTTTGGTTTTAAAGTTTATTTTGGTTAGGTATTTTTAATTCGGAGTCGAATGATGTTAATGACACTTCGATGCTGCAATAGTGCCTACTAAAGCCGCAACTGCAAGTCCCTAAATTTTATTCTACTTTCTGATCATTTTAGAGGTTTTTTTTTTTACTGTTTTTCTAGAAATGGCTGCTCAGCTCTTCAACCGGATTGGTCAGGTGGGCCTAGGCGTGGCGCTCGTCGGTGGAGTCGTCAACTCGGCTCTTTACAATGGTAATACTACATTTTGCTGCATTCAACATTTTTAAAACATTTGTTTATAGCACACTGTTATTGTGTACATCATATCCTGCACATCTCTAACAGTGGACTGAGTCTGGTACATTGTTGTTAATTTTCATCCAATCAATCAAAATCTTGTCATATCTATTCATTGAGATTCTTATCTAGCTAAGAGTTAAGTAGCTTTTAAGTTTATGCTCTCACAAGTTTCTGCCATGTCAAAAATAATACATTTTTTTTAATGTTGCCCCACACTAGTAATTTTCCTGTGTCTAGGTTGTGTTGCTTATCATACAAATATATGCTCCATGCGGGAATCGAACCTGCAGCGTAATAATCCAATCGCTCAGCCACTGTGCTAACCATGCCGTCTAAAACATTAACATTGAATGTTAGAATTATTTCAGACAACCTTGCATACAATGTCAGTCTGTACTAATTATTCTTTTCTTTTTAAAAACTGTTGCCTCATTGTGCATTTGTTTTTCTTTTAAATTTCATCATCAGACTTATTTGACTGCTGCTGTAATTATAGGCCTCTCCCACTATATGCAAATGAGTTGGATCTGGAACTTTCTTTCATTCAACGGTCCTTGCCAATAAATAACACAATTTTTCTCGATTTCCAGTTGATGGTGGCCACAGGGCTGTGATCTTCGACAGATTCGCCGGAGTCAAAAACTTGGTGGTTGGTGAAGGCACCCACTTCTTTGTCCCATGGGTACAGAGACCCATCATCTTCGACATCAGATCACGCCCTAGAAACGTTCCTACTGTTACGGGCAGCAAAGGTAATTTATTAGTTTATCACTACATAGTTTAAACAACTTCAACCTACTAATATTATAAATGCGAAAGTTTGTGAGGATGTATGTATGTGTATGTAGGTCTATTTGTTACTCCTTCACACAAAAACCACTGAATGGATTTGGCAAAAATTTGGTACACAGATAGTTTATAACCTGAATTAACACATAGTATAGTTTTTATCCCGATTTTATGTTCCCGAGGGATAATTTTCGAGTTGTCGCGGGTAAAGCTGCTGGCAACAGCTAGTACGTTATAAAAATATTTATTCAGTGTGGGTGTCAAACTCATGAGTTGCTGAGCAGCATTCAATCACTCAGCCACTACGCCAACCATGACGCTGATCTGTTTTTTCGTAATCTTATCTTGGAAATGATGCAATCCTACTAATATTATAAATGCGAAAGTTTGTGAGGATGTATGTATGTGTATGAAGGTAGGTATGTATGTTACTCTTTCATGCAAAAACCACTGAACAGATTTGGCTAAGATTTGGATTATACTTTCTTCTCTATACTTTATAACCTAGATTAACACATAGGATAGTCTTTATCCAGATTTTATGTTCCCGTGGGATAATTTTCGAGTTGTAGCGGGTGAAGCCACTGGCAACAGCTAGTAATTGTATAATTCAAAATGGATTAAAAAAGATAATTCAAAAAATTTTAAGTTATTAATAAACAAGTCCTATTTCGACATACTAACCTTACAATCACAAATAAAAAATATTTTTTTAAGAGTTGCTAGTAATTATTTTCTTTTACATTTTCCAGATCTTCAAAATGTAAACATCACACTGCGTATCCTGTTCAGGCCGATCCCAGACCAGCTCCCAAAGATCTACACCATCCTAGGTATTGACTATGATGAGAGGGTGCTGCCATCCATCACTGCTGAGGTCCTGAAGGCAGTTGTAGCACAGTTTGATGCCGGAGAACTTATCACACAGAGAGAGGTAAAGGATATAATTCTGATAATCAGCAACTCCATGCCTGTATTTAAGAGAAGACCTGTAAATTATATTATAGGAAATCTATAGAAGGCCACTTATGTTATGCAGGTGGACATTACTTTTATACAGGTATAAAAATCACTAAATGTGGACTCAGTTCTGTGTGTATTGATGAAGCATGTCATGTCATGTCACATGCCCTTTGCGTTCCAGAGCTGAGGAGCCTGTTAAAATTATCTGTGTTAAGCATTTGGCCCTGTAGGCATTGAGCTTTGCATTGGACATTGAGTTGTAGGTCCAGCTAACAATACAATATAAACTCCATGTAATAAAAAGCCTATAGATTCAAAATCTGATTTATTTTTATTGTGCTATAACAGTTTGATTGTCTACTGATATTGTTCGTTTTCATATTCTGTAAAGACACAAACTGTGAATATGTTAAAGTACCTAATGGTAGTTAGTATCAGTTTTAATCTTATAGATTCCTTGCTGAGATATTTAGTTCTTCAATCACAGGCCATCTGACATCTCGGCCACCTTGTGAAACCCTCTATCATCTCTCGATTTTGATCATAGTACTTTTCAGTCATAACACTTTATCTCTTTTTACAGACTGTATCACAGAAAGTCAATGAGAACTTGACTGAGAGAGCACAACAGTTTGGGCTCATCCTGGACGACATTTCAATCACACATTTGACCTTCGGCAAGGAATTCACACAGGCCGTCGAGTTGAAGCAGGTCGCACAACAAGACGCTGAGAAGGCGAGATTCCTCGTAGAAAAGGCTGAACAACAGAAGAAGGCGGCTGTCATCGCCGCTGAGGGAGACGCCCAAGCCGCCGTACTCCTCGCCAAATCCTTCGGACAAGCCGGAGAAGGTCTTGTTGAACTCCGTCGTATTGAAGCTGCTGAAGACATCGCCTACCAACTTTCTAAATCTCGCAACGTTACCTACCTACCAGCTGGACAAAATGTCCTCCTAAATCTTCCCACACAGAACTAATATCGCCTAAAATAACGCTGGACGTGTTCACTTAAAATCGGGGTTGGTTCTGTAAAATGCATTTGTATTTACAAAAACATTTAATATTTTATAAGTATGTTGCATTTGTTGAGACAAAGGTATGGTTGCGCCAATAGAAAGTAGTCCATATTAGTTTTATGAAAAATTGTAATTACGCATTAAACTATAATTTTGTTGAAGATTTCGTTTTATTTCCACAACTAGCAGTAATGGATTGAATGTGACAACCAAGATGGAAATGGAGCAACCAGTGCAGCAAGAACATACTTCTCATTAAAAATATCGGAGTTTATGGAGGGAACCTAGACGGCCATGCGACAACACGAACGACTTTTCGAGCTTATACTTTTGAGCTTCGTGTTGCGGGTTCGATTCCTGCACGGGACCATTTATTCCCAATCGTCCCAACTGGGGACAAACGAGAACAAAAATTCCTATTTGTTACCACCGTCATTGTGTTAATCAGCAAAAGTACTAGGCAAGCATAAGTTCAAAGTGGTAGGTATGTGTATTTTAATTTAGTCTAGGTAGAAGAAAGGTTACCCGAAATTCTCCAAAAGTACTAGGCTAGCATAAGTTCAAAGTGGTATTTATATTATTATTATATCTGGGTCGATTACCGGATTTGTCTTGTTCAACATTAACCAGCAAAGTACTAGGCTATCATAGGTTCAAAGATGTCTTATTTGTGGGTAGGTTGTTAGCACGCACGGCCAGGACCGTTCCTGTCAAAAAAAACTAACAAACAATCTACCCACAATTATTGAAATACATACCACTTTGAGCCTATGATAGCCTAGTACTTTGCTGGTTAATGTTGAACAATTTCAGGCAGTCATCTAACCAGAAATATTTGAATAAATACCACTTTGTACTTATGTTAGCCTAGTACTTTTACTGGATAGTCAAAGAACGACAATTTCAGATACTTACGTTAGGAATTATTTAAATACAGACTACCTAGTACCAGAGGCGGCCTTACCCATTGCGAGGCCCCGGGCGGCAAGTCTTTGCGAGGCCCCTTGCCCTTTATAAAAAGTATGTGATGCGAAAGTATGTTTGGTTGTCCTGTTTGAGGACAAATACTAAAGTTATACAATTATTTATATGTAATATGAGTTTTAAAACATTCTACAGTTCATACAGGAACTTTGAACATCCGTGTTGGCGTAAAATGGAGTAGTTCTGATTTTTGCAGACTTTGTTTACCTTTTTGGCGATTATTACCTTAAAGTCTTAGTTTACTACAGTGATGAAACTTAAACACGACGTTTTTTTGAAGTAGAATAAATTCACTGCAATATGAGACTAATATGGTTTCTGTAAACCCAAAAGCTTCCGAGTTAGAGCTTTTCAAAAGTATCTTAAATCAACTTTTTTTACAACAAATGTGGAAGAGGCATCTGATACCATGTCTTCAGTTTATATGTTTTCCAACTTTATAACTTTTTAAAAGAACTTTGGAGGGGTTTAGGCCGCACTAAGGTTAAACCGCTGTGGTTTATAATAGGGATGAGCGTTGAATCAACGAACTAGTTGAATCAACCGTTGATCTCCTGTCAACGTATTAACGTTAACTGAATATGAATCAACTAGTTGAATTCGTCAACGACGTTTATGAGTTGAAGTCGTTCGTTCGTTCGTTCTTGTTAATTCAACGAGTTGAATTAACGAGAACGAACGAACGAGTGTACAACTAGTTGAATACGTCAACGACGTTTATGAGTTCAACTCGTTCGTTCGTTAAAACTCAACGTTATCTTCAACGTTGAGTTTTATGGTTTGATATTTTTAAAGTCATAGATTGCGAGCGGTTGAATGAGTTGATTTTCGAATTATTTATTTTAAGAATAGTACATAAATATTGGTGGAGTTTGTTTAATTATCCCAATGTATTATTTGAAATGTACTATTTTCTGAGACGCACGAGGTATAGCGAACAGCCCTCTGTGAAAAATGTAATAAAAATATTTTTATTTCACACAATTTAAGATGTTAGTTTGTACATAAAACGTTTCCAATACAAAATTTGAATCAAATTGTTTCTTAAATTAAACGCGAAATCGTTGATTATAAACCGTTTAATGAATCAACGGTTTACGTTGCAAGTTGACAGTTAAATTCGTCAACGAGATGAACACGTTAACTCATTCAACTCGTTGACGAATTTAACTAGTTGATTAACTAGTTGACAAACGTGAATCAACGTTAACGTTTCGTTGACGGAAAAACCGTCAACGACCCATCGCTAGTTTATAATGGCGTGAATTCGTGCCCCTCTTTTATTCTTTTATTTTAACATGGTAAAATCATCAAATGAGTCCTCCCACCCCAGGCAGTGCGGGAGAGACTGTCAGACTTGTACTGACTAAAATCCGCGGTGTACTTCAATATCCCTTTATGTTCCGGGGTCACGGTGAGGAAATAAATCACGCGACCCCGGCAGGCTTTGGCCCTCTGAGAGGGGGCCCCGTCATATTTGCTGACGCTCTTTGAGGCGCGCGTGGAACACGACGTGCCGTCGACCCGGGCATGGTCCATGGTCGGACAGCGAGTTGCCCTTTACTCGCTGCCCGCATGCCCGCGCCTACGGTGGCCGGAGATCGTCTACCGACGTCCGACGCCGCGGGTGTCTACCACTGTGGTTGGGGCGGTGGGAGTACGCTGTCCTCTCTCTCTCGCGGCCCGCCTCCTCCTTCACGAGCATTACTGCTTCGCAGAAGGAGGCGACCGCTTCCCACTCCGTCTCGCCCCGCAGCATGGCCGCAACCAATGCCGGGCGCGAGAGGTCTCCGCCTATCGCCGCCGTGAGGACACGTCGGTAGTCTGGGCAGTCTTGCACCGTATGCTCTACTTTGTCCTCCGGGTGATCTTCGCAGTGGTGACACTCGGGCGTTTCTTCCTTCCCTATCAGACACAGGAACCTCCCGAAACTTCCGTCGAACTCAACTCTGAAACTACTGGGTCTACAGATATAAATCGATTCCCATATTGTAGCAAAAGGCATCTTTGAAACCGTTCTGAGAAGTTAATATCAATAACTGTCCTTTACGGTCATAAACGCAATTTTTTTTTAAAAGAGTCAAATCTTCGTGGTTTTTTTTAAATTTTTTACAAAGTAGCGTTCGGTGTTTGAGATCTCAAACTTTGATTAAATTATTCACTGAGCCCAGTGGCGTAGCTAGGCGCGGGCTTAGCAGACCCTACCTAGCCTCGCACATGATAGGGCCTCGCGCTTAGAGATTTAATAAAATAAAATTGACAACGGCAATCTCAACTTTGTAACCACTCAGTAAAGCAGTATAATTTAACTTCTACTACTATTTCTAACTGAGAACTGATAGAACCAAAGCTGATGGCGCGGACGATCATATTTAGGTCTAGCAATTCCACTTCTCGCGCGAGGCCCCGTAGTTGCATGATAACTTGTTTACTTTTTATTTCTAACTGTGAACAGAAAGAGGCAAAGAGGGCTCGCAAAGCGATCTTATCATCAAGTCATCAAAAAAAAGGAGGCCTCGCACGCGGTGACCCACACGACGGGCTTAAAAAAATCACAAATCCGCTATTTTTCATCCTCCATCAAAGAAAAAGGGCCTCGCAGATGCGTCTTGCCCCCTCCGAGATTCGGTCTCGCTACGTCACAGATTGGGCTAACATCATAAACAAGTCTGAACTACCGGATTTAGCCTAAACTAGCCGTACGTTCAGGCGACAAAATTATTGTACGAAATAAATATTTGCAAAATAAACCAACTCTGAGATGATAAATTAAAAAAATAGATGGTTTGATTTTTTCTAAAACTAAAATCTTATTTAATTTTGCCGTTATGACTGTTATAGCCTTAATGAGTAGCCTAACTATCTACTCATTAAGGCTATAACATAACTAATTAATTAATTAATTAAAATCAAAAGTTTATAATTAATAAAAATTTGCTAGCTTTTTCTTTTGCTTGGTTTGATGCGCGAGGCCCCCTGCAAGCGCGAGGCCCCGGGCGGGTGCCCGGTTCGCCCCCCCCTAAGGCCGCCACTGCCTAGTACTCATGCTAGCCTAGTACCTCCTTTTTTTTGTTAGCTAATTGCCTCACTGGTGACAAATTCCCGATTCATGTTTTCCCCATTTGTCACCGGCAACTATTTTTTATAGGGCGGCTCCACATTAGTGCCGTGAACAGGCGCGAACGAGGTTTTCGCGGGATACACGCGCGTTCGCGCCTGTTCCCCGATCAGTGTCGGTATTGTTCCAAGAACTCGCGGAAGTTCACGGCACTAATGTGGAGCCGCTATTAAATATTTTACGGTATTTTCTTGGGTCATGGAGGGCATTGACTTTACCGTAAATACCGTACATACCGTACATACCGTGCATAATAGCTGAGTGTGCCGCGAACGGACAGCGGGAGCGGGCGGCGGGTCACGAAACAGACTAGATTCCCGCTCAAACTGCCCCCGCCCGCACTTGGTGCACCCTAGTCAAAAACTATGTGTTTGCGTTACCCGGCAGCGGATTCCGCTGCCCGCCCCGTTGCCACTGTAATTGCACACTGAGAATGATTACAGTCATCAAACATAGCTAGGTATAGTATATTTTGTACAAGCTGTTGGCAACAGCTTGTTGCCCGCCTCTTCTAGTAACGTAACGTCTCTATAGTAATAACCATCTCAAAATTCATCAAAATCGATTCAGCCGTTTTGACGTGTAATATTAGAGCAGAATATGGTGTGGCTGTGGAACACTGTTTCGCGCCAGCGCGTGCTAAAATTTAAACCCCAAAAGGAAGTAAGAAATAAAATACGATAACTTAGAAAACATAACTTTGTATTTTAGCGTCAAAATAAACAATTATTTATTATTGTATCGTTCTTAATTAAATAGGTAGTCTTAGTCGGGTCACTTATCTCATTACCGTGACCCTGGAACATAAAGGGCTATTGAAGGACACCGTGGATTTTAGTCAGTACGAGTCTGACAGTCCCTCCCGCCCTGCCCGGGGTGGGAGAGGACTTATTTGATGATTTTACCACGCTAAAAAAAAGTAGATAATCTTATAGCGTAGTAATACTTAGTCAACAGTAGCTTCTGCTTCAACTACACGATTAGCATGGATGTTCGGTTTTTCTAATGCATAACTCAATGTATTTTCATATTGTTCACCTGTCTTACTTTCAAGTTCCTCATCAAGTAACACACTTTTGTCAAGTTTATGGAAAAACAAATTTTCCTTAATACATACTTCTTTGAAATATGCAATTTCATCTGAATTGAAGTATGAAGGTATAATTAACTGGTCTTCATCATTGTTCATTTTGAAATTACTTACTAAATCATCAACTTCACGTTTAAATTCATCACTAACTAATCCTACTGCAGCCTTTCTAACACTTTCAGCGTTCTTTTTCGCTTCAACTGAAGCTTTCCAAGTTTTCATTAATAGTTCATATTCTGCTTCCATTTCTTCACTGTTTGGTTTTAATTTAATTGCCCTTTTTAGTCTTTTTTCAGCCTCATCATACCCTCCAATTATTCTTAACGCTCTCGCATTTTGGAAGAGCACCTTCGCATTATTCCATAGACTTCCGAGCCTATTCAGTTCATTGCAACAGTTGCATGCCATAAGTGGTTTGTTCACTTTATTGTAACATAAAACCAGGTTAATATATAATTTTATAAGTAGTTTTTCTTGTACCATTTCTTCTTTTTCGTCTGCAAGCCGGCAGCGGTGAAGCATGTTAACTGCTTTCTTGAAACACTGGATTGCCGCCATGTAGTTGTTTGTTTTGTATAATGTGGAACCTGAACTGTATAATAATTTAACTTCATGGTGTACCCTTTGGAACATGTTGGGCTCAGAGAAGTTTATTTTCCTGTGGACAAAGAAACACACAATATATTTAACATAGGTAAGTCAAGAAAAAAAATCTGAGTTGAATTAAAAAAAGGAGTGAAAAATATTCCCCACCCTAGAAACTCCACCCACTCCTGTATAGTAGAAGCCTTTACACACATTTAAATTCACATACTCAAAGACCCACACCGTGAAGAATAACTACTAGCCAATCGCTACTGTGACAATTATTACTGACAGTCCCATATCATCATCATATCAGCCTGGGACGACCCACTGCTGAGTATAGGCCTCCCCCTTTTATGCCATATCTCTCAGTTCTGTGCATCTCTTATTCATCTTTTCCCTGCGATCTTGACGATAATAGTCCCATATAATAGCCAGTAATTAGTATGGGGGACAAATAGAAAATTGTTCCATTTATAATAATGCTATGAATTCAGCTACGTTTCCTGGTAAGACTGGAAGCCTACAACGTAGTTGAAAAGGGACCAACACTAAGGAAATGGGTACATAAACTTTGTTTTCAAACTTACCCTTGTTTGGGAGTCAAGATGCTCCTAATAACTTTGATATAAAAAACGCAGTCAGCTTTAGGGCGATTCTAGGTGGGACTCCAAGCTCACCATACATGACTTGATATGACAGAAGAAATAAAGCGGTTTCTCCAACTAGCATAGACTTTACTGCCATCTTAACTCCTGGTAGTAATCCGTTTTCTTTTAAATCTACTTCCTGAAAATAATATCTACATAATTTGTGGTTTTCAACTAAAATAAATTAAACTTAACTATTTTAATCTTACCACAGGCCTCTTCAATGGTACTGCATCAAAAGGTTCTTCTTCATTTTCCCAGTAACCAGAAAAAGCAATAGAAACAGTGCAACCTTCATGCAGAGGCAGACCACCTCCTTCTTCAATTATTTTCTTTTTTACAAATCCTGTATCATCAACAACCATTAGTTTTTCAGCCAGTCCAGCAAAATTACCGACTGGCTGTCCAAGAATATTAACATTTAGAACTTGGTCTGCATTCTTCTGTTCCAAATTCAAATCATTCTCATCTTCAAAGTCTTGGTTGATGTGTAGAATGGAACCAGTTGTAATAACTTCTCTGAAATAGAGAAATGAAATTGTATGATAATTACATAATATCATAAAAAAAATATTATTTTGAAGAAGTAGGTATTTCGACTAATGTTCACGGAATCTAATATACAAATATATGTACAATAAATACTTGCCTTAAATCTAGACCATTTTCTAACATAATACTTAAGGATTTGGAACTCATTTTACAATTATACTATTTCCAGCTCACAATTCTCACTTTTTTCTTTCGTTTTGCTGAATTATGTCAAAAAAAAATCAAAAACAATAAATAAAACACAGTAAAATACAATTTTGTTTGGAAAACAGTCGTCAATACTGACATGTAGGGATGGGCGTTGAATCAACGAACTAGTTGAATCAACCGTTGATCTCCTGTCAACGTATTAACGTTAACTGAATATGAATCAACTAGTTGAATTCGTCAACGACGTTTATGAGTTGAACTCGTTCGTTCTCGTTAATTCAACGAGTGAATCAACTAGTTGAATTCGTCAACGACGTTTATGAGTTGAACTCGTTCGTTCGTTCGTTCTCGTTAATTCAACGAGTGAATCAACTAGTTGAATTCGTCAACGACGTTTATGAGTTGAACTCGTTCGTTCGTTCGTTCTCGTTAATTCAACGAGTTGAATGTTGTTGTTGAACGTTATCTTCAACGTTGAGTGTTATGGTTCGATATCTTTAACGTCATAGATTGCGAGCGGTTGAATGAGTTGATTTACGAAATATTTATTTAGAATAGTACATAAATATTGGTGGAGTTTGTTTAATTTTCCCAATGTATTCTTTGAAATGTACTATTTTTTGAGACGCACGAGGTATAGCGAACAGCCCTATGTTAAAAATTTAATAATAATATCTTTATTTCACACAATTTAAGATGTTAGTTAGTACATAAAACGTTTCCAATACAAACATTGAATCAAATTTTAATGAATCAGCGGTTTACGTTGCAAGTTGACAGTTAAATTCGTCAACGAGATGAACACGTTAACTCATTCAACTCGTTGACGAATTTAACTAGTTGATTAACTAGTTGACAAACGTGAATCAACGTTAACGTTTCGTTGACGGAAAAACCGTCAACGACCCATCGCTACTGACATGGAGTATGACGTCTGTCACTGTCACTTTTTTAGTTGACATTTTGCTTCTTGTGTTACCAACGATGCATTCTGTCTTCGATCAACAATAATCGAAATAATAAAAATTGGTGCGTGCTTTCAGAAGTGAGAAATAATTATTCGGCGCCCCAATTCATAGTTTATTTCTGCCCCGATAGAGTAAAACAGAAAGAAAACTATTAATTTGAGGTTGGGCTTCCGCTACGCCGCGCCTGTAATAATTATCTTCTTAATTCCTCTCATAGATTAATAAAATTAAATAACTGTCTGCCTCGTTGGTCTACTGGTCACAAGAGCTGCTGCTCCGGTTGCTCCATAATGGTGAACGCACACCTAGCCGCACCGCAGTCTCCGCAGTCTGTTTTCTTACCGATTCTGCGGCTACTGCGATTCGGGTAATTGTGCGAGGTTTCCTAGAACTTCATACAAAGAATTCGTGATGCGGGAATAGGGTATTTTACCCTTTTTCAAAAAGTGTCTCAATCGAATATTTAGGTCATAATAAACTACCAAAAAAATTACAAAATTTTTCTTTAACCCGTAAGTGCCAGAAAAATACATTTAAAATTATGATTTTCAAATTTCGCGCGTAAGTTGAGGCAAACGCATCACGCCATTTTGATGACGTCAGTATCGTAGTAAACTTTGTGAGTGCGTGTGTAAAGTTGGTACTCTGTGACAGCTGTTCAGCTGTCAGGCTGTCAATAGTGTCAATCAGCGTTGCCAGACCGTACCAAAAAGTACGGTTTTCCGTACTATTCGTCATACAACAATCGTACTACAACCGTACCTTGGCTAGACCGTACCTTTTTCGTACCTTTTCTATAATTGTGATTTATTTTTGCTACAAAGGTAAAAAACAACTAATAAAACTAACAGAAAATAATGAGACTCGTACTTTTTCAACTTTCTGACACATTTGATACTAAAATATGGGCACAAATTACATAAATGGAATTTTCTTAGTTCCTTAAACATTAAATATCATTTTTTTTTGGAGCGAAGTTCCTTATCGCGCTTTGCGAAAGGGTGCTAGAGCTCAAAGAGTGGAGTGGAGTGGAGTGAAGTGGAGTGGAGTCGCGACGATTATTTTTGTTGAGTGTATACAGTAACTTCGTTCCATCCGGGTGTCCCTTGACACCTCTCAAGTTTTTTTTTGAGAAACACCTCTTTTTTCTGTAGAATATGAGTTGACTATAGCATTTTTCAAAATTCTAGCGCAACCGTACGGGTCGGAATTCTTCTGCAAGTACTAGATCAGTTTTTTTTTCTTCGAGTTCATTCTATAAATTGATTTACAAATGAATTTGTTCAATATTGGCAATCGGTAATAATTTTACTTTACCATGTCCCTGTGAATATTCGATTTCATATCGCTTGTTTTCGAACTTATGATCACAGACAGTCAACTCGAAGAAGAAAAAAAACTGATCTAGTTCTTGCAGAAGTATCCTGACCCAACCGTACCTTGAAGTTAAAAACCGTACCTTTTCAGAAAGCCAACCGTACCTTTTTGGGAAATCATACTGGCAACGCTGGTGTCAATTTATGTAGTGTTTTGCTACAAGTAGAGTTTAATTTTGATTTTAAAATGAGATAATATCATACGTAGTATCTCTTAGTAGTCTGTGATAATATCCTCATCATTGGTGTGCTGTTCCATAATGCAAGAATACTATTTTGTAGTTTCAAGTTGTAGATTCAAGTGCAAACTGGAGAGAAAGTTGCACAAAACTTGCGAGAAGGGATCCAATGTTACTGTCTCGAACTCGTTTGCATTTTTGTGAATATCACTTCGATGTAAGTACCTAGTAACTTACCCTTACATATTACTTATCTATAATAAGTTGTCACTGTAAAACAGAAGAGTATTTTATTTTTGAAACATTGAGGTTATTCAGTTGCTTATATGTATTTATACTTTGTTTCAGTTGGAAAATGATATAGAAAACTATTCATGCGATCAAAAAAAGAAACCGATTGATGCCGTCTTCGATATTCGATTGCCAGGAATCACCTTCTGATGAATCTCGTTTTATTGCAAATAAAAAGCGAAAAAGTCAAAAATAGAAGAGAAAGAAGATCCTACAGATAATTACAATCCCAAGGCATCATCATCTTGCATTGAAGGTAATCTTACATTAATTATATCATGATAACAAATCTGCCAATCACCGAGGCCTCTTTTTGTTAAACTCACAACATTCCGTTTTCTTTTTTTTTGTTTAATGCTTATCATTGTTTTGTTATTACAGATTCACCAATAGCAGTGGATGGTACTTGAATGAAATTATCGAAGGCAGAAGTAAACAAACAAAACAAATTGCCAGTCTTAGAATACAATGTGGAGAGAGTTATTTGAAGACTCGGAGAATTTGGCATTTTAAAACTACCTATGTTCTTTTATAATTCCAATTTGATTGAAATGTTAAATTAATGCATATAAGCAGCATGTGATTTGATTAGATTACAACATGGTTTAAATAAATACATAATAGAATAATAATGTTTCTTTTCTTTATTGTTAATACCCCCATTGAAAATACAGTCTCTCACTGTTATACCACATAGAAAGCCAATCAAATGTGAAAGAACACTTATTGGGTATTACTGAACACAATACTGATTTTGTAACTATTGTTTTGATTTTTTTTTAATTTATTTCCTTTCCTGACATGTGGCAAGCAACAATGGGATATAACTATCTTTAATTAGATAGAAAGTAATAAAATATAAAAAGGCTACATCAGAATATTATAAGTAATTTATTTACATAACAGTTTTGTACAAAACAAGTAAAATAATTATGTTCTTTCCGGAATGATGCTATACTTTCTAACATGATACTCTTCTCAAAATCACTATTGGCAACACAAAAAAAACTTTCTTCTGCCTGAGCACAACACATCTGCATAGTATTTGTGAATAATATTTTTTGTTACTGTGCCGTCTTTACCTATATATAATTTTTGAGGTTTCTTCGCTAGTAGGACACTTAATTTCAAGTGGTTCTTCCACTTATTCCATCTGGTGTCGCAGCTACCATAGGAAAATCCTTAGATAAACAAAAATGTAAACCACATTTTGGTTCATGGATTTTTATCCTTAACATTTTTTCAACAAACTTTCTCACATTGGCTTCCAACTTTCGGCCCCATTTGCTGCAGCTGGTGTTTTTGGAGTCCTTGCATTGCAAGTCATTGTAGGTACTCAATATTTTTACTGATATCCCAACTTTGGCAAGATTGGCCCTTTTTCAATAACATTCCACAGACGTGCAGGAGGGCTCTTCACTGTGACGATGGAACCACATCAAAAAATGTTACTCCATGTTTACAACCACCTTCAGATGCTGGACAATCATGGCATTTAACACTTGTCACCAATCCTTCTTGTTCATCCACTATTATTGTAACTGCATATATTATGTTCTTGATGGCACTTCGTGCTCTGGGCAAATTGTACATTTCACAACACGAACATTTTTTTGGCGTTTCACTTGAACATAACCTACGGCGTCGTCGCCATAAGATTCTCTTTTAGACCTGAAAACAAACAATCACCTTTTTAAGCACCTCTTTAATACAATTAGATAGGTTTTTTTGTATTTATTTGAAGAGAACAGTACTTACATAGTTGTTTTAACATTCCGTAACTCTGCTTTTCCGACCATTAGGGAATTTATTCTTGGTAACTAGGTTTGTGCTGTCTCCTTTAACGAATCCGTCTTCCATGATAGCCCAGGGTGCTCAATCTTAGTACAAAAAACTGGGGACAGCACGAGGTACAATGTCACAAAGAATCATGTCCAATAATGACCTGTCAAATATTTTGACAGAAGATTGCGTGTATAGTGATGATATTTAGCTTATTATTTAAGTAATTTTTTGCTATGCACGAAGTACTAACTTACAACAGAATTAGTAATGTGAAAAAAAAGAAAAGTTAATTTTAAAACAGCCACCAAATAGAGCGTTTTTTTTTTTTAATATGGAACGCAGCCATTCCAAATGCATTGAAGTAGCGTTCCGTTTTAAGTTGATTTTGACATTTGAACGCAGTTGTAGCACTATTATCATTTATTGATTTTGTATTTCGTTCATTTTTTTGTATAGTTCATTTTATTTAATTCTTTATAAGGTTACTTAGTAGTAAATGTATTTCTAGGTTGTCAATCAGAGGTTGTGAAGTTATAACTGTGAAACGAAACGTTTTTCGTGCTGTCAGTGTGACAACCAAACAATAATAATGGTGAACGCACACCTAGCCGCACCGCAGTGTCCGCAGTCCCCGCATTACGAATTCTTTGTATGAAGTTCTATGAAACCTCGCACACTTACCCGCGTAGAAGGGGTATTAGATAATAGGCAATAGGTCTATACTGATTATTAGGTACTAATGTTCGTTTGACAGTTAAGTATTGTACCTACCTAACCTCAAACATTGTTTTCATTATAACATTTTTACCTCATTGTCAAATCAAACCAAGTTTTTACGGTGGCTTAGTTATGACTAAATCTATAATTTGATATAATTCACATCACTATACATCATGTGATAAAAAATTTGATTGACAGGTCATCGCATGTATGGAGCGTGGTCATTGTTCTTTACGAAGTATACGTAATCACTGCCCAGTATTACTTTATGTGTCTTTTTTAATTTTGTCGGATTATAATCGTAGATTTTTACTCCACTAGAAAAACGAGATGGCAGCTCTGAAGCAATGTTTACATATACGTAGAGATAGATGGCGCTAACTATCAACATTCCCTCGCTCCGGTAGCTTATTACTACTAATGGTGAACGCACACCTAGCCGCACCGCAGTCTCCGCAGTCTGTTTTCTTACCGATTCTGCGGCTACTGAAAGAAAAAGAAAGAAAGAAAGAAAAAACATTTATTTGGCGCAACGGTAGACACACATTTAAAATAAATAACAAAAAACAAAAAAAGAAAACTTACATCTACAACAAGGAAGAAAAAAAAGAAATTAAATAAAAGAAAACAATTTTTTTGTGTGTCTCACGGCTGCGCCAAAAAGGCCCTGCGATGCGGGTAAGTGTGCAAGGTTTCATAGAACTTCATACAGGTTGGCCAGAACGGGTTGAAACGAAACTAAAATTTTTATTTCTGACAGCGTTGTAAAATCTTTGATATTTGATGTAAACAAAGAACGCAGGTTTGTTAGATTTATTATTGTGCCATAAAACTAACGTATTAAGTTAAAAAAATAAAATAAAATCATTCAAAGTGCTGTATAGTACTGCGGTGCGGCTAGATGTGCGTTCACCATAAAAAAGTATATTTTAAACTGCCAAACAGCCTAAATTCATCCACAAAAATAGCATCATTGACACAAATTTAAGTTGGAAAATATGCACAAAATGTGTTTTTATTGTTTTTTTGTCATTTAAAATAAATTGGAATAATTTACACTTACATTCATTGGGGCGGTGGTAGATTTTTCTTGGTGGTTTTTATTACCAATGAACTGGTAACCCCAATACAAATGTCTGCAAAAATCTGACGCTTGCGCCGGTGTTTTGCTATATTTTGTTATATTTTTTTTTCTTTTTGCGTATTTGCCGTTGAATCAAAGCGAAAAAATCCTCCGGTAAATCCATATCAGTGACCAGAAAGGGAAATTTGTGAGTGACAGTGTCACAAACTGAGATAGGACTCCAGTGCAGTGTAGAAGTGTTGTGATAAGATAATTCCTCTAGCCATAAGCCATATCATACATATTAAAACTTTACTGTTATAATAAAAAAATGTTTAGCTAAATGTTGTTTTTCATTTACCAATCCTTTAAATCCGCACTAATTTGAAAATAATATAAACCTATAATATAAACCTGCATAGCTACGTATAGCTAACCACCCATAACACAGGTGTAGTTCTAACTAAGAATATCAGATGGCGTTAGTTTCTTCATGAACGCAAATGACCCGATCCACCGGAACAAGATTGGTCTCTATTTCAATATAGTATAATGTACTCTGTGTGATAGCCGTAATGATTAAATAATGAAGAATAAAATACAATAGCATCAATGCTAAATAACGTTATTAGGATAATAGCATTGACAAAATATTGTTTACTGCAACATGACGCAATAACATGGCGGCTACCGTTTCGCTTATTAAAAGGACAGATTAAAAAAGTGAAAACTTTGAAATGGATTTTAAAATTAATTTCATCATTTTATGTACTGAAACTAACATTTTCCGACTTCTTCTTGCCTATACTATCGTATTTATACATTAAAAGATTTTTTTTCTTATACAGTAAAATACCCTATTGCGGAGACTGCGGTGCGGCTAGATGTGCGTTCACCATAATAAATGGTCTGTACCATGGACCTAAAAAAAAAGGCGGACGGAACTTCACTAAGAAACAATTGAAGCACCCATAGTAAGTCAGTGCGCTTGTCCACACAAGCCAGCACACACACATTCACACCATAGTAAGTCAGCCGTCGGCCATTACGCTTCGAACGACACTCGCGGTTTCATACGGTGTTATTTTGTCTAATAAAAATCAAAGTATGCCGTCATGTGTTGCAAAAAGTTGTCTAAACCATAGTAGTTCAATTAAAAAAGCCAGGGGATCACTTCTCATAGTTAAGCATGTCAATTTGAAGCTTATTTCTCGATTTTACGTCAATAAATTTTATAAACATCTCGAAATCAATCAGTGTTGCAACTATTTCAAGGTTCAAATTATTTTAAAATTGGGAGATTTATATTTTATGTTACTATTTATCGTTATTGTATTCTTCTGTATTTTTACAGATTTCCCTCGGCAAATGATGCCTGGAAAAATGATTGTATAAAAATAATAAGGGAGTGTAGACATGGAATAGGAATGTAGACGTGTAGGAATGGAACATAAAATAGCTTTAATTAAATATTTATAGCCGAAAAATACTTAAACATTCGTTTTCACCACTTAAGTAAATAGAAAGGATTTCTAGATGTGTCGATAGCAAAAGACAAGTCTACAAAAATTTGAATCAACAAAAGGGTTTGTAAAACTTTATTAACATTAAACGAGTTGTAAATATTTTAATATCCAATGTGTTTTAATTATTTTACCTTTATTTTAAAAAAAAGATATCCGTAACAAAAAAATTGTAATTAATAAACTTAATTTCAAGGGAGATCTTAATTAAATATTGTTTAAAAATGGGTAATTTTTTCCTTCATCTGGCATCCCTATACAGACGCACACATACATAAGCATCCGCCATTTTGGTGCTTCACTTGTTTCTTAGTGAAGTTCCGTCCGCCTTTTTTTTTAGGTCCATGGTCTGTACAGCTTGGCCAGAACGGTTTGAAACGAAACTAATCTTTTTGTTTCTGACAACGTTTTAAAATCTTTGACATGGACCTAAAAAAAAGGCGGACGGAACTTCACTAAGAAACGATTGAAGCACCAAAATGGCGACCGTGTTTATATGTGTGAGTTTGTATAGGGATGCCAGATGAAGGAAAAAATTACCCATTTTTAAACAATATTTAATTAAGATCTCCCTTGAACTTAAGTTTAATTACATTTTTTTTGTGACAGATACCTATTTTTAAAATAAAGGTAAAATAATTTAAGCACATTGGATATAAAATATTTACAACTCGTTTAATATTAATAAAGTTTTACAATCCCTTTTGGTTATTCAAATTTTTGTAGACTTGTCTTTTGCTATTGACACATCTAGAAATCCCTTCTAATTTACTTAAATGGTGAAAACGAATGTTTAAGTATTTTTCGCCTATAAATATTTAATTAAAGCTATTTTATGTTTCATTCCTACACGTCTACATTCCTATTCCATGTCTACACTCCCTTATTATTTTTATATAATCATTTTTCCATGCATCATTTGCCGTGGGGAAACTTGTAAAAAAAAAAAATTTAACGAAAAACAAAAAACCCGACTGCTTTAAAAAAAACTAAAAAGAAAGAAACAAGCCCAGTAGTTAAGAATTCACTCATTCACACTCACAGTCGGGGCCCATTCAAATTATACCAATCAAATCTTCCCAACGGGCCCCGACTGTGAGTGTGAATGAGTGAATTCTTAACTACTGGGCTTGTTTCTTTCTTTTTAGTTTTTTTTTAAGCAGTCGGGTTTTTTGTTTTTCGTTAAATATTTTTTTATTTCATACTTTTTAGTTACTATTCAGAAATTATTGTTTTGCTAAACAACTTTAAATCGTTATATTTCCTAAACTATTATTTAAAATGAAAAATGATAGAGGGAACCTAAAGATGATTTTAAAATACCTATTCAACGATACCCCACATGACATAGTTCATCGACATTTTTTTTTTTCATTTTGACAATATGGCGTCTGGTTGTCGCTGTGGTGAATTTTGATTACTGTCATGTCTTTAGTGACACTCGCAAGGTCAAGACGAATCGATTAACGTAAAAATTATCAAAATCGGCCAACGCATTTGGTCTCTAGAACGCCACATAGAAACAAACATACATACATACATAGACTGATAAACACATTACCCTCCTTTGCGTCGCGCAGTCGGGTAAAAATACAGAAGAATACAATAACGATAAATAGTAACAAAATATAAATCTCCCAATTTTAAAATAATTTGAACCTTGAAATAGTTGCAACACTGATTGATTTCGAGATGTTTATAAAATTTATTGACGTAAAATCGAGAAATAAGCTTCAAAATGACATGTTTAACTATGAAAAGTGATCCCCTGGCTTTTTTAATTGAACTACTATGGTTTAGACAACTTTTTGCAACACATGACGGCATACTTTGATTTTTATTAGACAAAATAACACCGTATGAAACCGCGAGTGTCGTTCGAAGCGTAATGGCCGACGGCTGACTTACTATGGTGTGAATGTGTGTGTGCCGGCTTGTGTGGACAAGCGCACTGACTTACTATGGGTGCTTCAATTCTTTGTTAGTGAAGTTCCGTCCGGCTTTTTTTTTAGGTCCATGATCTTTGATATTTATTGTAAACAAAGACCGCAGGTTTGTTAGATTTAATATTGTGCCATAAAACTAACGTAATAAGTGTAATAAAATAAAATCATTCCATTCAACTTCCGGTTTTCTACATTTTTATGTCAAGCTGTACCACGTACAGCTGACAAAAATGTAGAAAACCGGAAGTTACCACTGTCTTCGCTCTAGCATCACTTTGATTGAATGATTTTTTTTTCACTTATTACTTTAGTTTTATGGCATAATAATAAATCTAACAAACCTGCGGTCTTTGTTTACATCAAATAACAAAGATTTAAAAACGCTGTCAGAAATAAAAAAAATTAGTTCCGCTTCAGTCCGTTCTGGCCGAGCACATGTACTATATCATAAAAATAATTATATATTATTATTATGGAGCATCCTTCGCAAAAAAGAGTGTGCAAAAAATGAGATCGCTACCAGTTGTTTTATGCACTGTAAATCTAAATTGCGAAATAATGTGGAAAATAGTGAAATAACACGACGAAATTGTTTTTTGACGCAGAAGCTACTCGTAGTTGACTTTTTTAATAGTGTTTTCACAACAAACGTTCGTAGTTTCAATTGTCACCGCATCAGACTCTTTCTTGCCAAGCTGTACGAGTACAGACTGGTGAAATATGGAAGTACACCTCTCTCTACTTAGTCTGTGGTACACCTTTATCCAACACTTCGGGGATTACAAGCAAAATGTTATATTATATTTAAATACAAATTAAGTTCATCAACTAAATAAATAAGCACACAAACTTAGTAAGAAAATATCTTAATTATTTAATATTTTATACATATTACAGATTGTTAATAATTACATTGTTCATATTTATTTTGTTAACAATTTTTAAAATTACCCATAATGTTTACTTAGTTCAGATATTGTCTCAAAACGGCTATATACGAAGAAATCAGGTCATCCATTTTGTATCCCAAAGAGGTTTCACATAGAATTTTAGTTCCACGTAAGATATTACCCATAGTCATGTGGAAGAATGTGTTGCCTGATGACCAGTTGGAGAGTTGGGAGAACGGATGCGTCACTAATACATCCTGAAAAAAAGAACAACTAATTAATATTGAGTCTCAAACTCATGGACGACTCGCTGTCCGACCATGGATCATGCCGGGGTCG
This sequence comes from Agrotis segetum, assembly GCA_036375495.1. Lineage (NCBI taxonomy): Eukaryota > Metazoa > Arthropoda > Insecta > Lepidoptera > Noctuidae > Agrotis > Agrotis segetum. The sequence goes on along the minus strand of JAQSVV010000329.1, from coordinate 8,977 downwards.
ACGCGGCGGTGCGTTGTGTTCCACGCGCGCCTCAAAGAGTGTCAGCACAATCAATCAAAATCAAAGCGTTTATTTCAAGTAGGCCAGTTACAGGCACTTTTGAATTGTCATAAACTAATAAAAATATAATTAAACACGTACAGCCTTACTACAAAAACTTAAACACTTGTCTAAAAAAAGTGTGACTGCAAAATGGACCTTCTGTCAACGTCATAATATGACATTTCTTTAGACAAGTGTTACCACAAAAAAAAAACGACGGTAAAAGTCTTACCACAAAAAATAAATTAAAAAAACCCGTTGAACACTTGTCTAAAAAAATTTATAACGTCAAAACCACATTTCTCCTTGATATAAGGGTCGTTTTGCAGTTACACTTTTTTTAGACAGGCGTTCAACGGGTGTTTATCATTTTGTCGTAAGGCGGTAAAAAGTTATGGTGATCACGGGGGATGACAGAGGACCTTAGAGGGCCAAAAAGCCTGCCTGGGTTGCGGGACTAATGGTGTTTTTAATATCGTGCGGATTTCATCACGCACGTGGGATTACCCCGCATGCGGAACACCCGCAAGTGTCTTTTTCATACAAGTATTTATTATAATGCGTGGAATACGCACGCGGTAAGCAGGATGTGATCCGCGCAACTTCGCAACAATTTCCCCGCATGCGGGGCATTCCCGCGTGCGTGATGAAATCCGCATGATATTAAAAACACCCTAACGAATACCGTGACCTCGAGCGTAAAGGGCTATTGAAGGACATCGTGGATTTTAGTCAGTACCTACAAGTCTGACAGTCCCTCCTGCCCTTTCCTTGAAAAACAACGGAGCAGAACTTACTCGACTCTGTGGATGGATGACGCTAACGCCGTTCCTGTTGATCCCTATTACAACCATTTCTGGATATGTAGGGTCAGACGTTTGCTTAACTTCGAAGAAAGCAGTACCAAACGTCGGCCACTGGTAGATTTTCTTCAGGAACGCTTCCTTCGCTTCGTTCACCGTCATGGCACCGTGTTCCATGTATGCCTTTTGGACTGATGACTTCCATTGAGAGTTAGTCAGAATTCTAACCAGATCGGCAGGCACATACTCATCAAGAGAGTGCGTTATTTGTGGTAGCATGGAGCTGTCAGAACCAAATCTCGATCTATAAACCAGTGCTGCCAGTTCCACGAGATCTTGTTTAGAAGTTTTGTGGTAACCTCTCAAGTACTTTGGCAACTCTTGAGGGAAATAAAATATTTGATCTGCGTTCTTATCCTTTCCAGGAATTGTGTTTATCCAGAGTTTCTTCATGAAGAATATTTGATAGTTCATTTGCATTTGTGCACCTGAAAAAATATTTTGTCATAAGTTTATTAATGAACTTTGATTTATTTAAAAATAATATTCTAAGTTATTAAAACTTGGGGTGCTATGACAGGAAACCTCCACGTGCGCCCGTAGACTGGAGTTCCCTCTCGGATACGTCCGGGGGGAAGACCAGTTTTTCGGGCCGGTGCACCCTGGGATGCGGGCAAAAACTCTTCCTTAGGCACTGTGTGCCCAAGTGGTCTCTTTGCCCGTATGCGAATAGCCTGTCGTGTGGATGCTCCAACGCGTGTCCCTCTGATCAGCAGAGGGCACAGCGGCGGAGCGGGCTTGCGGACGGTGAGTGATGGGTAGCTCGCCGTCCGATAAAGGACCAAGCCCGGGTCGGTGGCGCGTCGTGTTTCGCGCCAAATGCCTGCTGGGGTCGCGGGTTTTTTCTTAACCCAGGTTACCGTGGCCCCGGAACGTAAAGGGCATAGGAAGGAACACGGGTGGATTTTAGTCAGTAAGAGTCTGACAGTCCCTTCCGCCCCACCCAGGGCGGGAGGACTCATTTGATGATTTTACCACCTAAAAAAAAAAAAAAAAAAGTTATTAAAACTTACCCCGGGCTGGACGTGTTTGCTTCATCCATTCCACAAGCTCATGAATGAAGTCAAAGAAGTAGTAGTTATCAGGTACTGAAAACACTTTGTCAGCAATTTTGACAAACAAACTGAATCCATCACTGTTCTTCAGATTCAATCGTCCAGTTATTTGTTCGCAGAGATCTCTTGCCTTTGTCGATGAATCCACTTCAAAAGCTTCATCAGTATCATCCGGGAAGTAGACCTTATGGTATATTTGCATACTTCTATGTTGTATAGCTTCTACCTCCACTACGTATGGGGGATACAGTCTTGGGCCCTTCTTCTGCGTTTTGAATATACGCTTCAAACAATCTTTAGCTATAGGGTGTGGTCGCGTTTTGAGGAACTCTACCAATTCTTTGAAGAGTGTTTGTCCACATACAAAGTTGCCAGTCACAAGCCACATCAACTCCCACCCTCTTTCTTCACTTAGCTGAATTCTGTTGTTCGTCAATTGTTTCATTATTTGACAATAGATTTCATCGCGCAAGTGTGGTTCCGTTAAAGCAGATTTAAATATCTCGTCAGTATATTCAGTGACAGCTCTGGCTTTGGGAGCTGGCATATCTCCCATGTATTTAAGAATTCCGAAGAAAGCTGAAACTGCAATCTTTGAATTCTTCTCGTCACCTAGCAATTTCTTTAGAAGTGGTTTTCGTATAGGTTCTCTGGAATGAGCCCATAAGTCACCGGCCATAACTCGTTTGGCTGTGGTCAAAGTTGTCGCTCTCGAAATGGTTTGATTGATGTCGTAATTTTCTCTAAAGTGCTGTTTGGCATAATTTTCAAGTGTATACATTCTCTTTCTCTGGATAGTATTATATTTCGAGAACGATTTCTTTTCTGTATTAATGTTGCCCTTTTTGAATACTTCAAGTATTTCGGGTGTTGGCATTTCCAAAGTGGGTAAGATGTAGACTTGCTCGGTTGGGAATAGTCCTTCTTCGCCATTACACTTTCCGTGTCCCCACGTAGTATTCGTTAAAGTCTCTCCGGTGGTATCTTGCAACAACACTATCAGATCACCTTTCTTAAACTGCAGGAAAGATGATGCGTCGCTGTAACCTTGGAGATCCGATTGAGCGACTACGTAAATAGATCGCCTCTTCAGTCCATCGATCAGGTATATTATAAGTGAACTCAATTCACTGGCATCTACACTTTGGAATTCAAATTCTTCTTGTTGTATTGTTCTTATTGTGATTCTGCCAACACTGTCATAATCTTTGTCCGCATTAAAAGCTACGTAAGTTACTTCTGGGAACGAAATCTCAAGAAGAATATGTTCTAGCTGATCGACGATGTAAATGCCAGTCCAATTCACCGCTATAATAACTATGTCTTTGTTAATAGTATCTCCTTTAATTTTAATAGCTTCAAAGAACCTCGAGAATAACATTGGCCATTTTAATTTAGCAAATATGACTATATCTTCTTTACATCTCAAGGGATCTGTTTTATTCTGAATACTTGTTGAGTTTTCGAATGCTTTTGTTACTAAATGCTCCCATTTTGTTAAGGCCGCTTCATTTGATTGGATGAATTGATTGGGAATGTAGTTCACGATAACTCTTCTAAGAACATTTGGATCTATACGGTGTCCAAATTCTATATAATGCTGTTGAGCCGCGATCATGGCCAAGTCTTTTTCTGAGTTACATCTGTACTCGCCGAATTTTACTCCCTTTGTAATTTGATGGTATATTAAGTTAGTAGCAGTTGGATCATCGGCAGGGTTGTGCCACGGAGTAAATACTTCTTTTCTGTAAAACAGTCTCCAGGGGGCGCTCTTTTCGGGTGTTCCCTGTTCTTTAGCGAATTGTTCGCACTGTGAAATGGCATCCATTATATGTTCACCTTCGCTTCCTAGTGACAAAACTTTGTCGTACAACGTAATGTATAGCGAAAAGCCGAAAGAATCTGTTAATCCTACACTTTCTGCTATTTGTTGACAGATCTCTTCGGCATTCGACGCTGAATCCGACTGGACTGTCTTCATGTTTTCGTCCATTAACGTCACAGTCAGTAACACAGGCTTTTTGGTTTTGGTAGCTTGGAGCTCAAGCCAACTAGGTGGTTGTGTTCGCGGACCGTTCTTGAAGGTTCTCATAAGTCTACCTCCACAGTATGGAGCGTAGCCCGGTGGACCGGCACGAATGAAGTTTCGTAAGTATTTGACAAATCGTTCGGATGGTGGGAAGCAACCGACGCACAGTGAGAGCAGGATCCAACCACGCGCGTGCGATGCCTTCGATGGGTTGTTGGTAAGTTGTTTACATAGTTGGCAGAATATTTCATCTCTGAAATAAAAATAAAGGAATGTTTAGTCCTCCTGTTTTGGCATTGTAGATGGCATTAAATCAATTTAAATTTAAACCCTATTTCCATAAAGTTAAAGTTTTAAATAATAAGCACTGGTTTCAAACCAGAGTCAACGTTGTTAATTTTAACTAAAATACCATAACTGACTCGGATATTCTGTTGTGATAATTTCGTTGTGGTATCATTATTATCATTAAATTATTATACCTGAGCTCCTTTCTAATAATTCCATGTCCAATAATAAAGTGCAATTTCTCTAAATTGGTACTTCGTCGGGAGTTAAGCCAGGTGCTATACATTTCATTTGTAACTTCGTCATTAACTAGATTCTTCATAAGATCTTCGTCTAGTTTAGACCGGTTCCTTAGGGTCTTAGACATTAGTTTATTTCTGTTAGTTGGCGTGAGGTCTTTTTGCATATATTCCTGAAATTTTTAAGAAGCATTTTACGTCTATATTATCCTATTGCTGTAAGGAGAGGTATTAACAGTGGGAAATGCCATAGCTTTAGAGATAATCTCTATAGGATTCATGCCGTACGCCATATTGCCAAAAGTCGCAAGTTCTAAAACACACTCAATGTTCCTTTCTACACTTCTAGTTCCTACCGCGTTGTTTCACCAGTTATGGGAATTCTGTCACTGCCATGAACTTTGACTCAATAGATTTCTCTACAGACAGACCTCGGCAAGAGTTGCTTATCTTTGGTGAGCCAGAGGCAAGCCTAGACGAGCGTTGCATAACCTAAATCCAAAGATAGAACTCCGTAAAACTTGCTACTATTTGACGATACCGAAACCACGCGCGCTCATTAAAGAAAGGACACAATTGGTCAAATCAAATTCCGTTACATTTCATGAAATTTCTCAAGTAGGAATAGGAAAGATACTGGACATCAATAAACATAATAAATATCTCATTTGTCGTTGTAATGATATAAATAGAAAATCTACAAGCATACTCACATCAAACTCCCTACTCTTCTGGAACGCTCGACTAAGGGTATCAGTCAGCTTAGCCATAACAGGAACGTTATCAACCTTTTCATCAACATACTTGGGTTCAGCCAAATCTCCCATGAATCTGAGTATAGTAATCCATAATGCTTGGGCCGCTATCCTATCCACAGGTGATGGTAGATCGAGGAGTGAATGCTTCAAAGGTTTCCGAGAATATTGGTGTGTCAGATTGCCCAAGAAGTATGTTGCAGCGAATTTCCTGAAGTTGAATTCGTCGAAAGGCTCCTCGTCGATTTCTTGGAGTTGAAGAGGTATAACTGATGATAGTTCTGGTTTTGATGATTTTGTCTGAGAAAGTTTGAAAATATATTATTATTTATTTTATTAGCGTATGCCCGCTGTTGCACTCAAAAGTTATCCCACGGGAACATAAAATCGGGGTAAAACTATTCCATGTAAGGAACTATCTGTGTACCCATCCAAATCTGTTCATTGATTTTTGTCATCCCCACAAACTTTCACGTGTATTATGAAGTACGAGTAGGTTAGTATAAATCAAGTTTTGTGAACACGAATTCTATGTCAATCAATTCAAAACAGAGATCAAATTCCAATGTCATCAATATTTTGGGACTAAGTTCTAAGCCGCAGATGGTCATTTAAAAACTAATAAGTCTACATATCCCTAAAGGTTGTATATTAAAGTAAAGATTGTTTAAGAAAACTCACCACTCCAAAACCAGTGCCTCTAACTGTGCCAGCAGGTGTAGCTGTATCTTTCAGGAATCCGAATACGTCATCCACATAACTATCATCTATTGCCGTTGTATTCTGTTCAACATTTTCAGTAGCATCTTCCTTCACGAACCAAATAGATCTCATCATATTAGCATATTTCTTCTCGTAACTATCACCTGCAGTGTCAGTACTTCTTCCTGACTTAATATGATCCGCTCTTTCTTTATCAAGTTGTATCAAAGTTGCTTTAATAACATGTCCTTTCTCTTTAACTAGTTTCCTTATTAGAAACCCTCGACAGCTCGCTTGGAACTTTCTGAAGAAGACCCTCATGTTTATGAATGTCTTTCTCAATTCTCTGGATCTGATCTTGGCTTGTAAGCGGGAGTATCCGCGTTTCATTGCCAAGTATCTGCTTCTGTAACCACGAGCGCGGTAAGTCTTCTGTATGAGGAGGGCGGCTGCCCGTAGTCTTAGATACCTCTTTCTATAAATGAACCTTCTTGCATTCGCTTGTGTTTTAATCACAGCTGTTATTAATACTTTGTGTCTCAGTTCTTCTAGAACCGTATCATGATAGTCTTTTAGGAAAACTTTTGTGTGTCCGAAACGATAATCTTCGTCAGTAAATACAGTGGAGCAAATTTTAATGGCGGCCTTTTTACAGTCAGTTTTATCCGCAGGTGGAATGCCAGGAGCGACAAGACGGTAGCGGTGAACGAAGTCATGGTATGCATAACGTATTGGGTAACCAGCTTGTCGGATTTTGGCCGTTTCCATCAAACCAGCGTATCTTAGTTGACGGACGCATAAACCTTTGTCGAAGATCTGAAATGAAACAGAGATGGCTATACTAACAACTTTTGTGGGGCTTTGGTTATAAAAAGAGCGAGATCACTTAACGAGACTCGGCACAGAGTTTTAGAAATCTCGTAAAGTGTATTCACCGTACTTCTAGCAGCATTTATGACTGCTACTTGTCTCTGAATTTAGCTAAGCAATCATTCTTCTTTAAAAACGATACTCACTCTAGGTTTTTTGAACTCATTTGGCTTGATGCACCTCACAAAGAACGGATGGCAAGCATACAAGGTCTTCATAAGAGCATCCAAAGAAGTCTTGAACCGATGACTCAGTGACACAGTTTTTCGGCTCCCAGTTTGCGTAGGCGCATACTCAGTGATAAAAAGATTTCTCAAAAATTCATTACTTGAATCCAATACCATTTCTTTAATGTCCGCTGTTAGCATGTCTCTGTTTTTATCGAGAAAGCCTGGAATAATAACGCGACAAAATTAATCAAATTTGTTGAATATGAAAAGCTCCATATAATCCATTGTACCAAGAATTTCTAACTTTCTTACATTGTTGTGGCCTAGAGAAATGCTTGTGTCTTTCGAGGTCGGTCGTCCAAACCTAGACAGGTTCTTTATGCAAACAATTTCATCACCACTACTCTCAAAACGTTAAAAGAAAACATCGTCAGGAAAGCGGAGTCTGAGAAAAAGTTCCAAAGAATTTCTACCCGGCTTACCTTGAACAGCGTATGAGACATCTCCAGCGAAGTGTCTGATACCAAACTTATACTCGCGAGATGATTTGGCAGTTATATAACAAGACTTAGTTCCATGATTGCTGTTCAACTTAGACAACAAAGTCACGTCTGTGCCTTTAGGAAATCTTGACTCTTCATCAATAAGAGACAGTAGGTTCATCGCTTTCAACCCTATCATATCTAAGTTTTCTTGATTATCCACGTAATTGATATTCGTCCATTTGATCCCTTCCTTTTCATACTGCTCCTGTTCCAGCTTGAAAATATGTTTAACAAAGAACTGCTGTAAGTTCTCATTTGCGTAGTTAATGCAAAGCTGTTCAAAACTGTTGAAGTCAAAATTTTCAAATCCAAAAATGTCTAAGATTCCAACGGATCCACTGGTAAGTTGTTGATCTTTGAAAAGTGTTTTGTTTATCATTTCAACTATGTACTCGAAAATGTGTCCGTAAATAGCTTTTACCAATGCGTCTTTGCCTTCAATTGCTGCAGCTACATTCAAGGGAGATACAACCTTATCCCCATGAGCTACGATTGATTTTTTAGTCAGTGCTTCACTGAGTCTAGCTTTGGTAACCCCTAATAGATTAGCAATCCTGGTCGCATTAACTGTATCAGCTACCTCAGAACCTTCTATGTTATTTGAGTTTACAGATTTAAATTTTAAGTTTCCCAAATGCAATATGGCGGCAAGAAGACTGAAAGTTCCCCAAATTTCATGATCTGGGAAATTCAAAACTTTAAAAGCGGATCTTATATCATTGAACTCTAGACCGTCATTTCTTCCATCAGCCGTTAACATTTTGCCGGAATTGAGGTAAGCATAATCTTCGGGACGTCCTAATTCTAGTCTTTTCTTTTCGTCGGCCGATAATCCGGTAACAAGAGAGTAAAAGATATGATAGTTTCTTTCTCCTTTATTTTGGAAGACGATTCTTGATTTCTCCAAAAGATACTGATCAATGTTACCTCCCTCGATGATCCCTTTTTTACTGAAATAGATGTTAACGTATTTTCCAAATCTGGATGAGTTATCGTTTCGCACTGTTTTAGCGTTACCAAATGCTTCTAAAATAGGATTTGTTTCTTGAATCTGTTGTTCTATCCATGAATGCTTGCCACTGGCTGCAGCCAAGTACTGCAGTAATAATTTTGTGCTTTCCGTTTTGCCGGCGCCACTTTCGCCACTGAAAAGATCGTTCTTAATTCATAGTTGTTTTAATATTTTTGTAAATATTTAGATTGATATAGTTGATACCAAGTTTATGGCTATCTACAAGCATTACAAGCATCCTTATTGATAAAATATAGTAAATTAGAAAGATATAGATAGATTATCTTTAAGTGTCTTTAAGTTAGGTAGATTGGGTTGCACAAAAGACTTAGCAATCAATATTTTATTGGCTCCTGAATTTTTCTGTGCAACGCAAGCTGTTCCACTCGAAAGTAAAGCACATGTTT